>VWZE01006849.1:83938-134543 GCA_013396675.1 Eubucco bourcierii | reverse complement strand
TGAGCACCTCAGCCTTGTCCATGTCCTTTGTCAGCACACACTGTTCTGAACATGGGTGGCGGTGGTAGTGGAGGAAGTCCGGACCTGGTGCAGAGCAAATGACTTTTTGATTTTCTGCTACAGTTCCATTCCTCTAAGGTCTGCAGTGCAGAGGCTGTTGGCTGTCCATTCTGAAGCACTAATGTGGGCCCTTCCCTGAGATGAGAGTAGGTACATGATGATTGGTACCCCTCTAAATCTGTCCAGTTGAGGGCTCCCCCACTAAAGGACAAGGATATACTAGAGAGAGTCCCATGGAAGGCTACAAGAATGATAGACTGAAATATTTATTTTATGAAGAAAGTCTGAGAGATCTGAGACTGTTTAGTCTGGAAAAGAGAAGACACAGAGGAGATCTTACTAGTGTTTATAAAGATCTGAAGGTTGGGTGTCAAGAAGAAGGGGCCAGTCTCTTTTCAGTGGTGTCCTGTGATAGGATGAGGGGCAATGGATACACACTGGAGCACAGGAAGGTCCAGCTCAACATGAGGAAAAACTTCTTTACTGTGAGGGTGACAGAGCACTGGAATAGGCTGCCCAGAGAGGTTGTGGAGACTCCTTCTCTAGAGACTCGAAGATCCACCTGGATGCATTCCTCTGCAACCTGTCCTAGGTGATCCTGTTTTGGTAGGCAGGTTAGACTCAATGAACTCTGGAGGTCCCTTCCGACTCCTGCTATTCTGTGATTCTATGATCCCAACTATGTTTCTCAGCATCCTGCCTTGAGCTGGGATTGTAGACATAGGCATGAGATAAACCAGCAGTGATTTAGGATCCTGGTGCTCATCTCTTTCTGATCATGACCCTGTGAAGACAGTCTGTGACTGAATGGGGGTGAGTGGGGAGAGAGACCAGGACCTTTTGAAGTCCAAACCATCCACCTTTCCTCCTTGGTTTGTTAAACCAGGGCTGAGCTTGGTTGAATTAGTAATACCCAATTGGAAACTGGGTGAGGGTAGGCTGCTGCCAGGCTCAGGGGGTCCTGTAGTGTGTAGGGGGGGCTGTGCAACTGCCACAACTCCCCCCACACCCCAGCACCCACAGAAAGCAGCATTACAAAGTGACCTTACCCTGAAGTGAGTGGGTGTGGAGTTTGGTTCTTCAGTTATTTTCTTTAACCCAACCCAGGCAAGCAACTAAAAAAAAACTGGTGAGCAAGGAAAAGGAGAATGAGTCCTTAGATGGGGAAAGGTGGAAATCACCTGGAAAGAAGAAAAATATACTTATGTATTTTTTATATATATATATTGTTTACATAAACATGTATGAGTCTGACCTAGCCCTGAACCTTTTTGGCAGGGAAGTGAAATTCATAAGGAAATATAACACAACCTGCAATTCCTCATTATATCAGTGGGAGTAACATTACTGAAGCTGGTAAATCTGCCAAATGGCAGTAAGGGGATTAGGTGGGAAGGTGGGACCCACAGGAGGGTGTTGTGTCTTCCCTACTCCAGCCCTTGCTCCACCTCTACCTTCTTCATTAAGGAATGTTGATCATCCTGGCTCTCAGAGTGCTCTCGGGGTTTTGTTAATTATAAAATCTTTCTGCTGCATGGAGGTTTGGAGTTTTATCCTTTCCCTCTCTACATTACAAGATGGTTGCGTGCAAGATTTGGGAGGGATGGTAGCTCAAGGGAGGTATCTCTGGGATCTCTCCAGTCTCAGAAGACTTGAGGTGGAGAAACTTCCAGCAGTGTTACAGGTATCTGGTGTAAATGTGGGCTAAATTTGCAGTAGCATCGGACTGTGGCTCCCTGTTCTATTAATGGGTATGTCTGGTGTGGTATCACATGGCAGCATCAGTGGGATTGGGATGAGACAGCTGTGGGCTACCTCCTCCCACATTGCTCTGAGCATGCCCTCGATGTGCTCCAGTTTGCTCATTGAGTGGCTTTTGCCATGCTGAGGTAAACTGGGCTGGATGTGGGCTGCAACCAGCCACCCTTCTGCAATCCCTGAGGTTGCCTGTGTCTGCCGGAGCATTTTTTTCAAGAAAATTTCAGAAATTTAATCTTTCTGAGATTACTGCCCTCATTTAGGTTAGTCTGGGAAGAACGGGCTCAGGGCAGGGGAAAGGAAACAAGCAGACAGATACATGCTATGTTAATCCCAAAAACCTCATTTGGTTAAGTAAACCAGACCAAGATCGGCGGCTTAGGGCTGGTTGCAGCTGGGTGTTGGTTGCCCAGTGCTTTGCAATAATACTTCTGACATAGCAAGGAAAAGCCTTTTCACAAAGACATCAACAAACTGAGCAAAATAAAAGATTTTTTAAAAATTCAAGTAACTGGCAGAGAACCCAACTGGCTCCTTCATCCTCTGTTTTCTTTATTTTCTGTAGTTATTGAAGCTGTCCTTGCAGGTTCATCATTCCAGGGAAAAAAGCGCAGCACAGTCCTCCATCACCAGCCTGCTTTCTGCGTTCTCTTCATCCCTCCTCCCTGCCAGCCCGTGCAAGTGGTGAAGGATGGGCTGTTTCTCTGGAGGGGAGCAGGGGGAAAAAGTGCTTCCCCCAGGACCCACTGTGATTTCTTGCAAGTGTTTACAGGATTCATCCTGGCAAAAAGCAAACAGGCAGAGACTGTGCCAAGGAATGATATCACGAGGCTGACACACTCCAGAGCTGCTTGGACAGATCAGGGAGAGATAAAAGGGGGAAACTGTCTGATTAGACCAGATCCCTCGCCCATCACCTTCAGAAGATATATGGAGTAATGCTTTTTCTTAGCGAGGGGATAATAAATGCTACAACCTAGAAGGGGAATGCTTTGAGCTACCATAACCAAGCTGGACCTCTTCAGAGCTTGCCAAACTGTACTATAGGGCATCTGTTTCAGTGACCCAAGGGGGGTGTGTGCACACAAGCACACCATATTGACCCATTTGCTGGTGCTGAAGCGAAGGAACCCGCAGCTCAGCTGCAGAGCTCCCAGCTTCCTGACACAGCTGGTGATAAAAGCTTTCCTCCATAGGGGCACTTGTCTAGCAGGGGAGCACAGCAGGGCTTGTGTGCAAAAGCCAAGCATGAAATCTTGCTTTCACAGAATCGTAGAGTGTTCGGGGTTGGAAGGGCCCTTTAAAGGTCACCTAGTCCAACCCCTTGCAGTGAGCAGAAACATCTGCAACTAGATCAGGCTGTTCAGAGCTCCATCCAACCTGACCTTGAATGTTTCCAGGGTTGGAGCTTCTGACACCGCTCTGGCCAACCTGTGCCAGTGTTTCTGTTCTATTTAGTCTATGTATATAGTTATATCTAACCTGTGTCTCCCCTCTTTTAGGTTAAAACCATCACCTCTTGTCCTGTTGTAACTGTCCCTGCTAAAATGATTGTCCCCATCTTTCTTACAGGCTCCCTGAAAGGTGAGGCCTTGCAGCTGCCTTTCCCAGGGGGACCACCCATGATTCCTGAAAGCCTATGCTAGCAAGGACTGTGTGCTGGGGGATCAAAGCAGGAACTGGGATGTGCTAGCAGAACACTTTCTGGAAAGTGGAACCCCAAACTAAAAGATCTCTTTTTAAAAACAAACTACCCTGAAAAGGAGTTTCACTGCATTGCTCCTTCCTCCAGCTTGCCTGTCATTTCTTCCGCTGTGCCAGTGGTGCAAGGAGGGTGCTCCTAGGAAAACACCCCCTGCCTCCGTGTCACAGTGCCAGGGAAATGCTGCATTAATTGAATTGCTCCCTCTGCTCACCACATTTCTGCAAATGAGTGATTAGACTTGGTTTGTGTCTTAGTATCATAGCGCATTAACAATTGTTTCATCGTGCGCTGGGGATTCAAGGCAACAAAATGTGAAATGTAGCTTCCCAAGAGCAAAACCAGAAACGTTCTCTGTGTCACAGGACTGGCACTAAATTGACTGCATGTATAGAGTACATGTCCACTGTTCCCAGCTTTTCCCAATGACTTGTGTGCTGTGCTCGAAGAGGAATGCTTGGGCTGGCTCAGACACACTCAGACGCACATTAAATTACAGTGAAAAGAAAGCGCCTCAAAGACTTCCAGGTGGAAAAAAATATTTCAACCTTTTCTTCTAGTTTACTCCACATGGAAATTTGTTCTAGTCAACACAGGTCTTTTATTTAGCATTTGTTTCAATCTTTTAAAATCAATTTATTGTTCTGATGCCAACAGGAAAAGAAGACCTAATGTCCAAGCTCTACCTAGGTAAAGACCTAGCCCAAGTTGCTGACCCAAGGGTGGCTTGCGAGATGCAATAGTTTCTTACACAGTAGGTTTTTGCATTGAGTTTGAATTTATTTGCTGTCTCTGAAGATTTCTTTCAGGAGCATCCAGGTAACACAGCAGAGCACCACTGCGCAGAGTTCAGGTCAGAAAGATCATAGAATCATAGAATCATAGAATGGTAGAATGGTAAGGTTGGAAGGGACCTCAAGGATCATCTAGTTCCAACCCCCTGCCATAGGCAGGGACACCTCCCACTAGTACACGTTACTCAAGGCCTCATCCAATCTGGCCTTGAACACATCCAGGGAGGGAGCAGCCACAACCTCCCTGGGCAACCTGTTCCAGTGCCTCACCACCCTTACTGTAAAGAACTTCCTCCTAACATCCAGTCTAAATCTCCCCTCTGCCAGTTTAAACCCATTGCCCCTTGTCCTGTCATTGCAGGACCTTGTAAATAATCCTTCCCCAGCCTTCCTGTAGGCCCCCTTCAGATACTGGAAGGCTACTATCAGGTCCCCTCGAAGCCTTCTCTTCTCCAGGCTGAAGAGCCCCAACTCTCTCAGCCTGTCCTCATAGGAGAGCTGCTCCAGCCCTCTGATCATCTTTGTGGCCCTCCTCTGGACCCGCTCCAACACTTCCATGTCCTTCCTGTGCTGAGGGTTCCAGAACTGCACACAGTACTCCAGGTGGGGTCTGACGAGAGCAGAGTAAAGGGGCAGAATCACCTCCCTTGCCCTGCTGGCCACGCTTCTCTTGATGCAGCCTAGGACTCGGTTGGCTGTCTGGGCTGCATGTGCACACTGCAGGCTCATGTTGAGCTTTTCATCAACCCAGACTCCAAGGTCCTTTTCCTCAGGGCTGCTCTCCAGCCATTCACCACCCAGCCTGTATTTGTGCTTGGGATTGTGCCTACCCAGGTGCAGGACCTTACACTTGGCCTTATTGAATTTCATCAGGTTGGCCTGGGCCCAACTCTCCAGCCTGTCCAGGTCCCTCTGGATGGCATCCCTGCCCTCTAGCAAGTCGACTGTGCCACACAGCTTGGTGTCATCTGCAAACTTGCTGAGGGTGCACTCCATTCCTCTGTCCATGTCACTGACAAAGATGTTAAACAGATGGGGAAAGGGAACTCACATTTCAAAGTGTTCAAAAGAGAGGAAAAATGAATGTGAAGGTAGACCCTGTCCTCCTCAATTTGCAAGTGAGAAGCTAGCATGGATGTGCATGAACACAAGATGGACTTCACCCAGCCCAGAGCAGAGGTCTGCACTGCTTTCATGTGGCTCAGCACCCCATACACCAGCACTGCCCGTTTTCCCTGGCATACTTGTGGTTGTGAGTCTTAGGAGCAACCTGAGAAAACACAGGTGTCCTTTCTCTGGTAACCCAAACTAATTGCTACAAGATGACTAACTGTGATTGGATCTAATCCTGTCTCCTCAGCACTCTGTCCTGCGGTTGTAATAGCAAGGAGAGGAAAATGAAGAAAAAGGAAGGAAGACCAAGAAACATCTCTGAAAGCCTCAAGGTTTTTCCCCTATGGCTGACTGCCCGCAGGCAGCAACTCCCTGCTGAGAGAAGAGCATCAGTGCAGATGTCACCATGACCCATGAGGTTTCAACAGCTTTTTGTACAAGCTCCATGATCTTATGGTCTAAGAGAGCATCTGGCCAGCGTGTGCAGGACTGGAGTGCCTCTTGGCCTTACAAGACTGCACAGCAGAGCAACAGAAGGACCAAGGGGGACATGGAGTTCTGGTGGTGACCTCTGTCCTGCAGTGCCTGTGCCCTGTGGATGCCATTGGATGTCTCTGGCAAAAGGTGAGTTAAGGGACCCAGAAAGGTGGAGATGGCCTCCTATAGTTTCTGAGTAACTCTTTGCCTGCTGCGGTAATTAGGAAGGTTTAGCTGGACCTTTGTAGGGAGTTGTGATTTGCTTTTGAGCATCCTGAAGAAAAGATTCGTGGGTGGTTTGGTCGCAGGGAAAAACTCTGTGCCCCAGTTGTGAACAACTTTATAGGATTTTGCAAGTGATCTGTTTTCTGCTTATTTACCTTAGTGAACTTCGGAAATGGTATGGGTTATGGAGATCAAGATATGTTGACATCCTTCACATCAGCATCAGCTTCTGCATTTAGGCAAGTGATCAGCCTGTGGCCTGGAACCATGTCTTGATTGAGGCCTCATGTCTTTTGGGCAGTGAAGAAGGAGATACAGCACCAGAACCCAGCAATGTACTGGGAACAGGAGATGCTGTCCCATGCCATGAATCAAAAAAGCAAGGAAGATGTGGGGAACCCCAAATTACAACTTCCCTGATGGAAAACTGTCAAATTGATGTTCCCAAGCTCTTGTTTTCTTCAAAGTCTCTTTTCTTTCCAACAGGAAAATGGTTTGTTTCATCCCTGGAAAATCTCGCAGGTCACCAGACAAATTTGTCTCCATATTCTTCACTTAGGAGGACAATCCCAAGATTTTGTCCTCTCCTAGGGTTGTGACAAGTTCCTCTTCTTTTTCTCCCAGCTAGTGGTTGCTCCACATTCATGGCCTCTTGAAAACACAAGTGTTGCAGGACAGCTTAGTTCTTATCTTCACAAGATGCCTGCCCCAGTCTCGAAGTGCAGGATTGCCTGTTTGCAGGGTGTTGCAACCTTTCTGGAAGGGGACAGAGAGGTGAGGGAACACATACATTTGAGTTAGGATGCACTTAATTCCTCTGCACATTGTCTGCGCTGTCCTGTCATTGCATTTCATAGCAGTCTCTGCAGCCTTCCAGCCTGTAGTCTCATTACTTTTCCCTTCCCAGAGAGAAAACCTCAAGGGGCTTTGTTCCTCAGCTGGTATCACAACAGCCCTCTCTGGGAAACAAGTCAACATCCCACGTGACCCCTCCATTTTGAAGGCTGCTTCAGCAGCATGCTAGTGTCATGGGTGATGGGGAAAACCTCCTCATGTGGATACCATGAACTTGAGATGTGGTGGATGTCCTCTTCCTGCTCAGAACCACCGAGGTCCCCAAACCACCAACATCTATATTCCCCAGGAGAACACAGTAAGAGCAAATCATCATTTAGACTAGATGTCAGGAAGAAGTTCTTTACAGTGAGGGTGATGAGACACTGGAACAGGTTGCCCAGGGAGGTCGTGGATGCTCCTTCCCTGGAGATGTTCAAGGCCAGATTAGATGAGGCCTTGAGTAACCTGTACTAGTGGGAGGTGTCCCTGCCTATGGCAGGGGGTTGGAACTAGATGATCCTTGAGGTCCCTTCCAACCTTACCATTCTATGATTCTATGATCTCCTCAACTAGCTACTTTCCATTCCCTCTGTAGTGGTTACATAGCCATTTGGGTCTGTGGTGGAGTCAGGAAGGCAGAGAGGTGCACAATTTTGCAGAGTACTGGCTTGTTAACACCTCATTTAATCATTAATGCCACCTGAGAGCCACAGGATGGGTTCCTAGTCAGATTTACTGAGATGCACATCTATGTGACATGTCCCTGGCATTGCTAAGCTGCAATATGAGCTGTGAGCCAGTATGGTGGAAAAGGAGGTCACACCATGAAGGTTCTGTCTTGCCTTCTTTAAAAAATAACCCATGTAAACACAGTTGGAAAAAAGTAATGATTTCTTCTCCCTAAAGAAAGAAACTAAAGAAATGGAAGTACAATTGGCTACAAAGCCAATCTGTCATCCCCATCCCCTCACCTCTGTCCTGAGCCTGTAAGATTGTGGGATTTTGGTTATAGTCATGGGCTGAACCAACTCAAACATGTGGCCGAAAGCCTGGAGAAGAAAGACGTTGTTAATCTGATGCACTGGCTTTAGTTTCTGATGCTGTCAGCTTCTTGGAGAGTTAAAAAATGGGTAGATGAGAACGGAGCTGAGATGGGATAATAAATATCAGGCAAGGACCCCCCTTAGTTTCTCTGCTGTTGCCCCGAGAGATGTTTCGGAGCTGGCTGTAATCACTGCTGAGCGAACATCTGTCTGTATGTGAGTATCTACTTTTTGCTAAATATTTCACAAAAGGAGGGGAGGGATCTCCTCACCATGCAGAAACCAAGCAGGACACCTGAGACTTAATATGAGGACTTTGTTTTTCCCTCTGTGACTCATCAGTCTTGGCCTTCATGTACCCCAAAGCTGGTGGCTCCATCTGCATTTCACCACCCAGCAGGTTTTTTTATAGACCTCACTAATGTCTTCTTAAGGGTGTCTGTACTGGGGTGGTGGCGTCCCTGTCTCCAGTTGATGGGGTTAGCAATGTTGGAAAGAGCTGCCCTGTTTGCATGACCAGGGAGATACTGAGGCAAACCCTACAACTGGGTATCCCTACCTCTCCCCATGGCTTCCTTCCTTCTGGTGGGAGTTCCCCTGCCAGCCCTCTTTGGGGACTGTCTATCCAGTGCTCCTTCCCTGTGCCTATCCTGACCTTTCTCGCAGCATGGGTCCAGGGACTATCTTGGTTGCCAGAGTGCTGAGATTCCTCTTTTTCCCCCCTCTTTGGAAGCTGGGAAGTTTCCAACATGAGTCACTGTCCGCCTCTTCTCCATAATTAGTGCCCTGGGAGTTGCAAGTACAACTTCGGTGTAGTCTACCAGAATTAATCAAAATATATCTTACACATTTAAATGCAGTAAAACCATCATCCGGTCAAATCCCTCCTGACTGGCACAGACCTAGCCTCAGTCCTTTCTCCCTCTGCTCTTTCCTCTTTTTTTTTTTTTTTTTTTTTTTTTTTTTTTTTTTTTTTTTTTTTTTTTTTTTTTTTTTTTTTGGTGTCTTTTATCCTTTTATTTTATCTCTGTTTCCCACAAATGCTCATAACCTCTTTCCCTCTTAAGTTCAGCAGAGACTTTCTCAGGGAAGCTGATTTTTTCATGGAAGTTTTGCAGTCCATTTCCTTGCACCTATGAATGTGTCACTGTGGTTGGGGGTTGGTAAGCTGGTGCTTTGGGCTTTGTTTGTTTACTTCACAGGCTTTTGACATCTTAAATAAGAGAACAATTTTAGCATTTGACAAGAGGATAAAAACCAGTGACTCACCTTACTGCTTCTTTCAACTCCCTGTTAAAACCTCTTCATTTTTAATTGATTTCAGGAGTGACCAAACTTTTTAAGGGTCAAAAAATGTGATTTGGGTGTTTTTCCCCTCTCTGTTGGCCATCTTGTTGTATAATAGCCACATGGGTGGAAAAGCTCTGGTTGCTTTGCTGATGTAAGCTTTCTGTGTGGTGAAGACAGTCTTCCAAAGTGCTGCCCAGTGATGCATTTTGGTGGAGAAGCCCTCTCTCCAGTCTGTTGAGAATGGGCCTGGAAGTCGGATGCTCAGTGGTCATGGGTGCTGGTGTCTTAGAAGGCTTAAGCGGTCTTGAAGCTGTGTGCTTGGACTGGTCTTGGAAGAGGCAGAACTAGATCTGACTGTGGGGCTCTCCACATGAATTTGCTTGACCCCTGTGTAGATGAAATAATTTTTTATAAAAAGTTTAATTCATACAAAGTTCAGCATCAGAAAGAACGAAAGATGCCAACAGTTCAGGCAGGAAGAAGTGAAGGGTGCCAACAGAGGAGAGCAGTGGGTGCCTGCTCCATGGGTGCTGGTTAACCACAGACTACTCAACCTAAGAAGGAGAGCAACCACCACAGGCAGCTCCTCCTGAGCTGTCGTCACCACTTTGTTCAGTCTGCACACTGCATCACACTCCCACGGTGGGTACTGCTGTGTGCTTTGGGCTATATGGTCCTGCATCTTACATCATAGTAACCTCTACTAAGATCCTGTGGTGGGGCAAGTCATGCATGGTCATTAACCAAACGCTTCTCTGCCTGCTGTCTGTAGCTGGTAATAACAAGTAGTGCTTTGCTATGGTAGTCTAATATCTTGGGCTGAAGACCTCACCACAAAAAGGCAAGGACTGCTTGCAAGAGAGAAGCTACAGTCATAGACTAGACTCATAGAATCGTTTCGATTAGAAGAGACCTTAAAGATCATCAACCATTAACCCAGCACTGCCAATTCACTGCTAAACCACATCCTTCAGCACCACAACTACACATCTTTCAAATCCCTTCAAGGATGGTGACTCCACCACTTCCCTGGGCAGCTGTACCAGGGTTTGACAACCCTTTTGGTGTAGACATTTTTCCTAGTTTCCAACCTAAACCTCTGCTGGCACAACTTGAGACCATTTCCTCTTGTCCTGTCACTTGTAACTTGCGAGAGTCAACCATTCCCCATCTTGTGTGTCTCCCTTGAGAACCGTGCTCTGTGGGTTAACAGCATAACTACGTTAGAAATGTGCTGAAGCAGAAGATAGGTTTTCTGTCATACAGAGAGTCGTGCTGCTGAGATAAAAGGCATGCTGCAGAAGGGGCTTGATTTGGGGATTTAACAGTACAGGTAGGAATGCTGAAAGCTCAGGGGGGACTGGTCTCCATCCGGTATTTTTTCCTTGTAACTATGAAGTGTTTCTTTCCTGGTAGCAAAGTCCAGATTCCCTTGTCCTTTGATACCCATGGTGTCTGCCACAGGTTGAATTCCTGCTGAATGACTGGCAAGTTCTTAAAGACAAATTTTAGAACTGGATTTTTGTGTTACCTCTTCATTTAACCAGCTCTGGTTTTGGTTCTCAGGATATGTGTAGGCATATGAGCACTAACTTTTCTAGCAGTTAAACTTCAAAAAGTTGAACTGCTGATTTGGGATTAACTGAAAAAAAAAATGTTGGTAATTCCTGTCAAATCAAAATTTAAAAAAAAAAAAAGAGAGAGAGAGAAAAAAAACAAAGAGGGAAAAAAGAAAAATAATTTTAAAAAAAGGGGGCAGGGGAGAGAGAGAAAAAAGAAAAGAAAAAAAAACAAAGAGGAAAAATAAAGAAAAAAAAAAAAAGGAAGATACATTATTTTATCAAGCAAGATATTTGAGTCAGCCTGAGATGAAATATTTCACTTGGACACTGGTAATTTTAGAATATGAAAACAAACCAAAACTTTTGAATTGAAGTCTCTTCAGACTTTTCATTTAGAGACGCTTGAAATACACTTTCCTGATTTCTTTTTTTTTAAGTCAGCTTTTGTTGTTGTTAAACCCAAACAATTCACAAAATTTCTGCAAATCGTTATATTTTTAAAGAAAACAACAAAAAAATCAAAGTCCATTTCGAAAACATCACCCATCTCTCTACTTACTCTGGCTTTTTATAGCTTCCAAAAGCCCCAGCCAGCAATCTCCAAATGATCAGCTGCTCCCTGCAGTCTAGGAGCTGCACATCTGCCAGCCAAATTTCACCTGTGGGTGACTGTCAGTAAAGTCGAGGACAGAATCTGAGATCCTAGGAGTTAATGAAGAGGAAGATGGATTTTGGCACCAGTTTGGGAAAGCATCTCAGTCCAGCACAGGCCTGTAGCATGTGCTTAGATGCGCTTAAGTCCTATTTGGCACGTGTTTGAAGTGCTTTCCTGAGTAAAGGCCTTCAATTTCAACCTCCTAAAAAGTCTTGGCAAACCATGAAATGTGCTTAAAGACAAGAAATGAGAACACATCGTAGTTGGCAATAACCTTTCAGTTTTGAGGGATGTTCATTTTATAGGTCAAAGACATATGGGAAAAATTCATGCATTTCCCAAATAACAATGCATAGCATTGGGAACAATTTAATCTGAAACAGCAATGTGGGGCTGGGTCATTAGCGAGTCTTGGATGCAGTCATCCACATGCTGCAAAACCCAGCTGGAATGGAGCGCCAGCTAGCTAAGGATAGATGTGTCCTGATGGATCACTGAATGAGAACCCACCTGCACCTACAGCCTGGTGGTCTGACCCACAACAACTGGCACAGTGGCAAGTCATCCAGGCACTCAGGGTTGAGTACTCACCACCTGTGTACCCCTCACACCTTGTCCAAGGAAGTCCCCAGCGGTTACCTCTCCCAGAGCCAAGATCCAGAGCTCCTCCAGAGCCATCCTGGCAGAGACAGAGTGCCTGCAAATGAGAGTTCACTCCACTCCAGTTCTACAAGCACTCTGCTAAGACCTTGGCAGTGTGAAGACAAAGGGAGCCAAAAACATGACAAGGATGGACAGGCATAGCGTGTGTGTGGGAGGTGCGGAGGTCGGCACGGAGACATGGCTGCCTTCTCTGATGAGAGGGAGACTCAGCAGTGCCTGGACAGGGTCCTCACAGACTTCCTCCCCTTCTTGTGGGAACTAAGTTCATCCCCCCTCCTTATCCCAGAAGGAGTGAAGAGTTGAGTTGGGGCATATTGCTCGCTCTCCATCACAGTGGATGGAGTTTTGGAAGAAGCCCATCAGAGTTCAGCGCTCTGTTCTGCAAGATAATGGGAACATCCTAGCCAGCAGGACTTGGCTCAGGATTTTGACTGTACAAAGGAAACCCCAAACTCATGATTCGTTATCCTCCCCTGCTCATCATTTGGCTCTGTTCCAGATTCTGCCTGTGAAAGGTGGTGGAAGAACTAAATGAAGGAACTCGATTGCACATCCACTGTGTCAGCTGACCCCAGAGTGACAGGGCCCCGTGGATCCTTTATTTTTTATCCTGGACTCAAATTGCTTTTCAGTTTTGCAAGATAGTTGGAGATTGGGGACTGTGTGACTTCCAGGACAGGATGCAAGCCCAGAGCAAAGAACTCACCCTCTGCCACTAGCCAAAATCCACAGCCTGATTCTCTTTCAGGTTCAAAAGTATGTTTGTGTTGGTAGACCAGACAGTCCTGGAGATCCTGGAGGGGATGATACATGCATGAGTGTGTTCCAGCCTCATTTCTAAACATGAAAGCCCGGGTAAGGTAGAGTATCTCTCTCACAACTCTGTTTCGGTTCCTAAGCCTTTTGAGCACAACAGGGATCTTAACCTCAACTGCTGCTGCTCTTATTACAGTATCATTTGGGAAAACTGCCTCTGAAGATGTGCTTTCATCACTGGGAGATGTCACAGGGTAGATAAGTTGCAGTGTGTGCTTTTGCTGTTGTATTTATTCAGCCTGCTGATGCATCGTGGTCCCGCTTAAACCCATCAGTATCACTAGGAGGCAACTAAGCTTAGACCCTGGCATGGACAATTCCAAATCTGTCCTTTTCCCACTCTTCCTCCCGCCTCTCCTCATCCTCTTCATTGCAGTTGTATCCACACGATGGCACCAACCCACAGGCACTGTCCTTCCAGCTGAGTTAGGCTGGGGAGATGAGGATAACTCAGTCAGGGGAAGTTGTCCTTAACAACCCTGGCCGAGTGGGCTGGAAAAGCAAAGCTGGCTGAGCTGGATATGACCTCCACGACTTGCACTGAGCGGCAGGCATTTGCCATACATTTACACCTAGTTGGGTGAATTTTAAAGTACTGATGTTAACAAGCTCATCATCAGTTGTAAGGGGCAGTTGTTTATGTAGATTGTCTCACCAGGGCATAAATAAAACCACTAAGTTATGCAGGGTTTGCAGCAACTGCTGAGCAGTCATCCACAACAATTTGGTCCCTGTCCAGGTTGATGCAGGAAGATGTTCAACCCTAGCCTGAAGCTGTTGTAGGATTTTGGAGAAGTTCCTTAGCTCAGAAATCATCTGCTGATTCTGAACTGTCCTGTTTCAGTGCGGTCAGTGGGAGCTGAGACTCTGCTGAAACCACCAAATGCATTTTCAACTGTGCCCTCATTGTGGGATGTGAAGCCACGGCTCTGCCTGGGGCAGAAAGTGTGCTCAACTCCCAGGAAGGGTCAGGCCGTAGTGATGGGCTCTTCACAGGCTGTTGTGAAAAACATCTCTGTGCTTTCAGCAGGATTTAAGCACCGAAATCCCATAACCTCATTTGAATTGGATGTTTAAATCTCCTCTTTGCACGGCAGGAGCTAATTTCTTTTCCCCACAGCAGCTGAGCTCTGAGTCTTCCCTCAAAATAGAAGGGTCCTGTTAGATGAGCAAGTGCCAAGAACTGCAAATGTGCAATAAGAGAGTGCAGGATTTGCAAAGCAATAGTAGGGCTGAACCTTTTGGAAGATGGCAGCAAAGGGTCTTCACAGCAAGTGCTATTCCTCTCTGGGAACATCTGGCTTCCTAAGGAGAAACACAGATGCTTCACACTTTGGATTCTGCAATTTGGTTTGCTCTTAGAGCCCAGCTAAAGCTCAGTATCAAAGATACGAATGACTGCAAGCAGCAAACCTGGGAACCAGCTGCAGTTTCTGCTCGTTTCCTTGTTTTCTCTTCAAGGCAAGGTAAGCATGTGTCTTTCTGACAGTGGGGGGGTTGATTTTGCACTTACCAACACCCAGTGTGTCAAAGGGGGTGCTGGTGTTGTGGGAACATGGGTGGCAGAACCATTAAAAGCAGGCAGTGGGACTGGTGATCTAGTGAGAAACTGCCACCAGACTTCACAGCTCTGACACCTTTATTTTTCTAGTAGCCCTAAGTGACACATTGCCAATTGAAGCAGGGGACAGGATTCTGGCCAATGCTTCCCAAATAGCTTGGGACTCAAAGTAGTAAGGAACTGCCCTCTGGTTTTAGGGAATTAAATATCCCTGTTGTTAAAGAAAAGGGAGGAGGGGACAGACGGATGCAGGAAAAAGTCAGCTTGGTGGTACTAAATGAAAATTTATGAGCTCTGCTCTTTGAGGAGGAAGGTAGAGGAGGGTGATGGTTTTGTTTAGAAGTGAAATCATCAGCTCTGAGCCTGACCTTTGACTTCTCCTGACCCAAATACTAATGAAGGGGAAAGGGTCTGGTCATATAAATACGTCACAGCGTGAGTTTCAGTGGAGTAAGGTCTGACTACAGTCCAGCATAGTTACACCAAAGGCAGCCATTCCCAGTCCACATGGTGCTGGGGCTGGACTGCCCCCACCCTGCATCAAGTGAAAAAAGGATTGGGGATGTGATTTCTGCAGCGTTCTCTTGGAGACCTTTCACCTTTTTGCATTGTGCTTTTTTCCCCTAATAGCCCTAATATTGAGGGAGGGGTAGGATGCAGACAAAGTAGACCACATAAACCGGGGTGGGAGCTAGAGGGCAGGGCGAGACCACATCCACTGAGGGTTTTGGTCCTACTCATCCCAGTTAGTTGCAGAGGTGTGCAGAGTGGGAACTCTGCAGATCTGATGGACGTTCTGAGGAGTTTCTTGCAAAGGCCTAGTGGGAATGCGTGTGCCTGCAGCATCTGCAACAAATAACTCATTGTTGTTTTAATTCTATTTTAATGCAACATTAACAAGTATGAACTCACAAAGGCAATACTCAAGTTCCAGTGCAGAGAAGAAGAGTTTAGCATGGATGGAGTTATAACCTGAGAGTGACAATCAATGGGTGGGAAATGAGGCTGAATTGAAGTCTGAATGAGACATCCACCTCCATGCTGAGGTATTTGTGTGTGGTCCTTGAAAACAGGCAGGTTTTTACTCGCCTTCCTTTCTCTGCTGCATGTTAGTCCTCTTCTCTGCACCTCACTCTTCCTCCACACTCATGGTTCGTTTTCTGTGGTTGTGGAAGAGAGTGCTCTGTATTGTATCTCCATAAGGGACAAATCTCACCCCACCTCAGCCTGCTACCATAACATGAGAAGTTTGGAAAAGGGCTACAAAGATGATGAAGGGACTGGAGCACCTCTCTTAATGAGGAAAGGCCAAGAATTCTGGGGCTGTTAAGACTGCAGAAGACCGAGAGGGAATCTTAAAAAAATGTATCAGTATCTAAAGGGTGAGTGTCAAAAGGATGGGGCCAGACACTTTAGTGATGCCCAGCAACAGTACAAGGCACAATAGGAGCAAACTGAAATGCAGGAGTATTTACCTGAACATAGGATAGGAAAAACTTCTTATTTTGAGGGTGACAGAGAACTGGAACAGGCTGCCCAGAGAGATTGTGGAGTCATCTTCTCTGTAGTGATTCAAAACCAACCTGTCTGTGATTCTGTGCAACCCACTCTGAGTGAACCTACTTCATCAGGGGAGTTGGACTAGATGATCTCCAGAAGTCACTTCCTACCTCTGTCATTCTGTAATTCAAGATTTGATGGATATTTGCTTCTCTATTGACTTTTAGGAGGTGCAAGTTTCCCAGCATCTCAGCTTGTCCTTTCACCCTGATGAGAGAAGGATGCTCATGGTGGCAACAGATGACTGAAACACAAGCTCGGATCCGAATGCAAGTGACCCATGAACCACCCATCAACCATCTCCAGTTGTTTCAGTGTGCTCAAAGATGTGGTATGGTGGAACTGGGCAATGGCCTGGATGTAACCATTGCTGATGAGTGAGGGGCCACAAGCAGATGTGCCTGCAAGAAGACTGGAACAGGTAATAACTCATGCAAGCATTTCTCCACCCAGCTCCTCTGACTTAATGTATCCTGGGAGAAGGAAAATCAATTGAAAGGAAGCTGGCTTTCCTTCATGGCCAAGATGTTAAAAATATAGTGCAGGCATAACCACAGCCACACCTCTCTGGAGTGTAGCAGCAAATGCCGTTCCTGTGCTTACTTGTCCTTTCTCTTGGCATCCCACCTGAGGTGCTTAGGATGCCATGAGGCCACCATGAGACCACAAGTCCTGGGCTTACATCACTAAACTGAACCACAAGGAGCTGCCTGATGTCAGATGCTGTCATGCTGCCAAGGAGCATTAGTGGACACTGGCTACTACAGCTTGGTGACATATGTTTGTCGGAGGGATCATGGCATGGGCATTGCAGGGTGCTGGCCAAGGGGTTGAACAACTATGATTGTCGGGCTATGATTGTCACTGTTGTGTAGAGGAAGCTCTAATGAAACATCGTCTGATGGAGATCAACTAAGCAAGATGAAGGTGTCTAGGGGAAAGCAATGGAGGAAAAGGAGAGTAAATATTGAGGTCTGAGGCCTCATGCTGGATGGATCCTGAAGAGCATCTAAGGTCAACCATAGATGAGCCTCATGCATGAATGTGGCGACTGTGAGGCTAGCCCCGTGGATGAGATCTGCTAGCTTTGGTATGAGCCATGCAATCAGGGCCATGCTCCCTGAAATAAGGGAGGTTAGGAAATCTCATGATGTATCTTGTGGCCTTGTACATAACAGGAATGTTTTTTTTCCAAGTTCTGATCCGGACAACTCAAAGATGTGATGAACTGTGAAAGGCCCACGGAGCCCATTGTTTCTAGTGGCTGGTGAAAAAACCACAGCCACCAAGGCAGGCGTGTCAGTCCCAGCTTAAAAACAATACTGCCTGAAGTGGTGGTGTAGAGCTGGAGGGAACAGTCCCCTTCAGCAGCGTGACTTGGTGCAGAGGTGGAACACAACACTGGCAGTAAGGGAAAACCCAGATCAAACCCTACAAGTCCCCAGCATTTGCACGAGAGCAAACTTAGTCTGGTGTGCCGTGTCTTTGAGCACAGCACGAGCACGGCGGCATTGCGGAGGCCCAACTGGAAGCACATCTCTGGCCGTGTTCATCATCCAGGCTGGAATACGGGTAGGGGAGGCTAACCCTTTTGTAAGTGTTGGCCAGAGGAAATATGACTTATCTTAAAGAAATGAATCATGTTTCAGCAAAAGCTTCCTGCAGAAATATTTTTCTCACAGCCTTTGTTTCAGCTTTTGGCAGATCTAGAGGTGCTGGCGTTTGCAAAAGCTGTCACTCCCGCCCACTGTTCCTGAGGTTTGGGTAGGAAATAAGAAATAAAGGCACAGGGTACATGGAAGACTAAATCCACCACCAGTTCTGCTCTGTGCTGTGGCAGGATATGAAGCTTAAGGCAAATTTCAAAGGAGATCCTCAGATAAAGTCAAAGTGGTTGGCTGCTCTTGCAAACATACCTGCACTGGGAAGTCAGCTTGAAAATCTGCCTTTATGGCCTTATACAAATCCCCGTCAGGTGCTGAGGTCTGTTGGAAATCAGCCCCTAGTTCCTTATTTCTTTTCCTGAAATGCAAACATTTGGGGAAGGGAAAAGAGAGAAGCTGCCAGATTTCAGGGGGGGAAAACAAACCCCAAAAAACAAAGCCTGCTGTAGTTTGGTTTTCAAATCCTTAGCTCCTTGTTTTCTGCTGCAAAGGTTCTGACAATGTTGCTGTCTGCCAGCAGAGAGAGAGTGCCCTGTTTGCAAACGCTGTCAAGTGGATGGAGGAAAAAGTCCATCTTGGTGCTCAAGAACTTCANCCCCCCACCCCTTATGGTAGGGAATTTTCCTGGGAAGATAATTTCATTCCTCTGCCTGATAGGCTCACTGATCATTTTAAAATAGACCCGCAGGGGAATAAGGCCTTTAAAAGCTTCATTTACTCCCAGTCATTTTACACAGTAACCCAAGATGAAGTGAAAGATCTTTATTTAAATATGAATTAAGCTCAACCTTACTCTTTACTGCATTATTTTCCTTTGAGGTTTACTTTGATATTATTTCAAAGTCTTGAAGCTAACAAAATGCTAGGCAGTATTTAAAGTGACAGGAGAGTTCTGGAAAAAGATTTAGGAGCAACTAAAGTCTTTCAGAGCAGGGCTCTGAAACAAGACAGGAAATCATAAAAGGGCTGAGTGCACTTTACCATGCTCAAAACAAATTCTGAGACTACAAAGGCAAGTGAAATGGCATCAAAACCACAAAAAGCATCAATACACAGATGGAAAACCTACATCAGCCTGAATTATTCCATGAAAAGATGGTTGAAGTGCTGGTGATGTATGGCATTTGCTTCTTACTGGGGTTTAGGTGACCAGCTTCTGGCTACTGATTGGATGCTAGAAGTGGGAGAAAGGGTTCAAGATGAGACATGAAGTTGTAGTTTTTAATGTGTTCTGAAGAGACCATGCCTGAATGATGAAGGGATGGATTGTGAGAGAGTATTCTGCATGGCTTGACCTCTCCTTTTGCCTTTTGCAACTTTCAGCAGTCCATCTGTTGCTGAAGCAGCTGCTGGTAGATGTTTTGTTTGCCCAGACAAGATGGAGGAGGACGCCAAGCTAAGGTTCTGCTTCTTCCAAATCACTGCACACTGGTGAAGCTTTATTGGGGTGATGGGTGTTGCCTCTTGACATCTGTTATTGTCATGTCTTCTCTCACTGAACTTTGAAAGGGATCTCCAAAGACCAAGCACCCACAAGTCATCTGTGTTTTCTGAGATTCCTGTCTGGTTGAATCCTGTAGTACATAGACCCCTAATTAAAAATACCTGAGGGTATTTCTGGCCAACTCTGTAAACAAAGCTCAACAGAACAGGCAGAGGCCATGTCTGTGCTGGAATGAGAGTTGTGCTGTATGGGGATGGGGAATGGCCACCCACAATGCTTCACTCCTCAAGCCTGGCTAGGTGATGTGTGAGCTTATTGTCAGGAAAAAAAAAAAAAACCAAACCACCAAACCAAACAAAAAAAAAGAAAACCCAAAAAACCAGCAACAACAAAAAACCCACTACCAACAACAAACCAAACAAACAAACAAACCCTTGGGCGACAGCACTTTCATATGACTTGCTATTTCTGGTATAGTTTTTAACTTTATAGTTAACCCTAATAAAGGGTACTTCGTTCAGCCTGGAAAAGAAAGGCTCCAGGGAGGCCTTTCAATACTCAAAGAGCCTATAAGAAAGCTGGAGAGGGACTATCTATCAAGGAATGTAGTGGTAGAATGAGGGGGAACAGTTTTAAAATGTCAGAGATATCTATACCTAACAGATGTAATTTAGATTAGATAAAGGGAAGAAACTCTTCACTGTGATATTGATGAGACAGAGGAACAGGTTGCCCAGAAGAGTTGTGGGTGCCTCATTAGTGGAAGTGTTCAAGGCCAAATTGGAAGGGGCTTTGAGCAACCTGGTCTAGTGGAAGGTGTCCTTGCCCATGGCAGGGGGGTTGGAACTAGATGATCTTTAAACTCCCTTCTAGCCCAAACCATTGTGTGAGTGTATGTTACATCCTGCACATAGCAATAAAGATGCAATTTTAGGGGCTGGGTTTTACCTTCACTTCAGTTTCTTCCTAACTGACCCACATGTCTGGCTATGGGTTTAAGCTCATGCAAGATGGACTCATACAAGTTGGAAAGCCTTCTCAGCAGCTGATTGAAACTCTTTCTCTCTATTCATCATTTCAGATGTCTTTTTTTTTTTTTTTTTCCCTTTTCCCTGTTAAAAATCTCCTATCTAGAGAGTTCACAGCTCTCGAATTGCCAGGAGTGTTTGTTTTGGACTTTTTGAAGTGGTTGATAGTCTAAGTTCTCCCCTCAGGAACTGAAGGCACTCACTTGAGCTCAGTGGCACAGCTGTTTTCTGACTGACTTGACCAACTTCTACAGTTACTACTTTTCCTGTCTGGGGAAAAAAAAAAAAAAAAAAAAAAAAAAAAAAAAAGCAAGCTGTATCATAGCTGTGATATCTCTGGGCTCCAAATTTACCTTTCCAAGGACATTTACCTACAGGAGCCTAGACTAACCCCTAGAATTCAAGTAGGAGGTATCAATGGGTGCTCATAAGCACTTATTTTCACCAGAAGTGTCTAGTGCACTTTATGAAGAGATATGAAATGTCTTTCTTCTACTATGACAGGTTCTTAAATGCATGGTATTGGAGCATATAGAGCTCAGCAACCCTGAACCTTTGTGGCATCAAGGAAGGCACATGGCACTTGTGGTGGTGCTGCTACAGCTGCACACATCTGACCTGTGGCTTGGGTAAGTCACAACCAGGGAGAGCAGAGTAGTGTGATGTGTTCTTCTGACAAGTCATTAATTAGGATGAAGCCGGATTTGGGTCCCCATGCTTGGGAAAAAAGTCACTCCTTGTGGTGAAATCACTGTGGAGCAATCTGGAATGTCATTAAAGATTCACAGAATTGCAGAAACTGACACACAAATGCACATACCCTGGGGGAAAAAAACAAAAAAGTAACGTGCTGCATGACATGCTGCATTGCATGACATCTGTTAGATACACCTTCCTAAATGGTATTTTTTGCTCTACTGGCACCAAAAGCCCAGACTGAGAAGTAATTTACTTTTAAGGAAGAACTTCTAATGGATGTGATGTATTTTAGTCTATGCAACTGTGCTTGTTTTAAAATAAACACTTGGTGTTCGAGCTCTGAACCCTATCAGGCAATTAATGCACCTGATGCACACATGTATGTTCTTGGTTTGACATGTTAAAATGTTATTCTGTGAAACCAGCTTAGATGGAATGACATGATTTATTTTTAAATCAATCTAGACACCACAGTGTTGCTTTATTTTTTTTCCCCCAGAGCTGATCGTCATTCACCACCTTTTCTTTGCCCCCCCCCCGCCCCAGTACATCTCCTCCTGTCAATTTCTGAGCAGATATTTCTTCTGAAGGTCTGTTTTGCTTGTTGCTTTGCAAAGTCCAGTTGATAACCACAACAACGAATACTGGGGTTCTCAGTCTGCCTTTGACAGAACCTTACCCTTTAATCCCTCCCCCTCTGTCACCTCGGTGTTGAAGGTCAAGATAACCAGCATTGCTGTTAGTCCAGCAGGGATGGGGTATGAGGAAAAAAAAAAAGGTCATTTGGTATGATTTAATCCCATGTTTCCCATGTACTTTGACTGGATTTTTGTTGTTGTTGTTGTTTTGGGGTTTGTTTTTGTTTTCATTTTTTTTTGTTTTGGTTTCTTGTTTGTTTGTTTGTTGGGTTTTTTTTTTGTGTGTGTGTGTTGAAATATTGATTCTTTTAAACATATTATTTATGATCCAGGAATCGAAACCCAACTTCAGTGTGTATGACTGAGAGTCCGCCAGAGAGGTGTCGGAGGAAGATTAATAAGCAGTAGCACAGCCCACTGATGTTTGCTTGCAGAGTGGAAAGTATATAGGAAAGAGGAGCAGATCAGTGACCTTGAGTGACCATTTCTGTAGTGTAAGTGGCTTTCGTGGGTTATGCATCTCTTCTGGGCATGATAGGCAAGGGCCTCTCTGGGTTACAGGCACAGCTTTTCCACTGATGCGTGTCCATGCAGCCCTTCTCTCTGAGAAAGGCTTGCCCTTAGCATTTCCAGCAGCAAGAGTGACACAAATTAACTTCTTTCTCTAGATGAAGGCAAGCATACACACTGGTGGGTCTCATGCATGCTGAGATATGTTGCATTTTGCTTAATAAAGGGCTCTGCTGAGAGCAGAAGCCACTCATTCAGTGCCGAACAGACTTGTGTCTTCTCTGCAGCTCTTGCAGCTTGAGCACATCTCCTTAGCCAGGGTGCAAGTAAATAGCCAGCTACTCTTAAGTATTGGCAGGCAGGCATAAACCTGCCATTCCAGGATGTATTAAAAGGTGTGTGGCTACTAGGTCGAGAGAGGTTCTCCTGCCCCTCTACTCTGCCCTGGTGAGGCTGCATCTGGAGTACTGTGTCCAGTTCCAGGCCCCCCATTTCAAGAGGGACATAGAACTGCTTGAGAAAGTCCAGTGCAGAGCCACGAAGGTGATTAAGGGACTGGAGCATCTCTGTTACGAGGAGAGCCTGAGGGAACTGGGAGAAGACTGAAAGGTGACCTCATCAATGCTTGTAGATATGTAAAGGGTGAATGCCAGAGAAAGGAGCCAGGCTCTGCTCGGTGATGCCCAAGGACAGGACAAGGAGCAATGGGTGGAAGTTGAGGCATAGGGAGTTTCATATAAACATGAGGAGGAATTTTTTTCCCTGTGAGGGTGACGGAACACTGGAACAGGCTGCCCAGGAGGCTTGTGGAGTCTCCTTCTCTGGAGATATTCAAAACCTTCCTGGATGTGTTCCTGTTTAAGCGGGTATAGGAGATCCTGTTCTGCAGGGGTTAGGTTGGAATGGATGAGCTTTTGAGGTCCCTTCCAGACCCTGACATTCTGTGATTCTGTGAACCTGGGGAAGTGATGCTCATACCTTCTGCACTCAACAACCACTACCTGGGAAACAGCTTTTAGACAAACTGCTGAGTCTTAAAACAGTTCAGGGTGCAAGGAAACATCTCAGCTTCTGCTCGGAGATGTGCAGTCAAGAATGTGAATCTCATACCCCCAGTAGCTGCATGACATCTTTATTTTTATTGGCAAGAGAAGCAGTATACACAGCAACATTGCAGTCTCTTAGCTCGTTAAAAATATCTCAATAAATAAAACAAATAAGCAACATATACACTGGAACAGAAAATGAAAACAAAAAAAGAGGGAGGGGAGTGAGCGGTAGTAAATCATGGAGCAATAAGGAAGAGGTGGTAGAGTGTGGAGGGCAGTCTGTAATCCAGGCTGTACTTGAAACAAATCATGCAAGGAGCTGTGGACATAGTGGGCTTTGTTNTTTTTTCCCTTCCTTTCTCTTTTCTGAAAGCCTTGGTCCAGTTTTGATATTACTGTACAAGAAATCAGATTTTGAATTAAAAAAAAGAAAAGATGAAAAAAAAAACCCAAAACACAACCCCAAACAAACAAGCTCAGCACAAAACCAAAACCAAGTAAAAAAAACCCCCAAACCCAAACAAAACAAAAACAAAAAAGCAACAAACAAAAAACAAACAAAAAAATTACAGCTAAAAGGCAGTAAAATCAAACCCAAAGAGTTTTCATAAATGTATTCCTGAATTAAGTTTTTTCAAACTTTCAAACAAAACAAAACAAAACCAAAAGAAGAAGAAATAAAACCAAAGGCAGAGATGGACACACATAAAATCCAACAACAATGAACCACCAGGAATGTTGCTTCTCTTTTCTCTTTGGTCAGTCAGCTGGGGAGAGATGTTGCAAAGCTTCAGACTGTTAGCTTTGGTGCTGTTTTCTGCTCAGCCTAAGAGCTCCGCAAGAGTTCAGAGCAAGGGAGGTCAAGAGGGGTCTTTTGGACCTGTTTACTTGAGGTTGTTAAGGTTTCAGAAGCTACAAACTTGGATACATCCCAATTCCACTTTGGTCTTTAACTCTGGACAGTCTGGAGAGGAGAGAGAAAAATTTAAAAAGTAAGAAAAGAAAAACAAATACACCACATACAAGACATGACTCTGAGATATGCTGTTGGCTAAGTTCTTTGGCCCTACAGATCAAGGCTGTGGTTTGTGAACACCTGCAACCACATGTTGAAACCTGCCCCTGGTCCCGGCAGCATGGGAGCACACAGTTAATCACTGGGTAAGGCCCAGGATACCCAGAGTGAACCTCACAGTCACTTCAGCAGACTGAATGCTCAGGTGTCTGAGACGGGCTTTAGAAACCTGACCCAAAGCAATTCTCAGCTCCTCCTGCTGGAAATTAATGTTTCGTTCCATCCCAGATGGACACATTTATGCAATGTCTAAGCATATCCAAAATCAACAACAACAAAATAACCTAAACCTACCAGTTCCTTTGACTATGGTATGTACAGCCCAAGTTCAGAGTCTGTTAATGTCACAGTCTTTTTTGTGTGTTGTACTGTCTATAGTAAATCCACTGGCAGAAGCAATACATGCATCAAAAAGTCTACAGGCTGATAGTAGCACCTCCATCCCCAAGAGACGCTTGCGCTAAAGCCCTGTTTACCACATGATTCCTGGTGACCCACCCCTGCGTATCATACCTTCTCTGCCTCATTCATCAGGATGTGAGAAGATGTAGCAACATGTCAGGGAGACTCATTACCTGCAAGCTTTGCTCTGATTTGCAGCAATCTGCTGCTGCTGAGCTGTGGGCTGGTGGGGCAAACTCTGTGGCCCAGCAGTGCCCATGGGAGATCCCATCTAACTTGAGGGAGGAATGGCGAGATGCTGTTTCTGCCTTCAGAAACCCACCTCAGCTCATATATCAAAAAGCAGATATAATTATTTCCTCCCACTAAGGAAAGCTTCCATTTAGCTTATTTCCTTTCCTTTCCTTCTCAAAGTTATTAATTATCTAATTACAACCACATTCTGCAGATGAATTTGGGACTTGACAAGCTGCCCAGGACCACTTAGGAAAGCTTAACTGCTTGTAGTGTGCAAGCAGCAGTGGTTTGTGTCTGCACACATCTGACAGATGACAAGCTGTCCCTTTCCTAGTGCTGGCATTGCCAGGGAGGGACTCAGAAAAGGAAAAGAAAATACAAAGAGGAGGAAGATACCACGGGATGATTTTCTGATGGTCTTTTTTCTTNTTTTTTTTTTTTTTTTTTTTTTTTTTTTTTCTTCCCAGCAAGTAGAAGCAATGGAGGATGCTTGCTGCCAGCTATATGAGGTGCCACTCTGCCCTGGACTTCTCTGAACCTGGCTGCTGTGTAAGTCAAGGTGGAACCAGACAGAAAACAATACCAAGCTGATCTTGTTCCACTGAGCCTTTAAATTCTACCCAATATGGGAGAGGTCAGGCACAAAGATGTTCTTAAAGCAAGGCTAATGGTTTCAAGCCAATGTCTTTAACCCTGGGTGAGACACCCTGCTCTGGCTGCTGTTGCAGCGTGTGGGATCTTGTTGCTTCTGGTCCTTTCTGGTTTCTTGCAGCTCTTCTGGCTCTGGCCAGCTGGAAAAATGGAAATTTTGCAGCAGCTCAGTGCTAGCAGGGTGTTTTGGCTTCTCATTTACTGTGAAATGAATGAGCTCAGTCTACTCTGTGGCCAGCAGCACTGCTATCCCCCAGGGATCTGGTATGGCACTGACAGAGCTCTTCCTGTGCTTCCAGTGCTTCACCCATCGTTTCCCATCCCACACAGAGCACTGAAACTGAGGGCCATGGTGGGTAGATGTGGCTGCACTGGGTGCTCTGGAAGGCTGTTTCTCTTGCTGCTTTCTGAGATTGTCTGCTGCATGCTAAAATAGCCTGTATCAGCAGATGCAGTAGTATTATGACAAGGCATCTTGACATGTACTTTCATTTCGTATTGTGTAACTGGTTGTTCTTACCACATATTCTACACAAGACCCGCATCAGATTAAAATCTGCTCATTAACAGAGACAATCTATCAACACAAGAGAAAGAAAGATTATGAGAATCCCCCTCTATATGACCTATTGTCTCCATTTCTTTCATTCTGGATGCTTAAGTTGTTGGATACTGACCGCTTTTGAAAAATCTGGCGCTAAGTAGCAATTTTGCAAACAAATCAATGGTAGTGGAGGGAGGTGGGCACCTGCTTGTTGCATGAGTGACACACTTAAGTGGTGGGATGTATGGGAATATGCCTACTTCTGGCAGAGATGGGATGAGATGTGTGATGTCTGTCTGCACCCGACCTATTCCTCCTTAGTTACCTGCTACATATCACTCAAATACAGTAGTACTGGGCTAAGCAGCTGATAGTGTCCTATATGAAGCTTAATAAAGTAGGAGGAAGTTCTTTACAGTAAGGGTGGTGAGGCACTGGAACAGGTTGCCCAGGGAGGTTGTGGATGCTCCCTCCCTGGATGTGTTCAAGGCCAGATTGGATGAGGCCTTGAGTGACCTGTACTAGTGGGAGGTGTCCCTGCCTATGGCAGGGGGTTGGAACTAGATGATCCTTGAGGTCCCTTCCAACCTTACCATTCTATGATTCTATGATTCTAAGTGGACTTCCATGGCTTCTTAGTTTGCTTAAAAGAATGCTGTGCATATCAGAGAAATTATACTCTGAACCAGGCTTGTGATCTTCGTATCGGAAACCTAGTCCTTGCGCGCTATGGTTTGAGACTTGCAGGGGGAAGAAGGATCAGCTCATGTCTGAAGAAGAAGGATAAAACTCCCCAAACCTGCACACTGCTCTTTCCTTCTCTCCTACACTGGTGATGCCACACCACTGCAGCCAGACCCTTTATGGTGGCTGCCTATTCTTGCCCCTTGTTTCCAGAGAGTCCACTGTCAAGTGCCCCAGTAAAACCAGCGCCTTATGCCTGCCTTCCCAGAAAGGCTGGCTCTGATTGCCCTGCTACACAACGACCAAAAGAGGAAGCATGGCCCCATTTGCCTTCAGGAGCTATAAAATGAGTCAAAGGAACCCTTCTGGCTCCATCCCCTTTTAAATTATAGAAGGCTTTTCTTAATGATTTTGTGCTTTAATGGACCTTCCCAAGGTCATGCTTCATGTTTACGATCCTTTAATCCCAGAGGGGCTCAGCAAGGCGTTCATCAAAGCCTGCCAAGGCACTTAGATGGCAGCTACTCCTGTGGCACTTTCCAGCTCCAGTGGAGCTGAGCCCACAGACGTTTCCTAATGTGCTTCAGCAGGAATGGCTGCAGGTTTCCTATGGCAGCTGAACGATGAGGTATAGAGATGTGAACCTTATTCTTAATGCAGCTGCAAATCCCATAGTGGGTATATGAGGAGGGGCCAGAATTTCTTCCTGGTACTAAGGTGGTGGGGTAGCACAGAAGGACCTTGCAGACCTCAGTTTTAATACCAGCTCATGCACAGGTTTGTCATTTAATTGCTTTCTCTTTGTGTGCCTCAATTTCCCTGATCTGAAAATTATGGTACATCCCTCCCTGCTTCCCATGAGTGTCCAGAGAAGGACAACAAAGCTTGTAAAGAGTCTAGAGAGCTAGTAAAGAGTCTTATGAGAAACAGCTCAGAGAAATGGGATTGTGTAGTCTGGAGAAGAGCAGGCCAAGGGGAGACCTCATGACTCCCTACAACTACCTTGAAAGGAGGTTGCAGAGAGGAGGGGGTCTGTTTAATGACCATGGTGGTTGGACTTGACGATCTTAGAGGTCTTTTCCAACTGAAGTATTTCTACAATTCTATAAGGCACCACTTGTGATTCTCTGAGGTACTGCCAACTGTATTAGAACAATATTATAATACTATATGACACCATAACAATTTTGTATTATAATAATATTTTAATGCCACAGTATAACAATATTTGATTTTAGTATTTGGGCTAAAAGATGATACATGGTGAAGCTTTCTGCTGAACATTGTTTCCAAGCATTTCTCTTTATCCTGTAGCTTGTGACAATGAATATAGTCGTCATGCACTGCTGTGTCACACACTCATTACAGTTTCCTCTGTGCTGTGAAAGGAGGGCTTGTAGCTCTATTTTTCTTTGCTTTATAAACACTTTCCAGTACCATATGAAGCATTCCCCAACCCAAGAGCATAGCATAGGAACCACAAGAATGGAGAGCTGCTGGATTCATATAAGGTGGCAAGAGCACAGCCCCGGTTACAGGAAATGTTGGAACGAGTCCCCCAGCCCTTTGCTTGTATAGGATTAGGGTAGTTTTGGTTAAAAGGGATTGAAATCATTTCCATAATGTGACCAAGAGTGCACATGAAATAAGCAGTGCAGCAAAAAGCCATGCTGGATGGGATTTTGAGCAACCTGGTCTAGTGGAAGGTATCCCTGCCCATGGCAAGGGGATTGGAATGAAATGATCTTTAAGGTTCCAAACCATTCTATGAATCTATGAAAACTGTTTATGAGATTGTTTGTTGGATTTGGGTTTTGTTTGGGTTTTTCGGTTGGTTGTGGTTTGTTGGTGTGCTGGTTTGAGGCTAATTGGAATATTTTAATGAGAGAAATTAGATCTTTGGTTGAGAAAAGAAAATAATGATGAAGTCTGTATCATTCAATGATTTGTTGAGAGGGATAAAAAGCCAAAATGTCAACAGTTTGTCCCACTCTGGTCTGCAATACTGTTCCCTTTTGATTCTCCTTTGACCTGCTCTAATATCTCTCCACTAATCTCAGTTAACACATAACAATTGCTGGTTGCTTTCTTTGTATGTCAGGGAAAGTTTTGAGCCCCTTCTGGGCAGTTTCCTTTGTCTGAGAAGGAGTTTGGATTTTTGTATTATTTCTAATCTGTATATAGTAGTAAATACTTGTAAATATATTATGTATATACGCTTGTAAATTTTGCTTTGCTGTAAATACAGCTTCATCTTACTTCCAAGCTGTCTCCACTAGTCTGGTAAATTCCAATAGTGTGGAAGGGAAAAGTTCCTAACCCACCCTAGTTTTTGGCTTGTTTGTTTGGGGTTTTTTTGTTTTGTTTTGTTTTGTTTTTCCCAATTTAAAAAAAAAATTATTTAAAGGATAAAGCTTTAAAAAGTGTTTTAAAATTTACATTTGTTAAACGTAAAAAAAAATGTTCTGCCCCTAGGTCACATCCCCTTTCCTTCTACATGGTGCTTTAGCTTGACAACATTCCTACCAGAAAGGTGCTGGCCCATGTTCTTGCCTTGTGTTTGAGGCTGAGGATGAGGCCAGGCAGTGAGTTAGGGAGCACTGCAGCACACGCCAGCTGCTTGCACCACACCAGCTGGTACTGATTTTGGCAGTCACTGAGAAGTTTATAGACTGCTTCCTCCTTCCCTTCCCCTTCAGCCTGAGGAAGTAAAACACAACATGGGTCAAAGCCAAGACCCCAGCCTCGCTCAGTAGGTCAGTACAGGGCATGTTGCCCATGGGCTGATGAGGCTGCCTTCAGGCAGCTCTGGAGTTCAGGTGGTTTCTGACCAAGCATCCTTGCTCAAGGGGGTTTGAGCTGCAATAACAAACTTCTTATAAGTGACACCAGTAAGTATGCTTCTCCTCAAACCAATGTGGCTGGCCCAGTGGTTCCAGCTAGCTTCCTCATAGGCCCACTTTGTCCCAGCAGTTCTGTCTGTCAGACACTATCCCTGGCACTGTGTTTTGCAACCTTCGAAGTGCATCCAGACTGAGCCAACTCTTTAAACATCTCCACAACATTTATTTTAATGGGGTGTTAATGGTTCATGTCAAGGATTTTTTAATTTTTTTTTTCAATTTGTTGAAATTCAGAGCAAGCAGGGAGCAGTATTGCTAAGACAGGATGATGAGCAGTGGGGCTGCCTGGAGTGAGGAGGTAGGACACAAGCAGAGCAGACAGAGCTGCTGGGCATGGGTGACAAAAGCCTCTGTGATCATCCTTCCTGGGAAACAAACACCCACTGAGGAAGCAAATGTTAAATCCATGAGAAAGCACAGAACAAATTCAGCTGGAGATCCGCATTGCCACTATCTCAAAACGCTCTCCAAAATGAGAATAACCAGGAAAGATCACTATGTGAAACATGTAGCAAAATCCCACTTGGGCTATCACTAGTCCTCGTCCATGCTGTTAATTAAGGCTTCACTGTGCTAGGTACTGCACAACAGTTAGTAAAATATTACAGGTGTGTTGCAAGGTGAACGGGGAAGGAGAAGCAGGATTTGAATCTGTTTGTGGGTAACGTCTGAAGAAGATGGGGCAGAGCAAGATTTTCAGCCAGTGTCTTCTCTGGTTGTTGCCCAAAGGTGTACACCTATGGCTGGAGAGCCTCTGTGTATTCATCACGAGGAGGAAAATGTTACATAGGCGACAGGAATGCTCCAGTGATCAGGTTGAAGCAATGCTGGGTTACAACACAAAAGCGGATGCCCCTGCTTTGGAACATCAATAAAATGCTTCAGCCGGCACTAAGTAGCAGCTGCCCTCAATAATTTTTCTGACTAAATGAGTGCGTCTTGTTGGGTTGCTGCATGATGTCATGGCCCCGGTACGCCTGCTCGCTGCACCAGTGCCGCCCGCGTCCCGCCCCGCAGGCACGGCCAAGGGGAAAAACAACAGCGAACAATGCAAAGCGTGACTTCAGGGTGCACGTGTCGGCCCCCCGTGCCTTCCGATGGAAGAGGCCAGCATGGGTTGCTGTGAGTGCTCCAAATGCCAAAGCAAGCAGCTCCACAAACTCACTTCTTCTCTTTTGGATTAGGAAATGCCAAGCTGGAGGGAAGGATGAATCTCAGTTTATTGACTCTCAGGCCAGCAAGTCTGAATTTTGGTTGCTTCTGGCTGTGGGAGCCCTGTCTCGTCTGGCTACTGGGAAACTGGGTTGGATGCAACCTGTGGCAGGCAAACTGAGATCCTGAAAGCATTCTATGCTCTTCCCTCCTCACCTCTGAGACCCAACTCAATGCTAGATTTACTAGGCAAAGAGGCTACCAATAAGAACCGTGGGGAAGCTTGAAGTACAGAGCTCTGAGATACTCAGGAAGATCATGCTGGGGACACAGAAGTCACTCATTCTGGTAGAAGTTGGGCAGAGCTTCTCTGTGAGGTGCTCACTGCCAAATGTCTCCAGTTCAGCCCTTAACCTTGCTCAATGCTGAGCTTGATGAACTCCCGGCTGTCTTGGGAATGACTAAAACATATAAAAAGCATATGGCAAGTATCAGTCACCATACTCGTGGTCAGGTTTGAACTCTCTGCCTTCCAGCGCCCTGTGGTTTTTTTATCTGCTCAAAACCTTCTGAAACACATGCTGCCTGAGCTGAAAATTTTCCATGCCCGACGGTGATTCCTCTTTCTTGTCATTGTTTTTGTTTTCTGCAGCCTGGGCAAAAATGATCCAGCTGTTTCAGAGCATTGGGAGAGTGGAAAACAGCCATGCTCCAAAAATTCTGGAGGCTTCCCTGTGACTGTGTGTTGAAGGCTGGGACAGCAGTGGGTGGAAAGCTGAGAGGCAGTGTGCAAATTGCCTGCCTTGCAAAGCAGCATCCCACCTAGACCTGGAGGAAATTAAGTTTGTTTTGACCTAATTCAGAACCTCCTAAAATTGCTTTCCAACTATGAACGAGGTGAGTGTTTCTGTGAGCCATATGAAGCAGACCTAAGGCAGGAAGCAAGGGAGTTATTTTGGCTTGGCTTTTGTCATAGTACTGTTAAAACCTGCGGCCACCATAAAGCCGCAGAGATGGGCTAGGGTGGAGCCAAAATGGTGGCTGCCAGGACCTGGCTGGGAGTTGGACTTACGACGAGCAGGTTGGATGTACATGGGACAAACAGGCATTTGCTACCTTTATTAGGTAAAATGTGTTCCCAACAGAATGCCTGGCCAGACTTTAGCAAACTTTAACCCTGGGAGGTAGGATGGCTCTTGCCTCTCTCCTGCCTGAAGAAGCACCTGGTGTCATGTAGGAAGTTGAAGTTAAGGTATGTCTAGTCACAGGCAGTGATGCAGCTTTGCCNCATCTTTTTCACCTGATGCTTTCTTCCCTCTGCCTGCTTCACCCAAAATGTGCAATTTCTCCATAGCTGAAACCAGTCCTCTTTTTTCCTAGAGTTTGTAGAGAAGCTTTTACTGTCAATCAAAACTGGATGTCAGAAAGTGATATCAGAGTGACATCAGAGGAATCATCAAAGGCTTTTAAGTTCTGCAATCTCTGTGATAAAATTTCTATAAATAACTTGTATAAAAGAAAAAAAAAGTAAAACTCAATTAAAACATGGAGATTTTAATCTGAATTCATCAAATTTTTAGGTGTGATTATGGAAACGGGCTTCTCTGTTCTATTTCAGAATGGGCAAACTCTGCATGTTTTGTTCATGTTTATGCATGGTTAAAGATGTATTTAAATATCTCTATAGTAAAGTCACAGGAAGAAGAGGTATGCTGCTCTGCATGTAGTGTACAAAGACCTACACTTGCTATGGGTGTTGGCTGGATCTCCACCAAAGAGATATTCTCAAACTCTCTTATGAAGTTGTCAGCTGTCCCTAGAACCAAAACAAACAAGAGTCTAACTTTTTTTGTTGTTGTTGTTGTTCAGTTATTTGAATGGCACAGAAATGCAACTTATTAGGAAAAAAAACACCCTCTCTCTCTTAGCAGCAGTGGAACCTTTGCTGTCAGGTGAGTGTGTGCTCTCCCTTTTGGGAAAAGCAAGTGTGTGGCAATCCCTTAAGAAGGACAGACAGATGTGTTTTGGAAAGTCATTTCCACAGTTTTTAGAAAGGGTCTCCCTTCCAACTGACCACTCTGCAACAGAGTGCCTGAGTTTGGAAAAACAGAATGATGGCAGTGTGAGGTGAGACACCAACACTTTAGTCTTGCCCTTGACCACTTCTATGTTGCTGCTCAAACGTCTGCCTGGGAAACCAGCCCATACTTGCCTGAACAACAGTCCATGGGGATACTCAGCAACCACACAACCAGGCGAGGCACAAAGCAGAAAACCTTTGGGTTTTAAGGTTGTTTCACACTATGTAAGGCTGAAAAGATGAGGATGAGGAATAAATTCACATCTTCATGGTTACTTTCTTCCCTCCAGGGAGTGATGGTCCTTGGGCCAGGGAGTGAGGGAGCCCAAATGCACAGCTGTCCCTCAAGCAACAGAAAAGGCAGCAGAGCCAGTCTGCAAGGCTTCAGAGGAAGCAACACAGAAAGGAATTCAGATAATTGTGTACATGCAGAGTAGAAGAGAGGGCCAAAATCAGATCTAATGCTGCGGGTACAGACAGACTGAAACCAGACACCCTGGCTTGTGTTTTTTGCCTTTGCTGGTATGAAGTCTTATCAACCATCCGCTCTTGAAGTGTCCCAGATGAAGGAAAGCCACAATTATGTGCATCTTACAGCTGGGAAACCATTTAAAAACATATTCCTCACAGTTGTTCATTCCTGAGCCGCAGGGCCCTCCCCTGCTATCACAAAACGTATCCCTTTCTGCCTAGAGGAAAGCCTCAGATCTGATTTACCCCAGGCTTTTTGGACCTTGGAGGATTTACCTGTCCACAGTTGGTCAGAGGGAAAACAATTTCCCTACATTGAGTGTCTCCCAAGTTTGTTACTGGGAGCATTAGTTCTTTGATGGGATGTGGCATGAGAAAATGGCAATTTAAGCCTTTTTCCCTCCCTTCAAGGCTGTTTCTGCTGCCTCAGACCATCCTGTGCATTGTCAAGAAAGGTCAATGTCTTGCTCACTCCTCACTGTCCAGGGAAAAATCTGGTGAAGGAAGATCTTACAGATGCCAAAACCAGAAACCAACAGGAGAGCCTATGCCACTCACCCCTCCAGTCTATCTCCTGTCCTAGCTGGCAGAGCAGAACAGAGCACAGCCATGAGGTTGGGGACCAGAACAGCTGGCGAAACCAGATCCTCACCAGAGCTGAAATAAATCTGGGATACTAGTGAGTGTGTCACTCATAACTAACTACCCACAGCAGAGAGAAGTGGACTGATTCATTTTCAGCTAGCAGCTAGTATCGGTTGAAGTGACTGAATAGTTTTGCTTTAAATCCTTTTCTGTTTCCTCTTGCTCTGCAGCAGAAAGGCTCCCTGGTGCCCAGGGCCACCCATCTAAACAGAGATTATCTACGGAATAGATGTGAGGGCCTGCTGCCCTGGAAGAGATGCCAGACCTGTAGGGTGCTTGCATCCAGTTCAACAACACCACAATGTATTCATCACTTTGTTTTTTTTTCTTTATTTTCCCCNCTCCTTTCTTCCCCTGTTCTTCCCCTCCCCTCCCCCTCAAAAAAAAAAAAAAGTAGAAAATTGACAGTTTAGAGGTGCAGTTGACAGTTGTGTGTTTACCAAAACAGCCTATATTTGAGACTACTTTATCAATCTATACTCTTTGTCTATTAACATTAATCAGAAGTTAGTTGGCTGCCTTCTACTGTCATATACTTTAGTATTTTGGCATCTATCATGCAGCTGACCACCTTGCACTCCGTTTTCATTTGGAAGTACAGACTTACCTATGCAAGGCTAAACTGTCTGGAGCAAAATAGATGTCTCCAGCACCAGAGGAGACTGTGATGCTGACAAACATGTTTAACACCTCTGCATGCTCTGATCTGTTTTTCTTTAGCACCTGATAACCAAGCTTTTGGGTTTTCCTTGGGGCTTTGGTTCCTTTCCACTCAGAAGAGATGCTCACCAAAGAGAGAAGATAAAGGTCTGGTGTAGCCCCATCTTGGACTTGTGAGATACCTGCAGTCTTGGAGCTCCTCTGGGAAACCAGCTCTGCTCCCAGCTGAATCGGTAAGTCTTACCTATGCCCATCCATGGGAGAAAGCCGAGGTGGCCTCCATCACACTTAAAAACTTGTGGACTAAACAAATTCCTGAGGCAAAACATGCCCTTTGGGGCCTCAAAACACCTAGAGAAAGCCACATCTTTGGCATTTTGACTTGTGGCTGATTGCCCCAGCCCAGATAAAATCAGTCACTGGGGCCTCACCATAGGGAGGGAAAGTGAGAGCCCTACCAGGAAGCCTCTCTGCAGCAACCTCTGGGTATTTGCTCCAAGGTACTGTGTCCTTCCTTTGCCAAAAAGAAAAAAAGAAAAAAAAATAGCCTTAAGCAGGAAGGAGCCTCCCCAAAGAAACTTTTCCCCCAGCCCTGCACTCCTCCACAGCCCAAGCATTGGCCTCTGTGGAGCAGTGGGGTTTGTCACAGCTGGAGGAGGAGGTAGGTTTGTGGGAGCCCCTTGTTAAAACCTTGGCAAGACATCACTGAAAGCACGGCTAGAAATTGCCGAGAGGCGGAAGCTGCTAATGAGCAGTTGGAGAAGGAAAAAGCAGAGCTGCTTCAATGTTTGAAAAGGCCATCTAAGCTCTGTCTGGCTCTGCCCTGCTGCCTCGTGGGTGGCTCAGCAGAACAAGTGCTAGGAGACACCACCAGTATCTCCTTGCCCATGAAAGGACAAGTGGCCAGGAAAAGCCGGTAGCCAGCGGCAAAGAAGAGGAGGGAACTGGCTACCACCAGCCCTCCCGGCTAATGAAGCATCAAAGAAAGCCCACCAGTATTTCCTTGGACTCATCTCTCCTCCCAAGAGGCACTCACATACCCTTTGCACAAGAAAGATGTGGAATGAAGCAGAGAGAGGCAGAGAATAAGATCTTCTTGGGTGGCTTAAGTGAAATAGGTAGGACCGCTGTAAAGTGATACAGGTGTGGCTCTGAAGCTGATGAGGCTCATGCTGAGGCTAAGGGCAATCATTTCAGGTCTTCCTGTGCCTCATTAGCACCTCTATCCTCCAGCCTCTCTGCTTCTTAAATCATCACAGGCTCCAGCTGCCAGACCACAAGAAATTCTGGGCAGGCACTTCCTGCCTGCAACACACTCCTGAAGCAGTGCCAGTCTGATGGATGCATGTGATGCAGCAATCAGGTAAGGAGGGCAACATTGTCATGGATGTGCCACACACTTCTACTGAGATGTTCACAGGAAAAGCCAGGTGTAAATCCTACCTTGCACAAATACAGCTTGCAATCTAAGGCTTAGTTTATTTCAGAAAAAAATGTTGCATGACCTGTGACAATTTAATGACTTATGCCATTGGTGGGGCTGCGATGACTGAGTAGCTGCAATGGCCATGTTATCTGTGCCAGGGTGTTTGGCAAGTGAAGTATAGTGGTGCTTCAGACAAATGTGTTCTTGTAGGTTGATTGATAGTATCTGGGAGGAAAGTATCCATAGTAATGTGGCTCTTGATGCTCCTAGGAATAGCAGACAATATTGAACAAAGGGAGTCCTTTTCTTCTTCCTTCTGTGTTCTTGCCAAAATAATACGTATTCTAGGAAAAACACCTTCTGTAAAACTATATTCATCTGCGGCTTTATTCTTTTTCCAAGGGAATTCATTCAGTCTGGTCTGCTCAGCCAGTAGTATCCCTGCTCTCCTTGCTTTTTCCCATGTGCAGCAAGTATTCATCTGCAGTTTGCAAACCTCATGAATGGCAGTATCTCTGTGGGGAGCAGTAACCATCGTTCTCTGGCTCCAGGACTGGGCATTGACAAGTGCCACCCCATGCAGGATACCTTTCCTACCCAAAACCCCACTTTACCGGTTTAGATTAGGTACTTCTGGAGCAAGTCTTGCTCTATCTGTACACATCTGGCCAGCAGGACTAGGGAAGATATCACCTGCCTGTACTCAAATATTGTGTTCACTTTTGGGCCCTTCACTACAAGAAGGACATTGAAGTGCTGGAGCAAGTTCAAAGAAGGACAGTGAAGATGGTGAAGGGTCTAAAGCACAGCCCTTATGCGGAGCAGCTGAGGGAACTGGACTTGTTTAGCCTGGAGAAAAGGAGGATCAGGGAAGACCTTCTTGCTTGCTACAACTAAGTGAAAGGAGGTTGTGCTGGGGTAGAAGTCAGTCTCCTTTCCGAAGTCTCAAGATACAGCACAAAAGTAAACAACCTCAAGATGCCCCAGAGAAGATTTGGATAGGACATTAAAAAAAGTTTCTTTCCTAAAAGTGTTGTAAAGAATTTGAATATGTTGCCCAGGGAGGAAAGGTAGTCATCATTCTTGGTGGAATCTAAAAGATTCCTGTGTAGATATGGTGCTGAGGGACATGGTTTAGAAGTGAGGAGTGCTGGGTTAATGGTTGGAGTTGATGATCCTAAAGATCTTTTCAAACCTAAAAGACTCTGATTCTATCGCTGAGCACAGGAGGAACATCCTCAGCCGCCATTGCAACAGGAAGACACTACAATAACATTGGCTTGTAAGAGTAAATATGAGTGATAACACCCATTCATTATGACTGACTCAACTGCACAGATTAGTGCTGGTGGAATTAACAACATGAAAAATCCCATTTTAAAAGCATCTATGAATAAAACTCCTTCCTTTAAGAAACAAACTCAAAACAAGCAACCCAAAAACCCCCCCAAAAAAACCCCCAACACCCACAAAACAACAAAAAAAACCCCAAACACTGGGCATGGTGAATCCGCTGAAAAGCTGAGAGAGTTTGCCTAAAATCAATGGCCTTTTGTGGGCCTCTATGAGCTATCCATGGGACAGGTACAACTGCCTTATGAACTCAGGGTGCTTTTTAATGTTTGATACAGCCACTGACAAATAGCAGCTGAAACACCTGTAGGCCAGATGTGCACAGCTGTACGTGTGCTGCTGTTGATCAGTCTTCGGATTACATCATGCTCCAGGTGCCTGACTTCAGAAACGCTTGGAAGGCAGAGCTGGAGAGAACGAGCTGCACACTTAGGCATTTCTTTCTTCCCAGCTTCTCCACATGCAATGCCAAACCTTTTCTTGTCACCCTGACCTGTGCAATGCAACCTCAAAGCAAACAGAGGGAAAACTCCAGCTAGCAGTTTGGGAAGAGTTGCTGGCATCCTATAGCCAGGAATAATGCCTCTCTAATGTGCTGGGGAGATGGGCTATGTACCATCCACTCTGTTTCTATCACCTGAGACCCAAAGAAACATAAACACCTGTCTTTGAGTCAGTTTGTTCTTGTTTTTTCACACTGTGACACATGGCACAGCTTTGCTGGTTTTGTATGAGCACATGTGTATAGGTGCATGTGCAAGGGACCTGCTGTGAAAGTTGAGTGATTTCAATTTTCAGTGGGTTCATTCCCCACAAGAAATATGGCACTTATGCCTATGAGACTGGGAAACAACACTTTGCCTGCCCTGAGAGAGACTTGGAGGTGACTGCTGAGAAAACACCCTGTTTTCTTTGTGTGTGGAGTGGGAAAGAAACTTTTCCTTTTGCTGCATGAATCTGTGTTTGCTCTTCAAACCTGGCAAACAGAAACTGAGGCAGATTCCCTGAAGGGAGGGGGTTTTAATCCTCAAGTTTTGCACTTATGAATCTTTACAGAGCATCACCAAATGCCGTTAGTGGGAAGAAGAAGGATTCTTCTGTCTCCTTCCCAAGCATAGTCAACGTCACCAGTTTTGGCAGTGCCAGGACTCACATCCTGGGTGACATTCCCAGATGTTTGCAGAGGAAAGGGTGCTACTTTGGCATCTTCTTCCTAGCATGAGGCAGTGTTTGAAGAATGTGCCCTTGCTCACCACACCCCAGTCTCTGAAGCTGATCGCAGTTGCTTGGCCCTAGCCCGGCAGCATTTCCCACAGCAGCAGGTGCAGCTTTTGATAACCACCCAGGCTCTGAGTAACGGTGGTGATTCAGTCTATGTGTTACTAACCTCCCAGGACTTTTGGAGGGGATTGTACCAGCTCAGGTCTCCATCTGGGATTAATCAACACAACTTCATTGAAGTCAAGGGGCCAAATTCTCACTTGGAATAAACCGGTTTAACTCTACCACAGTCAATAAAGCTACTCTGATCTTTTTTTTTATGCAGGAATAGCCCAACTCTTTAAAATATGTGGGGTTACAGGACGTTGCCCTCATGCAGAGGGAGTTACATTTTTATATGCCAGACAATCCTGCTGGGGTAAAAAGTACTTGGCATCAAGTAAGGTACTCCAGCATGTGCTGTAGATGTCAGCCACGCTGTGCTTCACAGAAAGCCACCAACCAGCTTGAGGGGCTGAGCTAAGTACAGCATGGGACAGGAGCCCTGCTGCATACCAAGTGAGCTACATTTGCCTTTCACTTACAAAATAGGTGGATGAGGGCAATGTTGTGCCACTGGGAGTGACAATCACTTTGGATAAGTGTGCTGGTAGATCATGGCTTACTTTGCATTCATTATGTCTACTGCCCAGAGGCTCTTGCTTCTCTGTCTTCAGTGATCTGACAGCTACATTACCACAGGTATAAGCCTAGCAAGAGCCATCCTGGGTCCTTCTCTCTTGAGCTGTTTCTGCCTTTCCTCGAGCATCACATTGTACAATCCTTCCCATAAACTTCACAGCTTTCACCTTCCATGCAGATGGCATTGTCCATGCTTTAAACCAGCCCTCCAGGTTGCAGCCTCAGTACATTCATTGAGCTGCTTGCTGTGTTTTAGCTTGAGGAGCCCCTTCCTCCCCAACCTTGGTGTTTATAAGCAAGACTGCCACCCACTCATCTGTTCCTATCTCCTTGCTAGTCTCTTCTCAAGGCTGATTCTCTGTGGCCTTGAGGGTGTCCAGCACAGCTTTGCATCAGGGACCTTGGCAGCACAAGTGCTAGGAGTTATGGTTAGTTGTATGGCTAGAAGTGGGTTTGGGCTCTGCATAGAGTTGTTTTGGTTTGAGAGTGTTTTTGTTTGAATATGCTGTACTTCAGTATGGTCTTGTTTTCTTTGATTTAGACCTCTTGGTTAGTTCTCATCAACCAAATGCTTGAATGTCCATGTTGTTCTTCAGGCCTCTTTGTGCACCTCAAGCAGTGATGGCTACTGGAGGGGCTCCTTGTTAAGGTAATGACAGGGCTTTCTGGAGAAGAGGCCAATCAAACAGAGGCTGAGAATCTCCCTTGGGGCTAGTCATGGGTGAAATATTTTATCATTATTTTTGTGGTTTCTGATGTTGTACTCCTACTTCAGGAGCGTAGTCTCCTGAGGAGATAGCAGGAACCGTGAGCAACCCTGAATCACTCATTTTTCCAAGACTCATCAGCCCAGCATCATTGCTTATAACTTGGCTTGAGGTTGGTCAGCTGCTTTACAGGTTTTCCTGAAACTGTTACGTGGGTGATGCTGGACAAGAAACGGGAAGCAAGAGAAAGATCTTAATCATAACCTCTTTAGCAACACATTTCCAGCCTGGATGGTGCTGTGATCTCCCCACCAGGGTGAGAACCAACCAACCCCCTTCTCTGCTCCAAAAGTCTGCACTCCCATAGACTAATATCCTGAGGGTTTTCATTTCCTCAACAATGACTATCTAATTTTTAAAATTATCTTTATGTGTATCAGTGACCCAGGAGTGGACACTGAAGATGGTGTATTCTACTTTCTACCAGCTTTCTATGTTGCTGCTTCATTTTTCTTTCTTACAAATAAGCTGTCTTCTTAAGAGCTACCATGTCAGTTTTCCATCACGCTTACGGAGTTTATGGCTTCACAAGAGGTAAACCAAAATTGATTGCTCCCTTATTACTAATTCTCAAAGGGAAACAAGCAGTCTTGCTCCATCAGGCTCAAACTCCTGGAGGAAGAAGCATACAAAGATGAAATCCCTTTGCTTTTAAAGGACCAGAAAATGTGAGCTTGTCTTTAGCTTGTATCCATTTAGTGAAGAATGTAATTGTAAGCCCAATGTTCAAATATGGACTGTTAGCTTTGTTGGCTTCAGCGGGATTTAGCACACGGACTAAGGATGTGAAGTGTGCTCTACTGAATCAGAACAGCCCAGAAAATGCCTACCAAGAGTTTGATTTGTATGCAGACTGCACACAGAAGCCTAGAAAAAGCTCTGGAAAATTGGTTTACATGGCTTTTCCAGTCTGCCATTCTGCAAAAGACAGATGTACGTTTTCTTGTCTCCAGTTGTCAGGATTTTTTGAATTTCAGTGATTAAATGAATGGATTAAGTCAACATTTTCAACCAAATTCGTGTGGATGACTCAGCTCAACGCCAGCTGGCTGGTCTTGTTTAGGTTTGCCAGCTGCAAACTGGACTCGTTTGAACCTTTGAGTCTGAACTCTGCTAAGTTCCCACTGAGCTAATAACCTGCATTATTGCAGTACAGTACCAAAGCAATCCCCTTTCTAGGGGGAAGGAAGAGGAGTTCTCTGCATCTTTTAAAACCAAAACAACCCTCTGTGCTTTCTTTTTGGCAGGGCTGTTTTTCTTTGAATTTCACAAGCTGTCCTAAAACGTGCAGATCCAAGCTAAGCTTGTGCCTGTGTGGATTTGCTGTTGGTGGGCATCTTCTCTGACTGCTTGGGTTTGCAACTGATGCTGAACAGCTTTTCTGCTCTGTATGACTGAGTTTTGCTTGGAGCTTAGGTTTGCNTCATTCCTTAGGTCAAATGCATGTTTGGAGAGCATGAGGGAGGTTAAGTGTTACATTTAACCATTGAAATGGGAGCTTTAAAGGCTTGTTAGGAAATCAAATCGAATGCAGGCTGGTATAGGGAAGCATTGGTCTGTCGTTTAGAGGGGGGTGTGTGCGTGTTTCTATACGCAATATAGAGATCATTTGTGATACTCTATTTAATATACTGTATTTACTATACTGGCTTTAAATATACTGTAGATGTGGACAAGAATAGAGAGTCTATAGTGACTTAATATAAGCAGTTTTCACTCCTCTGTGCTTTCCACCAGTTAAAGATGTTTTTTTGTTTTTCTTTTAAAATTTCTGTTTTCCACCCTTAATCAGGCACGGATGTCTCCATATCTGTGTCTATGCTGCACACTTACCCTACACACATACACACATAACCATGCACAGCACTTTCCTGGATCAGCAAATGCTGGGGTGCACATATGTGAGTACATGCAAAGCTGCAAAGCTGACATTCAGCTGCTAGGGAACACAACCATAGAGATACCACAGGCGGCCCAAGAGATTCTGGTTTTAGACATCATACCTCCTGGAAAGAGCCTTCTCTTCTACCTGATCCTCAGTTCTTAGCAAATATGAGTAGCTGTATTTCCTACTACACCCTCTCTGGAAAGGTAAATAGATTTCTAAGGATCAGCAGTTCCTCAACTTTAAAGGCTTCCTGAAACCAGCAGCTATTTAAATCCAACTCAGTAAATGAATGTTTTAAGAGAAGGAGTCTGGCTGGTTCTTGTGGCACATTCTTTTTCCTAGAAGGTGGTAGAAGTGAGAAATGCAAATGGAAAGGAACTCAGAAGTTTCCACTACCTGAATAGGGGTGCTGCAGCTAGCGAGGCTAAAGGCCTTTGTCCAGAGCATGGTGCCTGGCTGAGGGCTATTTTCTGCAATGTGCCTGAGGCTGCTGCCCACTTGAACTGCAGCTGGAAATCTTGCAGCAATGCAATGTGCTTCTGTCTCCACGGGACTGGCAGGAAGTCTTTGGAAATCAGCACTCCCCAGATGAGAATAACTCATTTGTTTGTACCCTGCCTGTCGGTTGGGGAGGTGTCCTCCAACTGGGGGAGCTGCCTGGCCACACTTGTCTTCTGGAAGTGCATGGATGCACCCTACAGGAAACTTAACCTGACATCCCACACAATTTGGCTGAACAAAATGATCTTTGCCCTTTCCATACTTATTTATATTTTCAGTTGACTGCATAATCTGGCCCTCTAGAAAGTCCCTTCAGGAGGTCACACAGCTGAAATAATAGCTAATGATTTTTTCTAATGATTTGGGAGTTATTAAATATTTTGTTCTTCCTTTCCTTCCCTGCCCTTCCCTCCTCTCCCCTCAGTCCCTCATTGGAGAATGTTCCTGCATTATTCCATTATAGCACTTTAGCAGGCAAGATATACTGCAGAATTATCCTGATGTGTATGGAGGAAGGACCTATACACATCTTCAAGTGTTTTAGTGTTGCCGTCAAAATAGGTAAGGCTGAAATAAGAAAGCTGGCTGAAATGTGTTATATCACAACAGCTCTGGAGACTAAAGAGGGCTGCTGGCCTTGCTTTTCCTTTCAGAGATGTCCTTATTCTGCTCCCATAACCTCACTTGGCTGTTTCATCTCTGGTTATGGAATGGTCTTAAACCTAAGGAATAGGGCTCTCCAACTTGTCTGGCTTTAAACCATCCAAACTCTTTCCATCTACTCTTTGTTAATGAAAGTTCAGTTTATTCTTTCTCAGCCGAGCTGTGCCTGGTTATGCAAGATAGTCTCTGACTGCAGAAATTGGTGGTTTCTGTCTGTTCTTGGGGAATCTGCTCCCCTTTTACATGCCTGCAAAGTTCTACCCCTGTGCAAAGGCTGCGGACAAGGTGCTTAGTTTCTGGGGACTCTGCCTGGCCAGGGGATCACCTCTGATGACAGCCAACCACGTCACCTTGTTGGCTGGGGATTAGTTCTAGTCGTGAAAAAGCCAAGGGAATGCCTATGGAGTGCCAGAGATCTCCAGTGTGAACAGTGTCCTTCTGTTAGGGTGATGCCTGGTCAGACTCAGCTTCCCATTGTGATCAATCCCAGCCTGTCTGTTGCCTCTTCCCCAGTTTCAAAGGCCCTTTGCTTCCTCTGCTCTTGGTCTCCTGGGCTGCTTCTAGTTTGTTCCTCCTTCCTCCCCCTCAGCTTCCTTTGCTACCTCTGTGCTTTGCTCCATCACTTCCCTCTGCTGAAACAGGAGCACAGGAAATGATACCATCCCTTGGTTCAGATTATCTCAGTGTTGTCTTGTGTCTTCTCCCTGTTTTGGTCTGTTTGCTGTCTGTAAGGTTCAGCTTAGTATCAATGAAGGGCAGGGAGATGTGTGTGAGCATGTGTCCTCTTGGAAACTCTCTCTAATATTGCTGACCATACTTCTTAAAGCTCCTCCTCACATAGGGCTTCAAGAGCAGCACAAAATTATTATTCTATGTCATCAGTGTGGCTTTGTCCTGCCTCAAAGACAGCTGATGCTTAAATCCCCTCTACTTCCCTCCCACTGCCAGGAATAATCTGTTACAGTTGTGCTGTAAAAAGGTTCATCTTCCCAAGACCCTACTTTTCAGCAGGGACTGCAGCATGGAGAAGAATCCTGCACTTTTCTACCCACAGTAAGTAAGTTCCAGTGTGTTAAGACCTATAGCAAAGTGTGAAAAAACGGAATAGACGAAGGTATAGAAACACATCTGAAAACACCCACAAGTTTGGAACATTCCTTTCTCAACATCTGTAATTCAAAGATTCTAATATTTTCTGCTTTCCTTTCTGCACCAGAAACCTTTCTCTCTGTTGTGATGTCTAGCTGTATTGGTATTTTATTAAAGTCCCACATAATTTTATTTATTTAATAAGCATGCTATTAACACAGCATGTAATATTTTAGCTGGTGTACTATTTTTAATATCAAATGTTTCTAGTCTTTGGACTTTAGATGGAAAATCTTGAAGACATGATCTTTGAAGAGTTCCAAACAGCAATAACAGTATACTGTCTGAAATTCTTAGTTCATGCCTGACATGGGAGGCTGACAACTGATTGGGAATGGGGAGGAACCAGGGGCATAGGCTGTTCAGAGGCTGCAGAAACATGAGAGGACTTTCACAGTAGGGTGAAGAGAAATGCTCCAGGTATCAGCAAGTGTTTTTAAGAGGAAATTCAGTCTTGTATTCAACAGTGATTTGCACTGCTGCACAAATGGACTTGAGGAGGGTCTCTGATGACAGCCAACCATGTCGCCTTGTTGGCTGGGAGGTGATTCTGCCACTTTGCTCTTGTCATACCCCACCTGGAGTACTGTGTGCAGTTCTGGAGCCCTCAGCACAGGAAGGACATGGAAGTGTTGGAGCGGGTCCAGAGGAGGGTCACGAAGATGATCAGAGGGCTGGAGCAGCTCTGCTATGAGGACAGGCTGACAGAGTTGGGGCTCTTCAGCTTGGAGAGGAGAAGGCTTCAAGGGGACCTGATAGTAACCTTCCAGTATCTGAAGGGGGCCTACAGGAAGGCTGGGGAGGGACTATTTACAAGGTCTTGCAATGACAGGACAAGGGGCAATGGGTTTAAACTGGCAGAGGGGAGATTTAGACTGGATGTTAGGAGGAAGTTCTTTACAGTGAGGGTGGTGAGGCACTGGAACAGGTTGCCCAGGGAGGTTGTGACTGCTCCCTCCCTGGAGCTGTTCAAGGCCAGGTTGGATGAGGCCTTGAGTGACCTGTACTAGTGGGAGATGTCCCTGCCTATGGCAGGGGGTTGGAACTAGATGATCCTTGAGGTCCCTTCCAACCTTACCATTCTATGATTCTATGATTCCTGATCTAGGAAGTTAACGCAAAAAAGATAGTCCAGGAGGTATTTGGGTCTGAATTACTATTCATCAACGCTATGCACTACCTCTGCCCTGGGTTTTGCATCTGTGTGCTGACCATAATGGTGATTTTTTTTTTTTAAAGAGAAAGAGATAGGAGTCTGACCCATCTCTGACAGTTCTGTGGTGAACCTGAACCACAGCATTGCTGATTTAAAGCATACCTAAACATTTAAAGTCTGGTTTATGCTGTAAGTGCTTGCTCATCAATTTTCCTTATAATCATTCCAACTGTTGAGACTCTGAAGTTCCCTTGTCTCCCCCCCAAGTCACTGTGCATGGATTTTTAGCAATACTGCTATAACCGGAGACCTTGAGATGGCTCTGGCCCAAGTGAACTCCTCAAGATCCTTGTGTAGTATTCTCCTGGTGGTACCCTGAGATCAGCAGATGCTAGCCTTTCTCTCAACTCCCACTCAGTGCCTAAAATCCCAGGGAAAGCTCTCCTTCCGCTGCTACACCCTGTGCTTTGAAGACAAAAATTATTTAACAAGATCTTGGTTTTTTCTATGGTTCAGCTGCTATCAAAAATTACAGTCGTTTCCAGAGCAGAGATAAGGACACCTCTGTGCACAGCCTGCTCTGTGTCTTCAATGCCAGCTTTCTGCAGAGCTTCCTCAACACTGATGCATGCATACTCTGCCTATGGCAAAGTTAATTTTCCCACAAATGCTTCTGTGCCTGCCTCTGTGCAATGCCTGCTGCCAAGTATGCACTGAGTTCTTGCTGAGTTATGCAGCTGAGATGTCCTTTGCCTTCAGTTTGATGCTTCCAGACTCCCAAAAGCAGCAGCCACGCTACTTATAGATAAAAGTGTTATAGCAGTCATGTTGGATTTGTGCAGCTCTAAGGAGAGTTTGGGTGTAAACAGCTCTCCTGCACAAAGTAAGTGCTAGTGTCTTTTAAATGAGAGTCTTCCTATTGGCTTTGATAGGAGCAGGTTTTGAGCTGTGTTTTCTTTTTGAATTGTGAAGCCTTCCTCTGCCAGTTTGGACATTTGTTGCATTTGCAGTGTTGTGCTGGCTGGAGCAGTTCCCATAGAGCAGCACAGCCTGCTCTCTGTGCTCTCCTTGTTATCTGCTCTGTTAATATGTGTGCCTGTCTCTTTGCCTTTCATGTCTGCTGTTTGGGTTTTTTTTTTGTTTGGTTGGTTGGGTTTTTTTAAGTTTTTTTCCCCCTGGTTTAGGTCAATTGTTTTGCATTTTTTGTTTTGTTGGGTTTTCCCCCCCTCTTGTACTAAATCCACTGATGCAGATTTTCCAGGTTTATTTATTTTCTGACTCTGGAGAGATGTTTTGTTCTCATTTGTTTGTTTTGCTGGCCAGAATACAAAAGGTTAAACAGTTTGGAGAACTTTATTCTGTATTTACTGTTGAGGTAGGTTTCTAAATCAACAGTAGGTCGTGTATTGGAGTGACTCACAGAGCTACTTAACCTTTTTCCTTCCGTTTTGTCTCTCTCCAAATCTGAAGCACACATCTGTAATTTAGATTGCTGAAATGAGAAGCTGTGAAACGCATATAAATTGCTGTAGATGGGCTGCTCAGCCTGGCCCCAGTGCAGAGCCAGTTTCTATTTGGCAACAAGTCAGATCCCTCTGGGATGTAAAAGGCACCCAAAAAAAAAGAGACTAGCATGAGGATGTTCTGTGCCATGGTGAGATGACCAGCAAGGAGGATGGGCTGACTGGAAAGCACAGAACTGGGCAGAGAAAAAACAGTCTGGTTGCATGTGGATGTCTTACGTTTGTAGTAAAGTCTTGTCTCACAGGGAGGTTACAGAGTGGGCAGGCAATAGGCACTCAAAGGAGGACCATTAGTATTTTCTTTTCAGGGAGGAAGCTGGGGCACCATCCACTGATCAAAACTGCATGGACGAGTTAGGTCACACAGTAGTATGTTCAGCCTGGCTCCTATGCTTCTGACACAGTGGAGATAAATGTCTCCAGGGTGGGTTATGGGTGCAGAGGCAGCAAAGCCTGCGGGTCCCACTGCATCAAATGGTATGTGATAACTGAAGAGCTGCTGAACTGACAATTAGCCCAGAGACTCTGGTATAAGCTGTCCCAATGAAGGACCTTGGCTAACTGACCAGAGCTAGCTCCAACATCCCGTGGTACTCAGAGCACAGATGTGCACAGCCCCCTCCAAAAGCAGCAGTACAAAACAAACTGGAAATTAACAGAGCAGATGGAGTAAGTGTGAGGACCCCTTCAGCAACCATCATCTCTTCAAAGGATCCCAATTTGCTGTCCTGCAAAATGCCCCATTTCATAGCAACCAAGTGTGTGGGTACAGATCTCCACTTAGTTCCTCAGCCACAAAGCAGGGGTAAGGCATCTCCACTCCCAAACTGTGACTGAAACCCACATTTCTTCTATTCCACAGCTTTTGTTGATTCTCTTCGAAGAATTTTACTGGATAGGCATATATTGGGGTTTGTTTCTCTCATTTCCCTCTTGATTATGGTCCTGAAAGCTTTCCCTATGGTGTTTTCAGGTGTCTGCTTAAAATGCAGGTTCTGAGCGGGGGCTGCTGGCCCTACTGGGACACAGATGGGTGTCCCTGTGTGGAAAGGTGCAGCATGGAGAGCTCTGTGGGTACAGCATCTTGCTTGTTAGTGAGTAAACACCTCAACCATAGAATTGTTTAAGCTGGAAAAGACCTGTAAGATCATTGAGCTCAACTGTTAACCCAACACTGCCCAGTCAAAACTGAACACTTACCCCCAGCACCACATATACGTGTCTTTCAGATCCCTGCAGGGAAGAAATTTGTCTTTATGTCTGGTGTAAACCTCCACATTTCCTTATGTCCTGTTGTTTGTTACTTGGGAGAAGGGATAAACACCCACCTAGCTACAACATCCTTTCAAGTAGTTGTAGAGAAGACCTCCCCTGATCCTTCTCTTCTTCAGTCTAAACAAGCCCATCAGCCACTTGGTAAGGCCTGTACTCTAGACCCTTCAGAAGCTTTGCTACCCTACTTTTGACAGCTCCAGCACCTCAGTGTGTTTCTTGCAGTGAAGGGCCCAAAACTGAACCCAGTATTCAAGGTGTGGCCTCAGCAGTTCTGAGTAGAGGAATATCACTTCCCTAGGTGATCTTTATATTTCAAAGGAGTTCAGCTCCTCTGTAAAGAGCAGATGCTTTCTGACAGACCTATGGGTACCAGCAGCCGAGAGTGAAGCTTGCTTCATCCTGTGCCTGCACTGTTTGCTGAGCTGCTGGGAGCAACAGATTCCATTCTGCCTGGGGTTTGCTACACTGGTGCAACGTAATCGTTTAGCTTCTATTGCCTGTTGCAAGCCCTGATGTCAAAACAGTATTGAACGTTCAGGGTGCAACCTGCTACTCCTGACTCTCAGCCCACAGTATTTTCTGCAGCCATGTACAGAGTATCCTGCACCCACTATGGCGCAGGGTGGTATGTTGTGGTTACAGGATTAGGACCTCCCTGCTCAGAGGCCTGGGAGACTTGAGAGAAGTTTTTTCTTGTGTTTAGACCACAAATTACCTTGCTCTTGAAGCCTGCCAATTCTGTGAGGTTTTAGCTAATGAAAGGACTGCATGCATGACCTGCTGGAGTAATCTTTTAAAATTTTGGTTGTTTATTGAAGTGGTTGTCTGTAAAGGAATGGAGTAAATCTGTATTTGTTTTGTCTGGAGCTAATCTACAAACCTCCTGTTAAGACGAAGACAGTACATCTTTAATCATGTACGTAGAATAACACATGAGAGAAAGTAGTGAGATCTTATTTAAAAAACAGATTTTCTATGTAGAAGTACACTGAGAGCTGCCTGAATGTCAGCTGGTTGATGTGCGTGAAAGGTTGTTTCCAAGAATCTCAGCCATATCACTTTCAGTGCAGCCTGTCTGTGCCTGCTGCATGGTTTTGATCGGAACCTGCTGCACAATGTTGTTGAGCATCACTCGGAGCACCCCCCTCAGACAGAAAAATACTTCACCTTGAATTAGATGGCTGGCAAGCAGCAGGCAGTTGCGACTGCAATGTGTTGGAAGTACCCCTGGTATTGTTTGGCATTCTGACTTCAAATTAAATAACCTTAGACACTGCTGTCTTGATGTTCACTGTTGCGGGATGTGCTCAGTACAAAATCTGGGTCTTCTTTGATTTAGGCAGTGAGGCAGCTCCTAGCTGCTCCCAGGTATGCCATGTACTGCCTGTTAGAGGTACCTTAGATGTGCCCCTCGGATGTACCCTCAAACCTGCCATATCCTTTAATAGTGTATCCTGCCCTCTAGTGCCAGCAGATGCTGAGTCAGCAAGAGCCTAGGAGCAAGTTGTACCTGTGACTTCCCAGCTTCTCATCAAACAGGTCTTTCTGAGCCTGAGAAACTGCTGATAATGGGGCTGCTGGGATAAGAAGAGTGGTTGTGCCACATTTGGATGTTTGTGCTGCAGTTTGGGGACCGAGTACTTCAATGTGGCTTAGGATCAAGCACAGCTCCTTGGAGATGTTTACAAGGAAAATGAGTTTTATAATGGAAACAAGAATACCCATGCAGTCTATGTGAAAGAAGGCTTTGGAGGTCAGAAGGTTGTTTCACTGATGAGCTTAAAAATTAATCTAGAAGCCTTGAAGAGCACTTGGCTGTCATATAGGGGACATACAGAGCAGGGAGAACACCTGGAAGCAGGTATTTTCTCTTGAAGAAAAGAGGTGCCCCTCAGTCATTGCCTGGAACTCACAGGAATATTTCTTGTGGGTGTCTGCTGTGAGCCAAGCACTCTGTGAGCCATCAGTGCTTCTCAAGGCTCCTTCTTGCTCATTACATCTCCCACCCTCCTGATGTGACTCTGCCCTTGGCTATTTTTAAGATTCTACCAGGAAAAACCTTCAAGATTTGCAGTAGACTGGGGTGGGTTGGTGCTGGCCGTAAAGCTGTGCGTGCCTCCAGCCGGGCAGGATTGCACCCACTGGGGCTTTTGCACAATTTCCTGGGTTATTTCAAGCTGTTGGGAAGGTCCAACCACGGGAGTGCTGCGGGGGCCATGAACGGGAGGGGCAGGAGCCCTCTTTGTGCGCAAGCGAGGCTGCGGAAAATGGAAAAAATGGTTCTGCGTCAACTACTCTTCTCCTTCCCTGTCCCCTCATCTTGGATCAGAAAAGCTGGAGACTTGGGAAA
>VWZE01006849.1:34184-82828 GCA_013396675.1 Eubucco bourcierii | reverse complement strand
CCCCTCGGATGTACCCTCAAACCTGCCATATCCTTTAATAGTGTATCCTGCCCTCTAGTGCCAGCAGATGCTGAGTCAGCAAGAGCCTAGGAGCAAGTTGTACCTGTGACTTCCCAGCTTCTCATCAAACAGGTCTTTCTGAGCCTGAGAAACTGCTGATAATGGGGCTGCTGGGATAAGAAGAGTGGTTGTGCCACATTTGGATGTTTGTGCTGCAGTTTGGGGACCGAGTACTTCAATGTGGCTTAGGATCAAGCACAGCTCCTTGGAGATGTTTACAAGGAAAATGAGTTTTATAATGGAAACAAGAATACCCATGCAGTCTATGTGAAAGAAGGCTTTGGAGGTCAGAAGGTTGTTTCACTGATGAGCTTAAAAATTAATCTAGAAGCCTTGAAGAGCACTTGGCTGTCATATAGGGGACATACAGAGCAGGGAGAACACCTGGAAGCAGGTATTTTCTCTTGAAGAAAAGAGGTGCCCCTCAGTCATTGCCTGGAACTCACAGGAATATTTCTTGTGGGTGTCTGCTGTGAGCCAAGCACTCTGTGAGCCATCAGTGCTTCTCAAGGCTCCTTCTTGCTCATTACATCTCCCACCCTCCTGATGTGACTCTGCCCTTGGCTATTTTTAAGATTCTACCAGGAAAAACCTTCAAGATTTGCAGTAGACTGGGGTGGGTTGGTGATGGCCGTAAAGCTGTGCGTGCCTCCAGCCGGGCAGGATTGCACCCACTGGGGCTTTTGCACAATTTCCTGGGTTATTTCAAGCTGTTGGGAAGGTCCAACCACGGGAGTGCTGCGGGGGCCATGAACGGGAGGGGCAGGAGCCCTCTTTGTGCGCAAGCGAGGCTGCGGAAAATGGAAAAAATGGTTCTGCGTCAACTACTCTTCTCCTTCCCTGTCCCCTCATCTTGGATCAGAAAAGCTGGAGACTTGGGAAAAGGGGTGGGGGGGGAAACCCTAACACACATCCCGAGAGGTCACCCATAGTTTTCCTCTGATGCACGGTGGAGTGGAGTGCTGGCGTAGCTGTTAGGGTGGGTTTGTTTCTTTAAGGTGTNTTTTAATTGCTTTGTTTCCTAAGAAAATGAAAACGGAAGGAAAAGCCTCATCTGCCTCTCAACCCCATCTGATATTTCCTGGGTCTGCTGGGGTAAAGCCTGATAGGGCTACATCCCAGTGTGATGCTGGTTTGTTGGCGGACAGGGGGATCCAGAGTCCGAATTTGAGGGTTCCTGTCCGGCTGTGAAATGCTGGGACTGGAACAGTACTATGGTTAAACACCGGGGTTCCAGCAGCCCCTGCAAAGTGTTTAGCCCTCAAGCTGAAGCTGTGTTCAAGGCCGCCTTGTCTTTCCTGGTGGAAAGACATTTTCATGCATGGCCAGCTCATGCGAACACTTGCAAGAAGTGAACCAGCTGCATCTGGTGAGCTTGCATGCAGGCAAAAGCCCTGTTGTATGTTGCACAATTAGGCCAACAACTTTCCTGAGTCACCTTCCTGATTGTGTCACAAATCCAGATGCCTCAGTGATTGCATTTACACCTATAAAACACAACTGAACAACTCAAAATTCTGCAGTTCCCTGAACAGTCGCAGAAATCAAATCCCTTGCAAAGCTTCAGGCACTGAGTCCTGGCCTGGGCTGCCTGCAATCGGTCCAGGAAGCTTTCCTCTTGTCCTCTCCTTTGCATCTACCGCGGCGGTGTTAACCCTTGCTTCTCAAAGCATGTTCGACCTATGAGAAAACATTATGTCCAGGTCCAACATGTGATTGACACCACCCTGTCGCCAGGAGCTTTTTGCCCATACTGCAGAGTGGTCTTTAAGGCTTTTCTGCATCAGGCACTGCTGCCAGTCCCAGGGAACAAATTGGTGGTACCAATGGCACAGGCAATGCCCTTTGCATAAGCAAGGTGCTGTTTGGAGGGCCTATTTAAGGACCGTTAGTAAGATGAGCTTAAACTGAAAGTACTCAGCGTGGGGTGCTACAGCTCGGTATGGACACGATTTGCATGCAGTGGGAAAGCTTGCATGGAATTGTTCCTCTTGGGGTTCTCCAAGCTTCTTTATCAGGCTGGGTCTGCTGGTTTGCCATGGCAGAAATGAACCAAAAAAAACCCTTAATTTTGAGATATTTTGACTATGTGTACTATTGTAAGGATGTGGTTGAAATAAGTGCTGAAAGACAGACTGATAAGTGAGGTGGGTGAGTAATTTTAGGGGGGGAACTTGTGAATTTTCTATCTAAAAAGAACGTTTATATTTTAAAATAATTCAAATGTTGCTAAAGCTGTGAGGGATTTTGTAGTAGTGGCTAAATGAAAGATTAAGGATGGCAATGGGGAACTAAGATACATTGCAACTGATTTGTGCAGAGGGTAAAATCAGGGCATTAGGAAATAGCACTGAATACACTATAAACAGGAAGTTTATTTTCTGTAGAAGCAAGGGTGACTGGGCACATATAAAATGGACTCTGGTACTTCTGAAAACCTCTCTGATTGTGGTAGAACAATATATTTGAGATCAATAAACCAGTAGCAAAACAGGGAAATGCATTTGATGTCAGTCACTCTTTAAGCTGAGTATTTCTCTTTCATTCTGACGTAATGAACAGCTAAGAAATACCTACAATTCTCAGTCACGTCTGTTTCCCTTTGAATCCTTTAAAATACTTTAAAATATTTACCCTTTACCACCCATTGAAAGTGAAAGTGCTACCTGACTTACAACCTAACAGCACTTAAAAGTACAATTTTCAGCTTAACTCAGTCCTACTGAAAATCGGTGTGTTTTGAGTTCATGATTCTCTGCTGAAAATGCCCCAGACCTCTGGGCACATGGCATTGGCCAGGGGCTATCTGTAGTTGTATTTTGGAATGATGAGAACTTTTTATGGGACTCTGCACTAATTTCCCTGGCACAAACATGTAAATTACTGCTGAGTTGCTCCTCTGTGCTCATCAAGTTATTTTAAGAATAGATAACTAGGTTGTCAGTTTTCAATGGTTCCAAGGGGATCCCTTGCTCTTGGGGAGTAAACTACTGCTTGAATAGTTGAAAATTTGATGCTCTGAAGAGCCCTTCTGCACCAAAACTCAAGGGTAAGTTCATCACTTCTCTACAGGGGAGATGGTGAGAAAGTAGATGCTCAGCTACTCTCCAGCACTCATTTCAACAGCAAACATATTTCAGACCCATAGGGCATGAAGAGAGATCGAACAGCCCTTTTTGTGGCAAAGGATGAAGGACCTCTTGCAAAATATCTGGTTGTTCACTGCATAAAATCCCAACAAACTGGGAGAGAGCTTTAAATACAGAGATCGCAGGATCATGCCGGAAGCATCATATTTGCAGTTAGAGGCAGTGAAAAGGACTCACTGATATTAGAATTTTTTAGTTCCTCAGGCAAAATAATAAATTTCTTTAACAGATGCAGAATAGCCATCTTATCTAATGTGTAAAAATTACACATTAACGTGTTGTATGCATGGATTTTTAAGTCAGTAGCTGAAAAATCTGGTTCCATGCAGATGCTTCTGAGGGGACTTAATTCCTGACACCCATCCCATGTCAAGGTACCCACTGATGCCCTGAGTGCCATGGCCTGTCAGGTAAGCTTGCCTGTGTGTTCATAGAATCATAGAATGGTAAGGTTGGAAGGGACCTCAAGGATCATCTAGTTCCAACCCCCTGCCATAGGCAGGGACACCTCCCACTAGTACAGGTTACTCAAGGCCTCATCCAGAGGGTGTTTGGGTGGAAGAAAGGGTTAAGCTCACAAGAACTGGAATAAGGTGTCTGTGGCATACAGTTTGGTGTACATGGCATTGGAGGTGGCGCTGGTTATCCTGTGCGAGATGCCTGCAAGAAGGGCAAGGAGAAGCAGGCGCTCAGTTTCAACACATCAAGAGCTGGGGTTTTTTGCTCCCTCCTAATTGCTTGGTTTAATGGTTTGATTGTGCCCCAGATGGTATTCTTCTGGCATCCCCATTGTGCCCATAGCAATTCTAGTGTGAGGATGTATCACTCATATCCAATAATGTGCACCCCACTCTGCCCCTGTGCTTGGGGTGGGTGGCATCCCCGAGCAACCATGGGTGCTAGGGCTCCTGCTGGACCAGACCATATGTGCAACTCAGCCTGCTGCAGCTCCTTCCCCCAGGGACTTGGCTGTAAACACCCAAGTAGGAGCTTAGTTTTTTCTTAAACGGGCAGCAATTCTGTAAGTGCCACTACATACGCTACCTTTTGGCAGAGGTATGAAAAAGGCACACTGTCATGGGGCTGTTCAGATGTCAGAATGAAAGCAGCAAAATTCGTTTCACTGCTTTTCTTTCAGCAACAAAATGTCCTTTAATTGATCCACTCGCTGTCCCAAACATGTTCAGAGTGGGTTTTCTATGCTGCTGAACAAAGACACTGCTGACAGCATTTGTGAGATCATGGCAGGGGGATATTTGGGTACTGCAGTGCTCCTCAGGTGTGCTTTCTGCAGTGGATTGAAGTCCTTTACTGTCCTTAACTGAAGATAAGCCACCCTGTTATCTGTTGTAAATTGTATGCTGGGATCTACCTGCCTGTTTACCTTTCTCCTGAGTCTGCCTTTATTTTTGTTGTCATTGGTTTTACTGTTCGGGTTTTTTAACACCCTCCTGATTCTCTTCTGTCCAAGAGCTTCTCCTTTTGGACAGGCATTTATTTTAATGAGCCATAATACACAGCAAGATTTCATCACAATACGCATGTAACATGCTGGAAGGGTCATTCTTAAATGTGCTTTTGTGGTTGTCTGGGGTCCTTCTGGCAAATAAATATTATTAAGGAGCTTGGTGTTTGGGACACTGGATATGAATGTATTGGGAAATCCCCCAAACATGTAAAATGCTGCATTCTACCTCTCCCTGGATCCATCTCACCTTACTGGATTTTCCAAGCTGAATCAGCTAAATTTTTATTTTTTTTTTCAAACAGGGGGCTCACCACAGCAATGATCCCCCCACATCTCTCCTAGCTGAGCAATTTAGTTTGTTTATTTTTAAGCATGAACATATGATTTTTAAAGGAGACCTAAACAGCTTAAATTGAAGCATGATCATGTAAGTTACTGTATAATGATTTTTGGTGGGTAAATTAACCTGAAACTTAATTCATGCATTTTAAAGAGTGTATTTTGGCAGGTCTAATATCTCTTAAGGAAATGGTAAAGCTTCTTCTTGGGGATGACACTTAACAAGGCAAGATTATCTTATTAGGAATTCAATTAAAGCTTGTAGAGTCTTACTGGACCTCTTCCAGTAAATATATATCAAACTGAACCAGCAGACATCTGTCTCTTCTCCTCTCTCCCTTTTTTCTGTTTCCCAAGACATGGTTATAGAATCACAAAATTGCCTGGTTGGGAAAGACCATTGAAAGAATAAAGGTTAAAGACTGAAGAGGAGAAGTTGGGAGGAAGAGGAGGAACTACAGCTCACAGTACAGGGTAGGACATAAGGTTTATTTTCTTTTTGATGTTTGGTGACTTTTGCAAGTAGTGTGAGACTGAGTCTGCCTAACTCGCATCCCTTGCTGAAATGTAAAAGGCAAGATAAATCCCAAATCAGATAAAAGTTCACTAACAAAGCCCCTGGGAGAGGTCTGGGGATGCCTGGTTGCCCCATTACCACAGAGACCCTGGCCCAAGCAGGATGAAAGTCTGTACTCTGACAAACACCCAGTGGCTGCTGGTTTGGGAAAGTATCCAGGCAGCCTTTCCTAGGTACAATTCAGATGTTTAGATTAAAACACCTTTTTCACTCAAAAGGCTCATACCTTGGGCAGGGCTGTCCAGAGACATCAGGGATCAGATGGCCTCTTTGAAATTCTTTGTTAGCAATAGGCCTTCATAGTTGTTGTTGCTTATTTAATATTTTTATAGGAGCGATATTTAAATCCTCCCTGTTGCGCTTTCACCCTTCTCCAGAAATATCCTCCTATCTCCAGATTCCAGATGCTACTTTCCATGATGTGACAACTCCTTTGTGGAGGAGAAAGGCTGAATTTTTTTTCCCTAGTTTTTAGTTTTATTCCCACAGGGAAAGCCATCATTAATGCTAAATACTGAAAACCTCAGACTCTAAGGGTGATGGTTGATTTTTGCCAATCAAACACCCCCTCCACCCCCCTCCAAAAAATAAAAACCCAACCCTGCTTTAATGCTGTAGGAGAAGCACATCTCAAAGAGCTACCAGAGCCCAAATAGCTACTTTACACACCCATCCACATTCATGCAGAGAAAATAGAAAAGTCAGCAGTGGCAGGGAGGTTGAGCAGAATCTTACAAAGAGCTCAGCTGAGGGAGTGCTCAATGGAGAGGAGCTTCTTTGATGCTTAACTGGCTCCCTTTTCCAGGAGAAGGACAAGAGCATTGCAAAAATCAGTCTTGATGGCACAGTTGTGCCCTGGCATGGACCAGCTGCAGAATGAAAGTAGTTACTAAAGAGATGGGTTTGAGAGTAAGGGGTATCTTGCTTGGATTTATTGACTGGGTGAATTAATTTGTTATTTGTGTATGATTAATTGTTGCTGAGTGGTCATGTTCTATAACTACAAATCAAATTAGATTGCTTAGAATCTTCTTCCTCCTACCCCAGCAAATATTTCTATTTTAAATTCTTGATTAGTATAAGTCTATGAGTATTCAGCTAGAGATTTTCTTGGCTTTCCTCACTTCCAAATCTACTCTGTAAACTAAAAGTGACTGTGTATAGCACTTCAAGACACTTAAAGGGCTCGACGGAGATGTCTGTTGGGATTGTTGGCTAGTGAGAAGGAGCAAGGCTGCTCAGAGCCAACTGAGGATCTGGCTCGCTATATTTTTTTCATGGAACAGCACTTTGCTTTAATTACCTTTTTCTCCCCTTCCCAATCTTCAAAGCTTGGAGGTGGGTGAAGATATCTGAAATGTGTGTTTCCCCACCCAGTATCTTTGATTCCCTGTTTTTATGTTAAGTTTGCTTTGTGCTCGGGATTGTTGGTGTTACTCCGTTACTACTTCATGAGCTCATCAAACCATTCCTGCAGTTCTACAGCAAGGCATAAATTCTGGAGATTTCAGGCTTTGAGATTTCAAAGTCATACCGAACCACATGGAAATGATTCTCAGAGCTACAGCTATAAAAATAATTATATTGCTAGAGGGAAAGAGTGACAAGAAATGTCCCCAGAAGGGATTTCAGCAGTGGTTACAGAATCTGTCCTGACTCTGTAAGAGGCTGCTGTGACCTCCAAGGCTAATTTATCACTGCTACCTGTAACTGTATGAAATATGCCTGAAAAAGCACTGAAAGACAGAATGTAAAGGGAGGTTTCAAAGGAGAAGCATCGCAATCTTCATTTAAAAAAAGGAGAAGATGCTTCATACGCTCTTAAAATCAGAGCTACTCTTCACAGAAGATTGGTGTAAGGATGACTAATCTGGAGACAAATAGGTCTGCTGAGCTGAAATATATGCCTTGACTGTTCCATTAATGACCCTTCAATGCGCATCACTCCCAACAGGACTTTTACCACATCCCTGGCTCAGGCGGTTTAAATAGTAACATACTTCTGTTGCTCTTCTAAGTGGCTCTTCAGTTTTGAACCAACATTTTCCCTCCACTGTACATGTCTCTACTTCTTTGCGATCAGCTATTAGTTGATATGCACCTAGCCCGCAGCAGGTTTGTCTTTTGCATATCTCCTTCTCCAGAACCTTTTCCTTGCCGTCTCTCTTTCAAAGGTCTCTGAGCCTGAGCGTTTTCTGGCTGACCGCAACGTATTTGGTGTCTGCTGTGTAACAGCTTTATTCTTTCCAAAGGAAAGACATGAACGTAAACAGAAGATCCAAAATGCATTTCGCTGGGCTTTTTAAATGCACTAAGATGAAACCTCCCTGCTACAAGCCTAGTAATGTAAATACCAAACTTTACAGTCCTTCCTGTCAAGGAAACATATTTACATTTTTCTAAGGATGCATATAAAAAAATAGGGCTTTGGGGACAAAACGGGCTTAGTTCCAGTGTCACAACACCCTCAGTTAACTGCACTGTTCTCAGATAGTATGGAATTAGGACCAGCAGAGATAACATCTGTTTGCTTCTCTAAGGACAAAATGAAATAGGATGCTAGCATTTTTATACTGGAAACAACCCTGGGAGTCTGAAGGGGCAATAGTAAGAGGGCTGTGTATCACAAGCATAAGTTGCATGCAGCTTCATTGGCACAAAAAAGATGGGAAAGGTGTTATTAGTGTTAGTGCCAGCCAAAGACAGGCAAAAGGCTCATCCTGAGACCTCCTGCCGAGAATGGAAAGAAGAAGGTTGCTGGCAGACTGGTCCTACTGTGATGAATTTTCATTTATACTTTGCTAATACTCCTGATTTTCTGGTTGGACAAGGTTGTCCCTACTAAACAGAATAACAGAGTATGTATTTTCTTTCCTCATGAACGTTTTTCACTGTTTGGAGCATCTTGAATGTTTAGAAGGAAAAAGAAGAAAGTGGCTACATGGGAAGGGTCACAGGTGCTGGTGATGAAGATGAAAAATTTTGGGAAGGAAGGCTTATCTTCACATCTCTACTGAAACATCCTGTTGTACTAATAGAAGTGCAAAGCTGTGCCTGTTTGTCTCAAAACTGTGGGATTGAGTTGCCCGTAATTATACAGAGCAGAACAGGAAAAGCTCTGATGGCCAGAGGAGCAAGTAGCAATGACCTGCTAGCGTTTGTGGAGGCCAGGTGGCATTTTACCAGTTCCCAAGGCTCTGATTTTCTAATCATAAGGCTCCTCTGATTTTCATTTTTTGCAGGGGAATGAGCATTCCTCCAAGGAGAAAACCTTTCCTTGCCTATCTTCCCCTGAAACCCAGGGAAGTAGAAGGACAGCCATGGCAACGCAGCCTGAATGCTGCTCAGTCCTTCATACTCAACCAGTGTTTGCTGCTCTTAGTGCTCCCTAGGAAAGGTAGAAGCTGATCTCAAATTCAACCAACTATTTCTAAAGGGATTTTTTTATTTTTTTTTTGCCATCAAGACTGCACAGGCTGATCCAATGTTACGCACAAAATCTCCCCTGGACATAACGGAACCGTACAGAATTTTATGTCATACCACACAGCTAAGTTTGCCCATTTTTGAGAGTTTCTCTAGGATTTTGTCAAATATTTTCCCCCTGTTGTTGGCACATGTAATTTTTGTCACCATAAATGATAGAATTTGACACCGCACCACACCAGGCCATTTGTCAACAACGTTTTCAACAGTTCAACCGCACGCGTGTGCACCCACACACAGAGGCACAGAGAGGAGAGATGAGGGGGGGGAAAGGCCACTTTCCTCTATAATGCATGCAAACATGGAGCACTTCTAACCACCCGCCTGGCAGCCGGGTTACAGCAAAGATGCCGAACAGCCATTCGCTCCCAAACAAAACACAAAATACCTTGGGGTTTGGCTCTATGTTGTGGTTTTTCATGCAGCCTGTAATGTCGCCTACAATTTCTTTTGGGTAGGGACGATCTGAACATCCGCATATAAAATCTGCCTTGTCAGAGCAATGATAACAATTCAACTGACAGTGGCTTTTAGACACGGTTTAAAAAAATAAAAAGAAAAAAAAAAAAAGAAGCAAGTTTTGCTGCTAAAGTACTGTCTCATAGAGAGGAATGGCTGTATAGATAACGGTTTTAAAAACATCATTGGCTCACGGCTCATTTGGGAAACAACAGAATAAATGCATTGTTCCACCCCAGCACTTTACTATTCAGCCAATCTAAACTGCTGAAGAAATATGTGTTCAGGACATTTTACATCTGTTTTTGACAAGAAGCCTAGGTTTTTGCGTGTGAGTTTTGTTGGTTTGGGTTTGAGTTTTTGGGGTTGTTTTTTTTTTGTTTGGTTTGTTTTTTTTAAATCTATTTGCTGCAGCTCTTCTAGCCAGATTAGCATGGGAAAAAACTCTCTGTTTTATAAACGGAGGGTTTATCCTTTTTAAAAGGTGACTTGAGTTTGGCTTTTTTTTTTTTTTAGTAGATATCAGGGCACAGCATGCAAAATACAGTAATGCAATAGCCATAAGCCCCACAACAGTGGCATTACCTATTTAAACAGACAGCCTGTGCAATGGATAGAGTAACTCATTTTTAAATGACCTAACATTTGAGGGGGGGGGTCCCACAAAACGTACACAGAAACCTTAATCGCAGCACCAAAACGCAAACTGTTTCAGGATGCAACTGAGACATTTACTTGAATCGGTTTCTAAAAGGGTATTAAGTTTGCATTTTACAGCGTTAGTAGGTCCTAGCTGAGTCCTTTTTGGTTTTTTTCAAACAAGGTAGTGCGACTGCATTAACAGTTTGTGGGGGGTTTTTTTGTTTTTATTTTTTTAGATGGGCCATTTAATGCTGCTAAATCAAAACAAAGATGGATTTGCCTCTTTAAAAGATGGCCAATGGGCTGGGATAAACTTTCTTTTTGTCTTTAAGGAGCTGATTCTCTGCAGGATGAAATTATTCTATTTTATATCATGCGTGAAGTTATGAGGAGGGGGTGAGTTTCCCTTTCGAGTATTTGCTTGGCGAAATGGGTTTGCGGGCTCTGTTTTATGTACTGAGCTCCAGAGAGTGGCTGGCTGTAAGCAAACTCTGGTTGACACAATGCAGAGCTGCTCTGCTTAATTAGCTTGAGATGAGGGTGTTATTAAGGGCCTTTTTTTTTTTTTCCTCCTCTCTCTCTCCTTCCTTACTGTTCATTCCTCCTTCCCTGAATATTGCAAAAGCAATTCAAGAGGAAGTAGTTTTCAGCTAGTAGAAAATGGTAAGGAAGAGTTCAGCAATGGCAGTAGATAAGAAACTACATCTAACACCAGCCTTTGCTTTACCAGCACTTTGGGGAAGGGAAACTGAACAAATATGAAAATTCAGTGAAGTTTCTTCTATCTTTGTTTGCTTTTTATTGTGTGAGGGGGAAGGGGCACAGCCCAGGGCTGCAGCCAACATCTGCTGCTTGTTTCTTTTAAGAGAAATGCAACCTGGGGCGAACTTGTCGCCGAACCCTTATGTGGTCCTGATGACCTTCTGGTCCCCCCTGGCTGGGAGAGGATGTGACCACCCCAGGAGCCGATGGCTCGGTATTGGGGTTTTTGGGTGCAGGGAGGGCAGTGCAGTGCAGTGGAGTGAAGCGGCAGCTGTTTTGGATCGCCTTGTCAGCCTGTTGTACTGATTGCCTTTTCCTCTCTTCAAGCCCTTCCCTGAAGCAGCATTTTCTGGCAAATCTCATACAACAATGGTCTCCCTCTGTCCCTCATCAACCAGCTCTCAGGTCTCCCCTCTCAGAGCCCCCATTTCTACAGAGCAGAAACTTGCTGGTTTATTTATTTATTAAACAGAACATACCTGATTTTTGCCTGCTTGGAAGTTTCTTTATAATTGTTTTTCTTTCTTTTAATTTTTGCATGCATGAGAGACTGATACATCTACACTGCTGCGTCAGTTGCCTCAAACCCCTTGCCCAGCAGCATCCCCATATCTCACCAAGCTATGCTACCTCTCCTCAGACAGGACAGAGCTTTCTGGCAAAGCAGGGCTGGCAAAGTAAGTCATGGGAACCCCATTCCACAGCCAAACAGCAACAGAGCATCATCTATGAGAAGAGAAATTGGTACCTACCCCTTCGGCAGCTGGATTCGCCTGGTCCGGGCGGTGGCTAGTGGGAGGCTGACATGGACCATGCTCCCTCCATCCTCCATACAGAGAAAGCATAACTCAGCCTCTCGTGAGCCACGTAACTGCAGCTCGTCATCTTACTGTCCATCTCGTCGCTCTGTAGCACCTGGTAGAGGAAGTCTATATACCGCGCCGCCAGCTTGAGGGTCTGGATTTTACTGAGTTTGTCAGAGGGCAAAGTGGGGATGATTTTCCTCAAGGCAGCAAAAGCTTCATTGAGCGATTGAGTCCTCTGTCTCTCTCTGACATTGGCCAGGATCCTCTGGCTCTGTAGTTCTTCATAAGATTGGGAGCTGGGACTGGGCTTTTTCCCCCTCTTCCCTGGGTTGGGGCTGCCATCTTCGCTGGACTTCTTACTGTATCTTCTCTTCCTGCCAAATCTCTTTGGCTGCCTTTCCAGCTCCTCTTCACTGGTCCCCAAGCTATCCACAGGGGAAACAGGAGAACTGGAACTTTCTTCCATGCTTTCTGCAAGAAGGGGAGGGGAAGAGACTTTCCCCCCCTCCTTATGTTATGTGAGTGTGTGTGTGTCTTAAATGTGCTTTAAATTCCTGAGACAGATCCTTTGGAANCCCCTTTTTTTTTTTTTTTTTTTCTTTTTTTTTTTTTGCTGACCAAACGTTTTCCAGGTTGCTTGAAGGGCTCTTATTTCAAGGACCGGGGTTGTGCAAAAAATTGAGGTCTTGGAGAGAGGAAGTTATTCTAACTTTTTGGAAACTTTAGCTGAGCTCAGTTGCTAAATAGTTGTCAGAAGTGAGGGAGGTGCGGGGCTCCCTTCTGATTGGCCAGCCAGGTCAGTGGGAGGAAAGCTTTTCCCCTGCTAAACTTTCACAGTTTTATGTTACACTTAACTAAAATCTCGGGAATGCACCTCAAATAAAAGATAGTCGGTGACCACCATCATGACTCCCCTAGATGTTGAATTTGCAGGACTCCTCCAGGGTAACCCCTCTACCTGGGTTTTGGGGTGCTGCTCTGCTTGCTAAATGCCTACAGGCTACCCACGCTGCTCTGAGTCCCATTCCCAGCTCCATGGCCAGTAATATCTTACCTAAACGAGGGTGCAGGGCACATAAGCCTTTGCACGCACAAGAAAGCACCCCATTTTTGAAAACTGGTGCTCTAATTTTCGCTCCCTGGTATTGGGGGTCTTGTAAACCCATGCTGCCCCTTTGCAAATGGCCCCTTGCAGTACTCTACTCCCAAACCCTCTAACCAAGGATATGGGATGGGATCCTGCCTTCCAGTCTTATGGGGTGACCTGAGAATGGCAGAAGTCTCCTGGGGCATGATGAGCTGTGGGAAGGGTGGAGATTTGGGGGCAACCAGGGAAAGCCCCTTCAAGCCTCTATTTGTGGGGCGCATGGGAAGATCCTCCTAGACTATCTTAATGGAGCCCAAAATGTGGATCTTTTGGAAAGCGGGTAATAGTTTGTAGAAAAACCTATGGAGAGTACCTCAGACCACACGGGTCTATGCTGACCACACAGCCCATTTGCCTTCCATTTTTCTCCCCACTTTTTTTCTATTTGTTAAATACTAAATAGTACATTCTGGGGAAGCAAGACTTGAGCTGGGAGGGAGGATATCCTACTGCTGAAATTGTGATATCCCAGTGCATAAAGCTGTGGTAGCAGCTCCAGAGTTTCTGATGTATCAAACAGAAGACAACAGATTTAATTTTCTTCTCCAACACACCAGGGAAAACGTGAGAAAATTCTGTTTGCTCACCTGGAGCTAAGGCAGAGTAAAATCGGAGTTGGACCTCTGAATTCAGTTGCAGCCCAAATTGCAGGAACAGATACATTCCTGAGCAGCAAAGATCATGTTTACTGTATGGAACAGGAAAATAGAGGAAAACAACATTATTGTTGTCATTGTTATGTTGTCATTTATTAATTAATTTATTTATTATTACAAAAGAAGCTAGTAAAACTTAGTTGTTGTATCAGAACAATTAGTTTAGGGTGGATTTCTTTGCAGAGTTTTCCAGTAGGTATCAACACTCATTAAGGGAAAAAATAATGTCTGGTTTGATTGGAAAGTGTTCCTTTCTAGGAGAAGGAATTTTGGCTTGCCTGAGGCTGACTCCTCTACTGGTAAGTAATGTTTATAGTGGAAAGACTTCCCCAGGCAGTCCCTGGGGAGAGCCTGTGTTTGCTTTCAAAAGGAAAGGTTTTCAGGTGCAGCACAGAAGTCGGAAAGTGAGGCAGCTCTGCAAATAGATTTTTAATCCAATTTAAGACACCAGTGAGTCAGACAGAACGGGTGCCTCTCCTGCCTGCACCCCAAAGCAGGTTTCCAGAAGACCTTGTACTGGTGGATGAGACCAATGGTTGGCAACTGCTTTGCATGTGCAACTTGAAGATCCCTGTGTACTGAGATAATGTCTATTAGCCCCTCAAACTCAAAGACAGATACCGTCTTCAGCGGTGTTATGCAAACAACATTTATAGTGGGGAAACCTGAGTAACAGTTCCTCTACTGTCCTTCAAGCAAAATAAATTGCTGTCGATAGTGTTGCTGATGTGAAACTGCACCTCGGAGGGCAAAATGCCCCTCATGAGGGATCTTTAGTTGGTACCTGAGGTACTTAGAAGTCTCTTACTGTATGGAATCATTTCCAAGTATTAAGAGAAACCACCACTGAAGAACAAAGGGGCACTTCCACCTTCCAGCTGCAGTGATCATGGTTTTCCCAGCAAACAGATTTGGGGCTAACAGTACCAGTTCTTCTGTGCTCACATTCTGTTTATGGTGATAAACTGCTGTGGATTTGCAGGGATGCATGGAGTTTAGGATGATAGTTGGGTGGTGGGTCTAAGCACCTGGAATGCACTGCCTGAAGGTGCTATAGGCACCTGAAAATAGCTGCTTGAGGAGGCGGCAAGGCTGTGTTTGAGACCACCAGGAGCAGGAGCACTGGACCTGAGCTTGTGAGAGCAAGCAGAGTTGCTTGTTGCTGTGTTCCCTCTCCCCGTGCCATGTCGACATGATGCTAATAATTATTCTGCGTCTTCTTGTTTTGGCCTGGTATGACCATCAAAGGCGGGACTTGATTTCCCAGAGAGTTTGGTGTTTCCATGGGGTGGGATTGATCCTGCTAGAGGTTTGGGAAGGTGTGGAGTGTGTGGAAGTGTCTTGAAATGTCCAGTTCTCAGACGGCACAGGATTTTTGCCTTTGTGACAGTCACTAGAGCCAACCCGTACAAGTGTAGCAGGAGACATTCAACTCCTGGGCATCGTGCTGGAGCTGCAGTGGCAAAAGTGTTGTGGCTGCATGGTGCAAACCTGGTCCACCTGAGTGGCTGCTGCTCCTCATGCTCTCAACTGTGCCTCTCCTGGCTGTGTGACAGGAATCAGGAGCGGGTGCTCCTGCTGCAGAGCAGCTCCTTGGTCCTCCACACTCCCTGGCTATGCTAAGTAAACAAATAAACAGTCCCAGCCTCCTGCTCAGCTTCTGTAAGCAAACCTGATGGAGTCTTTGCATGGCAAAATGGGGCAGCATTTCTCCCTAAGGTAACTGTTGCTGTGCATAACCTCTAACTGTGCAAAGCTTTTTACTATCAGGCAGACTTCATTAGAGGAAATATATGGTGGAACTTAACAGTGTCATGACGTCTATAAGCCTAGCTCCAAGGAGCTTCGCTCCAGTGCTGTTGTGTATGTGCGTGCTCTTTATAGCCACCAGGTCCCTTAGCAGTACTTAGTGCCAGAGCTAAGTACTGTGATGACAATACTGCAAATATCTTCCCTTGGAGCAGACCAAAGGCACTGTCTATGTGTGCGCAGATCCAGGCGAAACATGATCCAGCTCTCCTGAAGGAAGAGGGAGTTTGAGAGACCGTGGGGAAGGCACACAGCATGAAGGTAGCACTGGCAAAAAAAGATGGGGTGGATGTACTCTTCCTGTTACCACAGCAGTGTGGAAAGAAGTTATGACATAAACTGCAATATGAAAAATAGTTTTGATGAAAGTCTAATGCCCTGTCTAAATGTGCCATCTACTATAGCACTGATGCTGTCGCACTGCCATTGCTAAACTCCTAGCATTTAATGTTAGAGAGAAATAATGAGCTCAGGCTGGACTTCAGGAGCAGCGTTTATTTTTCATAAGAAGCCTATGGTTCACTTGTCCTCTTGGTAAGGCTTTGCCCTTCAGCCCTTCCATGCTGTGGGAGTTGAAAAAGCTTGGGTTTCTTCTTCGTGCCACTATTCTCTCCACCCACAGTAGGAAGCAGAGAAAATTTGGGTGCCCCGGCACTACAGGTGAAAACATTTCGTTGTGCTCAGACTGCTCCCCCAGCTTCCCTCTGCTGGAGGAGCTGCCAGGGATGCACATTTTTAGAGCAAACTGAAAGAAATAAGACATAGTTGCACTTACTGCCTTCCTCCTTGCTGCTTACTGTTTTCCTCCTCCTTGCTACTTACTGCTATAGAGAAAAGCACTATTTCTCCTTTCAGAAACATCCTCGCTGCAAATTGTGTTCAGTACTGAACGGTCTCTGAGGCAGCCAGGTCTCATTAAGCTGTTTGGTTGTTGGAGTTTTTTTTCCCCTTGCCTTCTGTGCAATTCAGGGAATAATTCCTTAGTGCTTGTGCAGCAACCACTAAAAGCACCCCAGTGTGTGCATCTTCCACATGCTGCCTCTGTGAATTTGGTTGTGTTTCACCTTGCACTTCAGCTTTACAGGCTTTCTTTCCTTATTACTGGTGTTGCACTGCAGCAGCGACCAGACACGGCGAGCGGATGTTTCCCAAAGCACTCACTCTGCAGTGACAAGTTTATGATCAAAAGCAAGGGAGCAGTGAGTGAGCAGAGCAGATAAGAGGCAGGAGGCAGAGAGTGTGAGGCTTTAGGGATAAGACGGTTGGAGCAGAGTTTCAAAGTAATTGGATACACTAACGTTGGAGTTTTGTGCAGGAATGTACATCTGTTTCTGAACTGTTACCAGCTGATGTGCCCGCTCTTCCTTTCTGCTTCCTCAGTTATAAACCCTCAGAGCAGCAGACAAGGAGAGCCTGACCTCAGGGACAGAGAGTCCTATTGCTCGCTAATCCTTACAATAAATGCAGCCAAGGTCAAGGTATGCTTTTCATTTGCAAAGGCGTTGCTGGGGCAGCTTGCTGTGCTGATGCTTTCCCCGCAGGGAGCAAGGTGGCAGCTTCTCCCTATGCCTGGTTTGATGGCTCCATCTGGCTTCCTCAGCTTTGTGCTTGAGGAGGTGAGAAACATGGACATTTTAAGAGAAGACATTACAGGAGAATGACAGACAAGAAAGAAGGGAAGAACTTAGATCTTCCCGGTGGACAGCTCTTTCTCCTGAGAGAGCCCTGCAGGCCCTTTGTTCCTCTCCTTTATGAAGCTAGCAGCTCCATTCACTCTTTGATTAAGCAAGGTGTAAATCACAAGGGCCATTTTTCCAGAGCTCGCTTTGTTTGCTGTGTGTAATGATGAGACAAACTATCTACAGTGTCATAATAATTTTAGCTTTCCAAAAATGTGTTGAATCAGATTGTTAGCAGGCACTGTGATTCACTTCCCTATCTGAGCCCCAGATTCTGCAAAACGCTGGAGCTTACCTTGGGTAAGAGAGGTACATCTGAGTCCCACTAATATCTGTGGAATGGAGGCAGGTGTTTAAAGTTACATAAATGCTAAATAGAAGTCTCAATTTCTCATCTGAGCCCTCCCTGAAACAAGAAACAAGATTTTTATGGACTTCAATAGCTTTTGGAGTGGGGTTTGAAGCATTAACCTGTTGATGGACCAGTTCACATCTCTTTATCACCTGAACTCCATTGCCAACAGGACAAGGATAACACAGAACAAAGATGATTCTGACTGGATCGCTGGATACAGTGTTTCAGGTCTGATTGTTGATTGCTGTTGAGATTAGAAATCCATGTAATTACTCATACTGTTAGTGTTGTAAACCTAGCATACATCCTGCTGTATGAAGAAACCAAAAAGCAGTGGTGCTGCAATTGTGGATTCTATTTTTAATAACAGCACAGAACAAGAAGGACTGTCATTTTTCAAGAGGAAAAAGCATTGGTTGTGGTTCCAAAAGTAACATTTCTATTTAGGAGGAATATTTCTATTTAGGAGGTAGTTCTTTACAGTGAGGGTGGTGAGACACTGGAACAGGTCTCCCAGGATGTCCCCTCCCTGGAGGTGTTCAAGGCCAGGTTGGATGAGGCCTTGAGTAACCTGTACTAGTGGGAGGTGTCCCTGCCTATGGCAGGGGGTTGGAACTAGATGGTCCTTGAGGTCCCTTCCAACCTTACCATTCTATGATTCTATTTCAGATCACTTATCCAAGATCACCACTAATTGCTGGTCAGAGAGGAACATCTCCCTGGAATTCCATGAGGAAGACATTTTGTTCCTCTTTCTGAAAGGTAAAATATTAATTGTGACTGCAGCAGTAATAACTGTAGCTTAAAACTTGGTCTGGGGAAAAAGAAAAAAATAATTTCATGAACTGGAAAATCAAAATACAAATATTTTGTTCTCCTTACCTTTTCTTTCCCTATCTCCAGCCTCACTAAACTGGGTGGGAAGGGCTTCCCAGCAACAAGGAAAATCCAAAACCAGCCTTGCTGTTCTGACAGCACCCAGGAACTGCTGGGAAGGGTTTGATTTCTGTATGTTAAGACTGCAGCACCCACTTCAAGCAGGTATAGTCAAAACAACATCAAGTTTGGCTTCTTGTTTTGAACATAGCTTGACAGATTCTCCATCTCCAAAAGATGGAGAATTGCTTCCACTGACAAGCTAGGGATTGGAAATTTTGGTTGACTTAAGCAGTGCAACTGCAGACAGTGGGCTGGGAAGGAGTTTGCCAAGCTGATGCTGACTTAGGAGACTGATCTCATGTCCCTTTCCAGGCCATGGTAGAGGGAGGCCATCTTTTCTGAGTCCTCATAGTGGGTCCTTTTCTCACGTATTAGAAACAAAACTTGAAGAAGTTAATGTCCTCATGTCAATACTCTACTGTCAGTTTTGATCCGCAGAGCTCCAGAAACAATGTGAGGAAGGGAGTAATCCATAAAGCAGTTTTAAGTGCTGTAACTCACCTTAGACACCTTCCACAGCTCCCTCTGGAGTGATCTCAGCTGGGCACAGGTTTCCTTTGCAAACACTGTGGTCCTTTGTCCCTCTCTGTTTTAGATCCAACCACTGCCTGTGGTGCTGAACACAGTAGTTTCTGATTCAGCTTCTCTTTTAACACATCTTGAAATGCATGGTTACTGTAAATTAACGTGGCTGGAAAGCCCACCAAGAAGAAGTCCAAATGCTTGTACTCCTGCATTTCAGTATTTTTGAGGATTAACCAGGACCCCACTGGTAAATCAGCCTTGTAGTTAATCGCTTTGTGATGTGAAAAAATAGCAACGAGGTACTGGAAAGCCAAGCCAAGGTGTCACTATACTGCCATTGAAATAAATGGTTTTCCTTACACGTCTCCAGAAGCATCTTTCTCAATGCAGTTTTCCTCAGCTATCGTTGATTCTTTGAATGCTATGCCAGGGGACATGTGACACTGCTGGTGTGCTGCCTCATTATTGGAGAGATAGGAGTCCTGCACAGACACCACCTGTAAATTGCATCATGTGTGCAAAGGCAGATCCTGAAGAAGCTTTGTTGCCTGGGCAGATACACATACAGAGAGGAGGGATTTGTTGCCCTGAATCTTAGCCAACCAACCTTTAACTGTTGAGGATAGCTCTAGAATTTAACCAGCAAGGTACATAATTTTGCAGTTCGGATGTTGGGTAGAAGAAAACACCAACTGATTAACTAAGACACAGGTAATTGTTAGATAGCTCTGCCTGGAGAAGGCAAACCCCTTCCAGAAGCTTTTGGACCCCAAGCAGCCCCAGGAACAGCTGTGGTGGAACCTGACAGGGGATTTGGAATTGCCAGAATTTGAAAAAATCACAATTTTGAATGGCAGGGCAAAACAAGGGGGAAATTGTTACAGTTTCTGAAGTGAGAAAAACTAAATTTTCAAGAAAAAGAAATTAGAATCAGTTAAACCATTTTCAATCTCCTTGGTCAGCTCTGAACTTCTCCTTGACTTTGGCTGATAACTGAGCTACTCATAGTTTGTAAACTCCTTTGGCCGGATAAAAACAGGCATCTGTCCTCATTTCTTATCCCACTGCACTACAACTTTTCAATATTTTTTCCAGGGTTTAAGCCATTGTTGAATTCACATATCATGTTGCAAATGTCTTCTGGTTAAGGAGACTGGACAAGTCATTAGCAACACTTGCTAATGGACTGGATGGATCACTGTTGAGTGACAGGTCAGTCATGGTTCCCAGAGGTGAAAAGTCCTGCCTTTGAAGTGTTCCCACCAGCCTGGTAGTGGGATCCTAGACATGGGAACTTGGTTTCCTGTGCTGGGAAGGAAGAGCTCTGCGGGTTGGGTCATTGTCAGCTTTGGTCCAACTCAAGCAATTGGACTAAACTTACCCTAATATTTACCCACTTAAAACAGGGAGATACTTTTCTGTTCATTTCTATCTCAAAGTCTATGAAGCTGTTTGTGAACCAAACTGCAGCCTATAATTTGTTTTCCCTTTCTTGAAAATGCTGCTCAGAAGTCATAGCAACTCTTCTTTCCTCATCTATCTTTTTAACAGCATTTTTTAATTAAATTCTCTCCTAACACTACTTCTCTGTGGACCTTTAAACATTAGTGATATTCCCACAGCAGAGTGACAAAATATGACACCTCAGATCCCAACCTGCTTATTACTTTTTGTTGACAGAATATAGGACTAACCTGTAGCCCCAGGAGAACTGTGGCTCACACTGTTTGAAAATTGGTGGTGCTGTTTGATATCTTGAGTGGTTTAGTGTCTTTGCAGGACATCCTGCAGGACTTGGTGAGGATCCCTTTGATATCAACTATGAAGTGAGTTGATTTCAGTCCTTTGTGCCCCCATTTTATATATTTCAGTGGCTTAGAAGATGGAAGGGTCAAAAACCCTGGAGAAACTTGTGGGTGACTGGTGAACTTCTCACCAAGTAGATAATGAAAAATGTGAGGGAACTATTGACAAAAAATTTGTTTGTTTTCTAAAGAGAACAATGCTTTGTGAAATTTGCCAACATACCTAAGAAAATATTATTTCTTTTTTAAAACCAAGCACCTGAATTCTGGCTCCTTTACTTCTCCGTGTTGCAGTTTAGGTTTATTTGTGTGCCCAGGCAGTTTAGCTATCTGCTGCCCCTGCTCCCTGCTTTGGACATTTCTTATAGTCTACAGCAGCTGAGTAGTACAGAGCTCACCATGTCCTAGGCTGCATGGACACAAGTGGAGTAGACACAAAGCCAGTGCCTCCCTTTGAAGGTCTGGTACCTTCTGATCAAGTTGCTTGGTTATGAGTTGGTTTCACTTTGGTATTTAACTTGATACTACAAGGCTGAAATCTTCTATTTAGGGAAAAAAATTAATTGCTGAATAGCTACACACAATATCAGAAGGAATAGTCAGCCAAACCTGCTCAGCTGAGAGAGGAAATTATTTTTCTTAGACTAATTAAAACTTCTGCTTTTTTTCTTTGTCTTTACCAACACCTGTTTAACTCAAGCACCTGAATAAACTTTAAGGAGAAAAGATAGCTTTGTTAAAGACTCAACTGGACCCTGAAAGATCATGTTCCACTTCTGGGACCCTCAACAAATCCAAGGGAAACTGGGCTTGACATTCCTAGTGAGATCTGGGGAGGGAAAGCAGGAAAAGTCCATCATTTCCTTCCAAAGTAATTAAGTGAAAAAGCCCCAACAAACAAATTGCCAGAAGTTGAGATGGGCTGAATTTAGAAGAAACATTGGTTTTGAATTGTTGCTCTAGAAATAATGAATGACCTAGCTGTTTTCTCAAGAGTGACAATGTTTACCTGTATAGATTACATCTTAGTGGCTTTTTATGATGAAGTCACAGTGACAGTGGACAAGGGAAGGGCAGCTGCTGTCATCTACCTGGACCTGAGTAAGGCATTTGACTCTGTCCCACATGACATCCTGGTCACCAAACTGGAAAAGCATGGACTTGATGGGTGGACCACTCGCTGGATAAGGAATTGGCTGGATGGTCGAACCCAGAGAGTGGTGATCAACGGCACAATGTCCACCTGGAGACCAGTGCCAAGTGGTGTCCGTCAGGGGTCAGTGCTGGGACCAGTGCTGTTTAACATCTTTGTCAGTGACATGGACAGAGGAATGGAGTGCACCCTCAGCAAGTTTGCAGATGACACCAAGCTGTGTGGCACAGTCGACTTGCTAGAGGGCAGGGATGCCATCCAGAGGGACCTGGACAGGCTGGAGAGTTGGGCCCAGGCCAACCTGATGAAATTCAATAAGGCCAAGTGTAAGGTCCTGCACCTGGGTAGGCACAATCCCAAGCACAACTCCAGGCTGGGTGGGGAATGGCTGAGAGCAGCCCTGAGGAACAGGCCCTGGGGGTCTGGGGTGATGAAAAGCTCAAGATGAGGCTGCAGTGTGAGTGCAGCCCAGACAGCAACTGTGTGCTGGGCTGCAGCAAGAGCAGTGTGGGCAGCAGGGCAAGGGAGGGGATTCTGCCCCTTTACTCTGCTCTCGTCAGACCCCACCTGGAGTACTGTGTGCAGTTCTGGAACCCTCAGCACAGGAAGGACATGGAAGTGTTGGAGCGGGTCCAGAGGAGGGCCACAAAGATGATCAGAGGGCTGGAGCAGCTCTCCTATGAGGACAGGCTGAGAGAGTTGGGGCTCTTCAGCCTGGAGAAGAGAAGGCTTCGAGGGGACCTGATAGTAGCCTTCCAGTATCTGAAGGGGGCCTACAGGAAGGCTGGGGAGGGACTATTGACAAGGTCTTGCAATGACAGGACAAGGGGCAATGGGTTTGAACTGGCAGAGGGGAGATTGAAACTGGATGTTAGGAGGAAGTTGTTTGCAGTGAGGGTGGTGAGACACTGGCACAGGTTGCCCAGGGAGGTTGTGGCTGCTCCCTCCCTGGAGGTGTTCAAGGCCAGGTTGGATGAGGCCTTGAGTGACCTGTACTAGTGGGAGGTGTCCCTGCCTATGGCAGGGGGTTGGAACTAGATGATCCTTGAGGTCCCTTCCAACCTTACCATTCTATGATTCTATGATTCTATGATTCCTGTGCTGAGGGCTCCAGAACTGCACACAGTACTCCAGGTGGGGTCTGACAAGAGCAGAGTAAAGGGGCAAAATCCCCTCCCTTGCCCTGCTGGCCATGCTGCTCTTGATGCAGCCTAGGACTCTAGGACTCTGGCAGGGGGTTGGAACTAGATGATCCTTGAGGTCCCTTCCAACCTTACCATTCTATGATTCTATGATTACATTCACTGTTGGGACGTCATGAGCCATAGCACAAGTCTTCTTGATGTCAGTCTGGTTGTAAACAGATGACTGTATAGATACCAAAGCTGGTGTAAAGGACTGCGTGAGTATTAGATGAAACACTGGAAATAAAATGATCATGGAAACAGCTGCAACCGTCAAAGGCACAGGAAGAGCATTCCTGCAAAGCATCTTTGGACCTGCATGTGGGGTGCTGGGGAAGATGCATGTTTGTGTGAGGCAGCAGGTATTTTAACCTCCCACGCGTGCTGCACCCAGAAGTCAGGATACCCTTCCCCTTTCCATTAAGGTTTTGCTCCACTGCATCCATGGTATTGCCCACTGGGTAAGGATGACTTTCTCGGTATTAGCCTGAACCTTGTTGTGTTAGGATTGGATGGTGGGAACCAGTGTTCCAGCAGTACTGTAAGAAACTAAGCTCTAATCTCAGCTACCTTAAGTATCAGAGATGAAGAGTGGGTCTGAGAAATCTTCCTTCTGGTGAAACTCTGTGGTGCACTGCAGGGCTGGATGCACCCACTGCACTCTTCACAGGAAGGCACATTATTGTCTCTGTGGGAGAAAACAAAAATCTTACATGGTCAGCTTCCAGCAATTCATGGTCAGCTTAAGGAGGTGCTCAAATCTTCTCCAGGAACACCCCAGTTCATGAGGCTATGTGGGCAGCAGCTGCAGCCTAAGAATATAGTCTATCTTCCACATTATCCAACCTTTGGATTAGAATGATAACACTGCCTGTTAGCTCTCTTTGCCTCGAGAACGAGCAGAACAACCTGTAATAGACTGCAAAATATTGTATTTTAGCTCCAAAAAGTCTTTTAAGTTGCATTTAATTGTTGAAGGAAAAGAGCTATAAAACATACCTGTCCTCAGCCTGAACCTCCCGTAGCTTTTTCATTATCAGTTGAGCTTTGCGATTTTTAAAGATCCTTTTTTTTTTTTTTTTTTTCCTCCTGGCATGAATACTACTGTGATGTTTCATTTCCTTCTCTCTTGCACTTTTGGCAAAGATAAAGTTTACTGCTAGTTTCACTATATACTCTATCAGGTGACTCGGAGCCTGATCCACAACTTGCAAAGTCAGCAGAAAACTTTATGTTGCTTTCAGCAGGCTTTACAGCGACCTTTAATAATTCTACCCTCCCAAGGGAACTGAATTTCGAATCCAGTAGGCATTTGCCGTGTCTCAGTCTCTGAGAAGGGCCAATAATTTCTTGCAATATTTTTTGCAGGCCTTTGATCCAACGCTGTTGCTTGATTGTGCTTTGAAGACTTAATAGCGCCCTGTATCCCGCACTTATTAAATTCAAATTCTCCAGTTGGATTTCCTTGGAAGATACATAAAAATAACACATGGAGGAAATATAACTGGAAGATCCTTTGTATAAGCTGGCTTACGTCTCGTATGTGGGGAAGACACTGAACCCATTGCTTATGCATTCCTGACAGAACCATCTGTATTATTTTGATACAGTGGAGTATATCTGAAAAAGCAATAACAAGTCAAGGAGCTCTGCACTGGCTTCAAAGGCTCAATTTTCAGCACGCTGCCAGGCAGTTTTTTGTTTATAAAGAATTAGCATTGGAGGCACCTAACTGCAGAAGTTACCATGGTCTCTGACAAGAGATGTGTCTGGAATTTCAGTGTAGCTCTTCTGTAGTTCCGCTGTTGTCAGGAGGTAGTTACTTTGGGGTTCAAGGATGCCATCCAGGGCTCAGTCAATTGAAATAGTAGGGTAAAGCAGTGCAGTGAGCCATTTGGAGGACAGTAGAGAACAGAGTGGGAGATGTAAATGGGAGAACAGATGATCTGTTAACTGCTGAGAGGTCTAGGGAGGGAGAAAATAGGAATTCCTTGGGGATCCCCTGTTTGTGAAGTCCCTTTGTCATCCCATTCACATAAAAAAGCTTCTGCTTAAAAGGGACAGCACAAATTCACAGTGAAATTGGGGAAATACTTTTGATCACACTCTAATTTCTAGGAACTCACCAGGAAAGAGGTGGGACATTTCTGTTAAATTCCAGTAAACCCACCTGATTTTTCTGCAAAGTTCCTTGCAAGGACCAAACTACTTGCAGGCACATGAAGAGCCACTTCAGGTCTTGCCTTTGCTAAACTGCATTCTCTGTTGGAAAGCTCATTTTCTCTGCCTAAACAGGGAAAGAAGCCTGAGGAACATGGAGAGGGCTTGGCTGCACCAGATACAAAATGGGTGATGAGCAGCCTAAGGAAGGATGATGGAAACACTTCCTTTGACTCTGGTTTGCCCAGGGTCAACCTCACCTTAAGAACTGTGTGATTTGTGCGGCTAACGAAGAACCAAGGTCCCAGTTCGATACCACGTAAGCACAGACTGCACTTCCTGAACCTTTGGTGGGGCTGGTGGGACACATACCTTCTAGCTTACAAAGCAAAGCCTAAATTAAAAGCTAGAAACGTCAGCGTCTCACAGCATGTTGTGCAATCAGAGTTCAGTGATATTTTGTAGTTAGAGTGGCTTCCTGGTTGTTGTTTTTCAGTGGGGTCTCATTGTTGTTGGGTTTTTTGTTTGGTTTGGTTTGGGTTTTGTTTTGTTTTGTTTTTTAATGGAAGAACATGCTGAAAAAAACTGATTCAGAAAAAAAAATAGGGAAAAAATTAGATGGTTGAAAATAAACAACTCATTTTCAGGGAATTTCAGGATTTCTTAAAGGAAATTTTCACAGGCGTGACAAGTTTTATATGAGGGAAAGCAGAAGACCACATTCAGCAGTGCTTACTGCAAGTATTATAAAAGACTTAATCTTCATCCTGACCTCACAGATACAGCAAAGAAAGCCCCCAAATGTAACTGCTCTTTTAATATGGTCTCCTTTCTGCACAACAAAATACTTCCACAGGCAAGAACAGAGGGAAATTTGAACCTGAAATCTTTGCAGGGTGGTGTTGCCTGGTAAAGGTATAGATAAACAATGTGCAATTGAGGAGATGCATAGGACCCTGTAGGAATTGGTTTTCCTGTGCTCATTTGCGATGATGTGAGCCTCCTAACAGCAGAGTGGACTTTGACTAAGCACACCTGACTTGTTGACTGACCCAGTCTCACTGTAAATGTTCAAGGGTCACCTATCAGTTATGATGCCTCTAGACCCTCTCTTTCAGTCCTTGGCCCCCAAATGTATGCTTCATGAAGAAGCTTTCCAACCTAGGCATCTCTTTACATTCACCTTTGTTTTGTTGTGTGGATGGAGACTATAAACATAGAGGAATGAGATGGGATGGATTATTTTTCTCCTGGTGCAGCCTCACCACTGCTGTAGGGGTTTCTCACCCTGCAGCAGGAAGGGGGCAGGAGCAGAAGGCAGCATGGCTCCCCATGTCCTACGGGGTAAAACGTCCAGTGAAAGCAGTGGGAGCAAAGTGAAGCTGGTGTAAGCCAATTTAGAAATTTGCAAGTAAACATCTGTCAGGCAGTCAGAACNGGGGGCAATCTAATGTGTGCTAATATTTTCACTAGAATTCAGGGTGTATCAGTAACTCACATGCACATGAAGCTATGAAAATGTGGGGTACCTTGTTGTGCCATGTGTTTTAAATATTAAGTAGTCCATCTTTGTCATCTATTTGATACTCTGTCGGCTCACACTAGGATTGGACCAACCGATTCATATGGAATATGAATTGGCCTTGAACTTCAATCTAATCGCTGACCTACAGAAAGTTTTGCACAATGTGCATTTCTAACCTGAGGAATGATAGGCTGAATCTCATGCTATGGGATTGGTAATACACTTGACCCACATACAAATCTCTGGTGTTAAAAATAAAGAGGCTGTTGGACACCAGGGACCAAAACATGTCACTGATAAGATTTGTTTTCCTTGTTGTTGTTTTTACTGAAAAATACAGGCAAAAAATCACTATCACCATTTTTTGGAAGTTGTTTTTCAGTATTTTCTCCTCTGCTTGACAACAAGGAGGAAGTAATGAAGTGTTGATACCTCTAAGTTTTTAATTTGGAAATTAATGTAAAATTTTCACTTCCTTTCAGAGTAATTTATTTTTTTTTTCAGGGAGCAATTAAACGTGGGAGAAACTTCACTTCTTTATTTTTATTTCTTACCTCTCAGAAGGAAGGGATTCCCACTCAAACCCTCATTTGGACACACTCACATGAAAGTCTCTTAATTTTAGAAGAAAACTAGAGAAATATTTCTGGGGACAAGTTCTTTGCTTAGCTTCCTTTTACTTTTCCTTTGGGAGGGTCTCTCTGTCAGCAGAAAGGGGATAGAGCAGAGAAAATCAGGATGTGGACAATATATATTTAATCACATTACCAAGCAATTCCTGATTCTTTCCCATTAACTTTTTTTTTTTTTCTTCCTTTCCTTTTGAGAAAAAGAAGAATGAAGTGAGAGGGGTGGTGGGAAGCACCCATGCATAACAGAGTCTCTCCTCTCTGACTCCACCTCTTAGTAAGGAAATTGAATTCATGGCAAGTTTCAAAAACAAAATACCATACTAGGGGTTTTTTTGGGGGGTAGGAAAAATCTACTGTCTTGTCCAGGCAGCCTTGGTGTTTCTTTGTGGGACGTGGGCTGGGACCCGAACATCTTGCAGGGCTCCTTCCTGTTCTCATGTCTGTGCCAGGAATTGGACTCTGCGGGAGGATTTTGGATAACGTGTCCTGGGAAGATGAGAGCCAGAGTGGGATGGAGCTCCCTCTCACAGAGCCAGCCTGAATCTGCAGCTCCAACACACCCAAGCGCACGAAAGCTGGTTTGGTTGCTGCAGTTGGCAGGTATGTGTGTGTGGATGGCAGCTGATGACTCAGAAGGTGATGTTTTTGCAGTCACTTTGCTGTCTACAAAGTCGCTCTGGGAGTTTGGTTTTTACTCTGCAAAACCCATACGTAAAACATGTTGCTCTTCCCCAAGAGAAAGCTGTTTGCTTTCAGAATTGCTTTTCTTCGGTGCCATCGGTAAATGTAGAATTAACTCACCAACAAAGCCTCGCACTTTCAGGGATGTGAAGGTTTGCTAGCTCTCTGCATGTCTTTTCTCATCAGCTTCCGCCTGGGGAATTCAGTGCAAGGTGGTAGATGCAGTGGGCTTCCATGGCAATGCTCAACCTGTGGTCCAATCTGTAAAATCCTCATTACCAGTGCTGCAGAAGAAAAAAGGGAGAGGAAAGCACCCATCACCCTGATTTTTAGCCTCAGGACTGGTCAGCTGGGTGGTGCAATCACAACATTTACTACCGGTCCCCTTTACTGTGACTGCTTGCATTTTGTTTCACAGGCTGGTGCTGGGTGCAGAAAGCACCAAGAGGCAGAATTCGTGGGCATTTCTTTGTATAGTGGCCTTCTTTTGAGCAAAACTGAGCAAATATGGTCTGAGCCCAGTCATACTGGTGCAGTGAAAACTCAGGCTGGACTCCTTGGAGACATTCATGCTCTTCACCAATTCATTAAAACATTCCAAATTTTAATGCTAAAAGGGCCTGTCTGATCACTTTGACCTTCTGTTTATGACAGGCTGGAGCACACTGGCCAGACACCTGTGTTGAGTCCCCCTGACAGGTTTGCCCAAAATTTATCACTCCCTATCTCTCTCCTTCATCTTCCCTTTTCAAATTTGCTTTCCTGTGTTATTTTTCCCTTTAATCCTTTAAACAATACCTCTCTGCAAAATCCCTAGCAAACGACGGCCTCCTCACCGTGATGGAGATGTTTTGCCCAGATGTCATGTGCCACCGTACAGTCCACGACTGCATTTCAGTCCACTTAGCAAATGTGACAAAAGCAATCCTGGCTTCTCTTCACTGCAGTGACTCATAAGGACAAGTTATTGAGATATTAATTCCCAGGACCAGGGCCAAGAGGGTTCAGACACTGCCTGCATCATTGTTGCTCTTTCCTTCTCCATTATGTGTTTACATACCAGCTGGAAATTTCCTAAAGAAGTTGATTCTAACCATCAAAAAATGGCCTTCAGATAATGTACATTTTGTGGTAGTTTCCATTATTCAGCCTACAGGAGGATATAAAAACTTCTTTTGTTATAATATAACCTCCTTGGCAGCTTGTAACTCAGTGGGAAAGGCTCTGGATTCCTGGAGGAGCGCAGTGTGTCAGCGATTTTGGATATTTCAGGGAGCGTGAGGCCTCACTGGGGAAAAAAGGAAAGGCCGAGAAAAACTCTGCTCTCCTTTCAAGACGAATTGGTAATCAAATTTGGCCAAAAAAGTCAAAAAGTGTGTGTAAGGGGTGTAAAAAGCTGTTCTATCTCTCGGCAAATCTGGTGAGTTTTTGTAGGATGCAGGAGTGCTGCCAGGCATCTACTGGGTGTTTATCTGCCTCATATTTCCTTTAAAAATGCAATTCAAAGGAGCAAAACTTCCATGCGCTCTTCTCCCAGGGATTTGCTTAGCTTAGCTTGGCAGCAGGGGTAGCCTCCATCCCTGGTCAGGCACAGCCCAATGGGAGATACCCTGTAGCATCCAGTACTTAAGGAATGAGGACACTTTGGAGACTTATATGGCCTACCTCTTCTCTGATAAAGGGATAGAAGTGTTCATAACCAAGATTTCCTCCATCCAGGAGGTTTCCCATTCTTCTTCATATTTTCAAATTACTTTTTTTTCCCAAATGCAGATGATCTAAGCAAACAAAAAGTTCAAATAGGTTAAAGTTTCTAATGAAATTGTTTCCACTCACAGAAATTACTTTTCTGCACTAGCAAAATGTTTCTCTCAGAAAAGAGTCTACTCTCCTTAGAAATTTGAGTTCATCTTTCAAAACCTCTCGAAATGTAAAAATGTTTTAAAACTAAAACATTGTAGACTTATTGTCACTGAAAATCTAACCCTCAACAGATTGTGGATCTTGGGAGAAAAAGAAAAAAAAAATTACTTGGGGAGTTTGGGGACTTTTTTTTCTTTTTTTTCTTTTCCCAAATTTTAGATTGTAATCCACACAAAGCTTTGTTCTATGCCTTATTTGCTCTGGCCACCTTCATAAAAAATATAGATTTATGTACCATCGCAAAATGCATCACCTGTCCCTTTTCTGATGATTTTTTAACACAATGTCATAAATTTCAGTACCTCAATAAAAAAACCAACCAAACAAACAAACGACAGCCAATCAAGCAACAAAGCCCAACCCAACAAGCGAACAAATGAAACCCCCAAATACCCTGAAAACCAATGATACAATGATCCCTTAATCCTTTCCCTCTGTGCTGCTCTGCACAGAAATTGTCATTTCAGGGTAAGGCTGGACAGGTGCTGTGCATGTCCCCCAGAGAAAATGCTGCCAAAGCAGAAAGCCTTCCACAAAATTTGAAAGCGGTAAAGTTTGGGGGTTTTTTGTTTGGTTTTTTTTTTAAATGTTTCTTGTGTTTTTTTCTTAAGCCTGTAGGTAGTTGGGTGCAGCTGGGATGCTGTGCTCATTTGCTCTCGTGTAGCTCTTTCATATAATACCAAGTTGAAAAGAAGCTTGAAATGGTATTAAAAGGTTGAAGGAAGAGCCTGGAAGTCAAGTTTAGGAGGAACTACCATCCGGTAGCCTTCCCAGCCCCCTGCTCTTAGAAGCATAGCGAAAAAACAACTCCTTGGGAAAATGTGCTTATGAGTTGTTGGGTTTAACTGACATATTAAAACTGAAAGATCTTCCAAAATATTTCTTGTTGATAAAAGTCCCTTTTTCATCAGCAACAAAAAAAAGGCAACTTAAAGGAGTATTTCAGGCAGCTGGTTTTAACTAACTCAGATTGAGTGAATCAGATCAGATTGTGAAATAATTAATATAGAGTCACTTGGTTCTATTGTAGGTCCATTTTATTCACAGAACAACAAAGGTAAGAGGCAAAGCCTCCGTGGAGTCATCCGATCTGGAGCATAATGGAGGCTTGGAAAGTCTCTGTCTGACTCACACCATCTCTCAGCTGGGCTCACTGCTAATTTGAAATCTACCTCTCCATTTATCAGGTCCATATCTTGAAGCAAGTCTATCCTGCATGCATTTATTTTTTAATCTTAGGCCATGGCTCATTGGGCTGCTTGGCGAAGAGGCTTTATAGATCCAACTCATGCGCTTTTTGGGCAAGATAATTACCCAAGTTCAAAGTCTCGTCAGCCAATCGTATTTTGATATTCATGCAAGCTGTTTCATAATGCTGTTTTGAACCCTGTTGGTGGCATAATTAAGATTTAATTAAATACAGGAATAGAAACATGTTGTTCATTTGACCATCTGTGAGTCAATGACTACAGTGGTTTTCTAAGTTTCTACGCTACATGCTGTTAGTGAGTGTTTCATATTATTTTCCATCTCCCCAACCATACTTGCACGTTTTCAGAGCCACTGAAGAGCCAAAGCAGATATTATGATCTTGTGTTGATGATCATCTCTCTCTGCAGTTCTTAGTTATTGATTATATTGAGCAAAGTCAAACCCTTCAAATGTGACAAGAGCCAGTGAGATGATGGGGAGAGAGAGTGCCAAAAAAATGATAGCTCAATCTAAAACTGAAAAAATATGAGGGGTGGTCCTTGTTGGGTTTTTATTTTTTGGGTTTTGGGTGGAGGGTTAGGTTTTTTTGGTGTTTTGGTTTGGTTTGGTTTGGTTTTTTGGGTTTTTTTGTGGTTTTTTGTTTGCTTGTTTGTTTGTTTGTTTGTTTTTTGGATGACTGAATGTCCAAGCTAGTAATGCCCAGGTAATAAGAATAAGAATACTACCAAGTATAATAATAACAGCAATAACATGCTGGCATTTTTTTCAGTCTTCCTACAGCACCTAGCACAAAGCAGCTTTGGTCTGAGATGCTAGACAGATACAACAGAGACATTAAGACTGTGGCAATAGCAAAGCACTCAATGTGCACATCAGGGCCACAGAGTATCAGCTTCCAGACACACAAATGCTCAGAAAGTGTTTAGTTGATGTGCCCAAACCATGCATTTTTTGGTTTGACAAATGCTGTTTGTGAGTGAGTGTTGAATATAAGTCAGATTTAACAGAAAAGGGTGGGGTTTCCCCTAATTAAAACTGGTGTTTTACTGAAACTTTAGAAGGGAAATGTTTTGATTTCAGCAAGATATTATGAGACTAAATTTGGTTAAATGTTGTGTTTCTAAATAGTGCAAAATTCACCCCAAGCCAAAACTGTTTCAGATACAATGGAATGTCGTGTCTGATCTGAATATTTCCTTTTCTACTGTTTTCTGGTTTAACAGATAAAAAGAAGAAAAAGAAAAGAGGAAAAAAAGAGGTTTGAGTGAACTTAAACAATATTTATACTTCCTCTACTTTTCTTGAGGAAGAAGAGGGAGATGGGGTCAATCACCAGCCCCCTCCCCAAATGCTTTACAAAGCTCTTGCAAAGTACCTGGAAAAGCATAGAAGAGGGGTTTCCCTTTGCTCCTGTTATTCCCTGTTTTGCAGTTTAGCAAAATAGGCTATATTTTCTTTTCTCATGATACAGCTTTTAAAACTGCATTTTAGTACATTTTATTAATTCCTTTTCCTATGTTTACATGCCGTTTTATTTCTTTCACTTGGTTTTCTGCTTCAGGGCACAGATGAGGGTGACTGATCAGGTTAACCACAGCGGAAGGATATTTTCAAAAATTCTAAAAAAATCTTTGTAAAAGTGTATGTTTTCCAGAAGGAAGGAAAATTATTAGTGGTTTACTTCAGCTTCAAAAGGAATGGATCCATGTGCTTTCATTGTCATGGTTTTGACAGACAGGAGAATTAGTTTCAGTGCTTTACAGTGATGTTCTAGCTAATGATGCTCTCATGAGCATGCCATTTCTTCTGACTTAATTATCTCAATTTCCACTGATTTTTAGAGCTCCAGAAATTACTATTAGTAATTAGTATATTACTTGCCATATTATAGAATCATAGAATGGTAAGGTTGGAAGGGACCTCAAGGATCATCTAGTTTCAACCCCCTGCCATAGGCAGGGACACCTTCCACCCAATTCCAGTTACCTGCTAAGCAGACACAGGGCAAGGAGTGATCCCAATATTTCAAAGCTTACCTATGGACATGTTGGTCCCCACCATCATCATGTGGTGACAACAGCCCTGTGATCCCAGCTTCCAAAGCCACCCTGCTCCTCTTGCTGCAATATGCCCCAACTGTCTTTGGCACTATTGCTGTTCTTCATGCTTTTATCATCATTCACATCGTGCTGTGGAGAGCTCATGGCTCCCAGTGCATCATCTGTCTTTGGCAATGCATAATGGGGTGCTCCAGGGAGCTGCAGGAAGGGGGCTATTAGCACTTGACTGCCCTTGAAACTCAAGGACGCTGATGAAAGAATGATCTAATGTAAGAAGAAGTTGCTTTAATTCTTATGCCGGTCCCGTGTTTTAACAATGTTTGAAACTCCCTGCCAGTTTTGGTTCCACTCTGTGGAGAAAGCCTTGGCATTTTGCAGGTGTTAGGACAGCAGGAGTTTTAGAATATTTTGCACTCTCCATTCCTGCTGAAATTACTGCTGCTAACATCAACAGGCTCAACAAGAAGCAATTTGGAAAAACCCCACCTTTGTTTCAGCAGATTCGAGTTGCACAAAAAATGAGCAGAAAAGATCCATTTCACAGCTGTGCCCCTGTCAAGTTGTGCCTCATGCTTGCTTTGCAGCTGATGAGCGGGTGGCACATTGCTTGCATTCAGCACTGATTTGCAGCAGACGGGGATCTGGCTTGGTGTGGGATGCCAAACGGTGCTGCTGGCCCCATGCTGAGTCCGTGGGGACAGATGTGAGCTGAGAAGCTCTGACCCTACTGGCCCCACAGACACTACCCTCCTCTCTGAAGATCTCTAGGAAGGAGCAAACCTATGCAAAATGAAGTAGCAGCTAATAATCACCTGAAAGTGTTTTCAGAAGGCAAATATAGAAACTGGTGTATCACTATTGTAACACTAATGTCTGTAATTTATTCCAAGCCTACAGTTTGAATATTATTTGAAATATGAATATCTTTTAATTTTAAAAAGCACAGCGCATGAATGCTTCCTGTCCTTAAATTAGAGCTGAGCCATGTCTCATTACTTGACATAAGTGTCTTTAAGTTATGCCTGATACTATGCATTTACAATGAAAAATATACACAGCACGTATGGTCATGGCTGTGAAACTGAATTTCCTCTGGTAGGATTTGCCTCTGGACAGACATGGCTAAAATCACCTTTCTGTCTGCTCAAGCAGCTGGGCTTGTGCAGTCTCTGACTTCCTTAGGCAAAGCAAGAAATTACAAGAGGCAGAACTGGGACCTGTGCGCTTCTGCATTATTCCGCTTTGTATCCTCTCCCAGCTGCTGCTAGAAATGGTTAGGCAGTTATAAAGACTTTTTAAAACAAAATTAAGTTTTCATGGGAAAAAGGTGAGGTATTTCCCCTGCATTTTGGTTCCAGGATTACAATCTCAAAATCAGAAAATGCAGTTGGTTTAAACAAAAGTAGCCTCAGTTTTTATTCAACACTTTCAGTGAACTTTAAGATCAGTGTTTGGCTTCTGAAAGTAGAGGTATTTTGAGGGTAAATATTGCATTTACTTTTGAGACAGGTACATTCAGTTCTGGGTGGGGTTTTTTTGTGAATTGCAATTCAGAAAATCAGCAGTTAAAATAGGAAAGATGAATGACATTCCCTTTGCAAAACTGGCAAATTTCAAGCTGCGTTTTTGAAGTTGTTACTTCATCTCTGACCCATTGGAATGATTTTAGCTTTGTTTGGAGTCCTGCTTAACGTTAACACCGGGCATGGACGCTGTGAGCTGCATAACTGTGTGGCAGGGACCTTGATGAAGTTTTTATCTCTAACTATACATCCTGAGGAGTTCCCCTGATCTCAGAGGAGTTGCTCAAAGGGAATAAAATGGAGTGCATAGAATAAATTGCTGCAGGATTGGGCTCGCTGTGTATAAAGCACTATCGTAAGCTGTAATGTGTTCCAGGCTCATGGCTTCAGCTAGCTGCAGCTATCTGCTGAGCATCTTTTTAACCTGTTTTGACTCCTGTGGTATTGACAGTGTTGTTTCTAAAACACAATATTTTGGGATTAATATTTTCTTCTAATGTTTTTCTCCTTGTTTCAGCTTCTAAGTGGAAAGGACAGATGTTTATTTGCAAATCGGTAAGGAAAACTGTGGCATTTTCCTCTTTTGTTTTTTTTTTTTTTTTCCCCTAAAGGTTTTTTGGCACAGCTATGATGTAATTTAAGAAAAATATGAAAACTAGTTGGAAATTCTTAAAATTCTGATAGGTTGGTGTTCCCAGGGGCACCTCTCCTAACTGCAAGTACTGTTACCATGATGATTTTGCAATTTTCTCTACACTCTGGCACACCACATTCTGTAAAACTTGTACCAAAAAAAGTGGCTTTATTATAAGCAAAAGGTGTTCTGCCAGGTACTTAACATTCTGCATCAATATGCACGTCAACAGAGCTGGCTTTCCCTTCTCGGGGGGGAGCTGGAGGTATCGTGTTAAAAATTTGGATGGAGGATCCTGAGGGCTGGTTTGCAATGGAGGTAGGAAAGGGGTAAGGGTGTATTAGTTCTTTGTTGTTTCTGCAAGGAAGCACTCAATATATACACATCCAAATGGGCTTATATCCACGTGCCTGTATTTATCTGAGCTGCTTCTTGTGAACATGAAGTGTCAGGATCCCAGCAGTCCACAAGCCTTGCATTAAAATGTTGTGTCTCTATCTCTGCTGATAAGAGCATTTCCTGTATTTAGGCACAGTTTAAATGGACTCTTCCATGTGAAGAAAAGAGTTATTTCACGAAGGAGTGATTCCTATGTCATGTTAAAGTTCATTTGCAAAATATCCCACCCCGTGTTCAAACAGTTACAAGTCAGTATCAGAGTCTTTTTCTCAGATGCTAAACAAGTGAGTCCAGCCACAATAATTACTGCAATATAGTGACCCAAAAATGTACCTAAACCTGTATTTATGCCTGACATGGCTAAATTGTCTGAGTGGCAGGTGTGTTATTCAACTCCTATCTTACATTTGATGTACGATTAAACATTTTTAAGTGTCTGGATGGCTTCTAGCAAAGGATGCTGTGCAAGTAGAATGTTGTGGTTATATTGAAAGTGAAATGAAAATAATAATAATAAATAATGTTGTATTTTGGCTCTTCCTTATGGGAGGCAGCGAGAGGAAAGTATTTCTATGTTAAAAACAATTTGTAATGTTGAAATAAAATGATGCTCTGTAGCAGCATAACAAAACAAAATTCTTTTGTAAGTTTCCCAGCAGAACATATGTTTTTTTAATTTAACAGACTTAATCTTTGTTTGTTTACCTTCTTGATTATATTAACCAGCAAGGTAGTGATTAAAGGCAGGAGTGTAGCTCATGCTAATTATATTTAAACCCCTTGAACCTGTTTCTTTTTAGTGAGAGATGATTACAATAAACACACCTGCAGTATTTTACAAGCAAGCTTTGCCCTGGCTTGGGCTACCATGCTGTGGGGAAGAGCCAGGACTTAACCCTGCATGCAGATGCCTTCGTACAAAGAATTTTCCCCCCTTGAAATCTGGGAGCTGCTGTGTGCGGGCAGGCTGCATCCCTGTAGCAGGAGGACAGCAGTCCTGGAGAAACTAGAGCAAGTGAGTGATTGGATCTTGAAAAACTGATTAAATGAAAATGTATTAAATGCTATAATTAAATTCCATGTATCCCTCAGTATGTAAAGCAAAATCTGTGTGCTTACATGAGAACACATGCATGTTTGTGTTAGTGTCTCTGCTAAGTGTGGTGGTCAGCACTTACCGACTCTAAAAGACAATTTTGGTGTTAGCCTAAACCAGCAGAAAACATTGGACCTGCCAGTTTATACCCACACAGGAGCTGCTGCCCTATTTTCTTGGAGCCTATAAGTATTCTTATGGAAAGCAAATTTTCCTTCTGTGTGCTGGGTTTAGATTGATATGCAGCAGATATATAAAAAGAGTATTTCTAGCAAAAGTTAATTCACCGCGACAGAGCGTTTTGGGGAGATAACATATTCCTGCTGTTTAATTAAAACCAGACTTTTATTTGTTATACCTTTTAATTAAAGAAGAATATGGTATTTTCCCTTCTCAGGCATCTGGTTAAGTTTAGGAAATCTGAGGGATTTTTTTAGTTTTGTTTTTCTTTTTACTTTGAGATTCAAATGTGCCGATCTGCTTCACCACCGTTTTTATTGAAGGAAGGCTAGACAGTTTTCTCCTCAACTTTGGAAGCAGGGAGACCATCACAACCATGAAATTCCCCTCTGGATTCAAGCTGTTCTGCTCACAAAGTGGGGTGGGGGAGAAGTCCTTACAGCTGTGAACTTGAGCTAGCAAGGTAACAGAAATTACAAAAAAACAAACAACAACAAAAAAAAAGGAAAAAAAAAGGGGAAAGGAACAAATCTAGTAAGCAAAAAAAAAAAACCAATCTCATTGCTGTTTATTCAGCATTAATTATTCACCATTTAATAAATTAATTAAATTTATTTAAGCTGTGAGAATCATTTTTAAAGCACTTATTTGGCACTTTGTGCTACTGAAGAATTGAGTTCCCTGAATACTTTTTTTTCAGTGTAGTTTTCCAACTACTTGTTATTGCTCTAAAAAGATCAGTATTTATATTAGTTATGAATCTGATCTCACTTCTGACTGTTTTTGCTGAACACTTTCAGAAGGGAAGGTGCTCAGCTCTTCCATAGGTAATGTTTACTTTTATACACTCACTAAAAAGATGAAGGCATGGCATTTTAACATCAAATAACTAAGGTTGAGATCACCACAGACTTTACTTGAATGCTCCAAGAAGAAGTTATTTTGGCAGGATATCACTCTTCCTCCACAGTATTTAACGTATCTTGAAAGTTGATAATTTGTAACTATTTACAACTTCAAGGGTTTTGCCAATCTCTTTCAATGATATGATTTGGCACTTTTATAGGATTCTTAAGTTACCATTGATTTTATAATATTATTAACTCAATTCACTGAGAAGATACCAACTGTGTATTACTTTCATTTTGCAAAGCAGTTCGGTTTCAGCTGTGGCTCGGAGGCGTGTGTTTTGCTGATGTTTTACCCCATGGAGAATAGTTTGGCTGCTGAAGAGCTGCACTGAGGTCTGCTCACAAAGGTATGAGAGTTGGTAGAAAAATACAACCTGGATAAAAGAAAATAAAGTCATTGAAAGCTTTCCTGAGTTTTGTTTGGCTTCAGGATTTTTTGCCCCTGGAAGCAGATGCATCATTCTGTTTGGGGTAGTGTAATACTTCTAAGCCTGAAGTTTTCATACAGTCACAGTGCTGCAGAAATCCTAGCCCGTGGCATCAGAAGGAGATTGGATAGTGTCTGTTAGAAGTTTACTGATAATATGGAAATGCCTTCCTGGAGAAGCTTGATTTAAGAGTGTAGCAAGTATTTCAGTAGCAGAAAGGGAAACCGTTAAGCTAATTAATGTAAGGTGTCAATCTATCCCTCATCCTAATTGCACACTTGCCTCTACTGCACCCAGCTCAACCTAAATGCATTCTTATATTTAAGCATGTGCTTCATTGCTTTCTTTGACTGCTAGAATGGGATTAAGAAGCAGAAATGCTGCAAATCAGACCTGGGTGGGGGGGAAGTCAGTGGAAAGGCTTGCAGTAGCTGAGAAAGTCTGCCTTGCTATATTAAACTTGCTATTGCAAACATGTCTTGCCGCATCACCCAAGACTCTTAAATACAATGGTGACTTTGGATGGGTTGGTGTGTACCTCCACAGGAGGAAAATATTATATGGGGAAATGAGTATGCTAGTAAAAGTATCCACTGTGATTTAGACAGTGAGAGGAGAAAAGTGCTTGTAGCAGGGGGGTGTGCAAGTTGAAAACCTTGGGAATTGTGGATTTGAAACAGGTATCTGAATAACGAGAGAATTTGATGTTTGTTGAAAATCAGGTCTCAGATTAGCTCACTAGGCTGGGCCTAGTGCTATAACATCTAATAATGGTTGCTACAGTTCATATAACTTTATTGTCCTCTGGAGAACTGTGTAAATGTTAGCTTGGGAAATCTCCTCTGTGTGCTGGAGCAGGATGCGTGAGCGCATGCACGTCAAAGCAGTGTCAGGGCTATCAGAATCGGGTTCCGCTCTGAGGTGCTTTGTGGCCATTAGCAAACAGTCCTTCTCTGGGAATCTTGATTTAAATCTCATGCCATGACCTAGGAAATGGATTTTTGATAAGCCTTGTCTGCGAGTGTGACTTGTTGCTGGAGGAGCAGGCAAAAAGGGAAATCTGCAGAGCACTGAAACACCACGAAAACACTTACTATGAGAAAGCATCAACCGGGCTTGTGTCACTTCATGACTGATAATAATTCGTGATCTCTGCACGTTAAGTTTTATTATTCCTTCTTCTCATGTCCCACGCTTCCAAGAGACAGGGAAGCATACACAAGTGCTCGTGTGCACTGCAGATAACACACCGAGCTTGTGATTACCCTTCTAGTTACTTCAGTCCATTTTAACTCTGTACAGTAGTGTCTAACAGGAGCTACTTGAGCTAAAATTTTCCATGCTTAGTGTCTACCTTAACCTTATTATTTTTGGAAAGTGCTTTTGGAGAAGATGGCTTGGCCATTCACAAGACTGTGATGAAAACAAAAGAGGCATCTCACTGCAGGACAGTGACAGACAGCCTCCAGTACCAGAGCAGGGTGCACTAGGAGGGGTGGTGTCCAGAGAAGGGCAACGAGGCTGGTGAGAGGCCTGGAGCACAAGTCCTATGAGGAGAGGCTGAGGGAGCTGGGACTGTTTAGCCTGGAGAAGAGGAGGCTCAGGGGGGACCTTATTGCTGTCTACAACTACCTAAAGGGTGGTTGTGGCCAGGAGGAGGTTACCTTCTTCTCTCAGGCAACCAGTGACAGAACAAGAGGACACAGTCTCAGGCTGCGCCAAGGCAAGTTTAGGCTGGAGGTGAGGAGGAAGTTCTTCACTGAGAGAGTAATTTGTCACTGGAATGGGCTGCCCAGGGAGGTGGTGGAGTCACCGTCCCTGGAGGCGTTCAAGGCACGTTTGGACATGGCACTTAGTGCCATGGTCTAGTCTTGAGGGCTGTGGTGATGGGTTGGACTTGATGATCTCTGAGGTCTCTTCCAACCCTTGCGATACTGTGATACTGTGATACTGTGATACTGTTTATCTGGTGGCGTTCAAGATCAGTTTATGCTCTGTAAGGCTTCGTGTGCCAGGTCACATTATCTTGGCTCCCCTGGGTGCGTTACTGGCAAGTACTACACCAGTGTTCTGAGCACTCAAACGCTGCGGATGGGAGCATCATGAGGCTAAACAGCATTTCTGTGTACAAGCTCTCCAAACATGGACATAAGAGGGAGCAGAAAGACACATAAAAAAATGGCTTCAAAAGACAAACCATGTGGATTTTGGATTAATAGGCATAAAATATAATCTAGTTTCAGAGGTAGATAGCTATGTATGCACTTTGGCGTTTTTTAACAGACATTTCTATTTGCTGTGTTCCCCGAAGTGATCCACTTTTCTGGGACCGAGTTGACACAGGGGTGCCTGCAGAAGTTCACTGCCTCTGGAAAGGTGATGTTTTAGTCCTGTACCACGAGAGGGCAGTGCCTGCAGCTGGATTTCCCTCCGCTCAAACACCCTTTCGGAACACAAGCTTCGAGTGTCGGTGCAAAATGATGCTATCTGATTTTATTCCCTCCCCCATACCCTTTTCTCCCCTCTCCTGGCAAGAAACTACCTTTGAGATTGGAATCGCTTTGGCTCTGTCGTTTCCCTACTCAAACCTACTTGGACTTAAGCAAACAGGCTGGGTGGGAGTGGGAATCATCTAAAATTAGACACAGTGATTACAATTGCACTTTGTTCCCACAAAAGAAGCTGATGTGGCTTAGGAGGCTCTTCCTAAAGGTCAAGGCTTTCTAGTAACCCTTATGGTAATATCTCAGGTCCCTGCTCATGGATTTCTGGAGGGTATCCAGTTGGGAAAGGAAGGCAATGTGTTGAATTGTAAGAGGACTTCCACAAGTAATTTAAGATTTTGATTATACAGATTTAACTTTATCTTGAAGGCCACTACAGGTTGCTGCTTTGCCTCTACCTGTGCAAACCAACTGTCTTGCTCCAAGGATTTTCTGCAGGGAGAGTCCAAGGTCTGGGTTTGACCAGGTAGTTGTCCCTGACCAGGCTGCTCTATGGCCAGGAAAAAAGAATGGGTTCATTGCCTCCTCCTCAAAGTCTGACCTAGGTGCAAACATCTTCTAAAGTAGTTCTCAAGGTCCTACAGGACAATAGTACCTATGAGTACTCTCAGGCTAATGTAATCTCCTACTGTTTCCTCACACAGACTTCCAGTGTCATACCCCATGCCTTTGCACTAGCCCATGAACGAAGGTTGTGATAAAGCACCTGTCGTGCAAATATGGGGGGCCGAGAAAGGAGACAGGTAAGAGATAAAAATTGATAACAGCAGACTTGCAGCTATGTCTGCTTCACCAGCTGGTTTTACATAGACTGAATTTCACATGCAGAGACCTACAAAGCTGTGTAAGCACAATGCCAAAACTACTGCCAGCTACCATACAGCACCAGCTCTGGCTGTTATCCCACCTGCAAGCAAGTTGAAGGCAGACCACGGCAGTTGCCTGCTCAAGGCTAGGGAGTTTCAGTACCAGAGGTACAGAGAAACTTTGTTGTTGTTTGTAACAGGAAGGCAGTGAGGAAAAGACTACCTGGGAACTCCTTTGTTGATTGCCCTACTCCTACGGAACTAAGTGTTCCCATCATTTGAGTAAAAACATTGTGTCTCCTGATGAAGCAATGTTCAGTATCTGAGAAGTACTGATGTGAAGACATGGTGTTTGGCTTATAGCAGAGTTTTGACACATCCATTCCCTGCAGTTCAACCTTCTCCTCCTCAACAGATCTAGCAGGGTGTATATGGTTGTATGAGTGCAGACAGCTACAGCCTGAGGTAATTTACCATCATCACGACAACAGCTGTGGAGCCATGCCTGACCTTCAGAGATTGTTACTCATGTGCGAACTGGAACCAGCCACTATAGTGGATCCTTCATTGCTGGAGTAAGGTTTGGAAAGACAGCCATGAAGTGCAGCAGGATAATGTAGAAAACTATGTACAAAACCGGTGTGTAAGGCCATCCCTTCTCATCCACCAGTAATGAGGCTATGTTAGGGATCATGTTCTCCTGAGTGCTTTACAGACTGCAACTAGCACTATGGAATCTCTTCCACATGGAATGGTGGCTGGCCACCGACATGAGATAAAAACCCTCATTGTGCAGTTGAAGGCTATCTTCGTGTTAGAGATTTCCACTTTCCATTTTCAGTGCAGTCAGCCAGACTTGAAGAGTGTTAACTTCTGTTCAGACAATATAGGAGTGACTCAAAGAGGATTCTCTTTTATTCTCTTTAAATTAAGACTGTGGGTTACTGGAAAGGAGACCTACCTCGGCGATCTTCAAATCTGAAACACTGCAGTTTAAGCAGTTTGCGAATCACAAGATCTTCAGTGACTGAGCTCTGGCTATGCTTAGAAAGATATATGAAGTTGTCCAATTACTTATCCAGTCTTGTTTCAGGTGAAATACGAAAGTCCTTTTACCGTATTGGCATAGTAGAACTCTTGGAAGTGAATTGTGCTACTGTAGATCTGTGGCAAAACCAAACAAACCCCCTGAAAACAATCAACCAAAAAACCCACAAAAGAATGTCCCTTCACACCCAGGTCTGTCCTACAACCAATGCCTTCACAAAAGAACGACTTCTTTCTTCATAATGGGGATGTGATTTCTTTTGTTCCATGGTTTCTAAGTTGATGAAGGAGAACCATGGTGTATTGTTTCTGAAAGGGTCAGTAGTTGAGCCCTGGAGGAAGGAAGGTATAACAAATAATTCTCACTTCTGTTGGCAAGGAACCTGGGGAGCTGGAAATAGACACTGTTTCAAGAGAGTAATTCTTCTGCTCTTGATAGGCCCCTAAGCTGGTCCTCAGAGGTTGTTATATGAGGGTACTATTCTTCAGCTTCTCCTGGCTTCCCTCCATAGGAGATTTGACCACTGAATTTCTTGTGAGAGGATCCTGCTGCTTTATTAGGAGATGTCCCAGTTTGGGCCATGAGCTCATTCTGTACTGGTGGGCAGAAATTACTCTCACCCCTTTCCAGGAGTAAGAATATGGATACTGCACACTGACTGGACTTTTAAAGAGAAATTCTATTTACAAGAACATATACACAAAAGACAATCAGGTAGAAGAAGTAAAAAAACCTATTAAACCCAAACTTCTAGAATCCTCCACCCTCAGTTGGCCTGAGGATAGACCAAACTCCCCCCACCCCACAAGCTGAGCCTACAAGATCTCAGTGTCTCAACTCCCTGCCAGCCATCTCCCCACAAACCATGAGGTAAGAGTGAAGGGAAGGGAAGAAAGGCAGGGAAGAGAAGGAGGAGAGTGTCTGACTTGATCTATCTTTTAAGCTGTGATATCAGAAGAAGAAACAAAATGACAATGTTACAACATCCTGGTATGAGCGAGTCCATCCTCCTGGTATGAGCAAGTCCATCCTCCTGGGATGGGCCTCTGTCCCTATGACTCTGTTTAAGGGGGACTTAGGACCCCTCAAACTATCACAGAAGACAAGGAAAAAGCAGTCCTGATCTGTGCTGTGTTGTGAAGGAGGCAAAGCTGAAGAGACCAGGAGAGGTGAGCCTGACTCTCAAAACAGGGATGTCATTGAGACCTGTGTTTTGAAAGATAGTGTGATACTCTGGGAATGTACTGATGGCCTTAGGAACCCCACATGTGTCGTCTTCATCTTCACAAGGTCATTTAAAAATCTTGATCTGGGCTAGGATATAACCTAGAGCACATGGACTGCTCTACAACTAAGTTGTATGTGTGCATAATAGAATTTGTATCATTTACAGGAACTCCTGAAACTGTTGGTTCTGGAATAAAATTTCAGAGTTCAGGATGTGAGATGAAGAAGTGGAAAAACAAGGGTAAGTATCAGAAATAGCTCACTGGCAGAGAATCAAACTGTGCTGCCAGTCAAGCCTGTTGAAGTGGGACCAGAAAACTGAGCAAACTGCTATTAAACATGACAGAGGGAGTGAGCTGAAACTGGCAGGAGAGAAGATTGGTGGACATGGAGCATGTCTGCACACAGCATTTACCCTGGTTTGACACAGAGTGTAAACGTAGTGCACAGAAATCGTGGCCCCCTGGGTCTTTCTGCTTTGCAGTCCACTTCCAGGAGCAGAAGTTCAGCAATTCAGGAATGGCTGTCCTGGGGAAAAAATCCCTGAAGAGTCAATTTTCCTTCGTAGCATTTAGCAGAAAGAGGGCTGTAACACTGACTTGGCTTCCTTCTTCCAGAGAAGGCTGATACCTTTGTTCATTTTTTGTATTTGTTCATCCCAAATGAATGGGATCATCGGAGAGAATGAAACAGAGACTGATTTGATAACATGACAGGTTTACCATTTTAGCAGCCAGTTGCATCCAAATGATTCAATAAGACATCACCCAAGAAGCATCCTTTGGCTTAGCACTTTAAGCTGGTGCATCATCCGTAACAGTCTGTCAGACTCCAAGTACCTTGGGGAGGGCAGAGAGAGGTGGACTGTCCCCTCCAGCCAGCATAAATCCATTGTGGCTCCACCAAAGGCAGCAGAATGATACCGATGTCAAAGCAAGAGTGTGCATGAGGAGAAACAGCTTCATCAGTTTTAATGGCAGCAATAAATGTATTGACTCCTACTTACTGACTCAAAAGCCCAGGATTAGAGATTTAACTCCCAAAAGGAACATTTTTATTTCTGGTTTTGACTTTGACTCAAACCCCACTCCTTACACATCCTGCTGCAGGATTTATTTGCTACAGTTTTTCCAAGCTTAGAGTCATCATCAAATTCCAGCAGCCTATTCCTCAAAGTCATGCCTTGTGCAATGATTCCTTGACAGCAGCAATGATAGGTGGGAGTGTCTCCACAGCAGGGCATTTTGCAGAGCCTGCCAACCTGCAGATCAGAGGCCAGCTGCACTCAAAAAGCTGGCAAGTCCTGTAAAACTCCATGGTGGTGTTGGTGGAACTAGACCACAGCAAGCTCAGCAGATTTTTCTGTCTTTCCTAGCATTGCTGTTTGCACATGGACCATTAATGGTTGCTCCATTGGTCTTCTCAGAGAAGACTTCAGCTTTAGCTTTCTTCCTTAGCTGGAGTGCCCATGCTGAGGACAATCGCTTTGTTCCAGGACAATTCTTCAATTTTTTTGTCATCAGAATGTTTTTGGTGCTAATGCAATCTCCAGACCAGTTGTCCAGTCACAGCAAGTCATGCACAAATCTGAGAGACTACGCAATACTACCTTTATATCTGTTTGTGCTCTCCTGCAGCTACTGCATTGGCTCAGCCAACTAGAGAAATCGTTATCCGGAATTTCCAGGATGGAACAAAGGGCAAAGAGTAAGTTTTCTGTTTGTAACCAGGTTTGTGCAACAAATGTTTATTTGTCTCATAGTATGATACCAGATCTTGTATCTACCACAGGCCTTTGAATGCTGTCATGTAAAGAAAAACAAGGTAGACAGTCCAGTCTCTGACACTATTGTAACAAAGGGTAGCTGGAGCCAGGAATTTTGGATGACCAAAATCATCTCTTTGTGAAGGACGTTGTGTAGGTTTTTCCACCACTAGCCATGACAACATTAGAGAGGCAGACCCATTTTTTGCAGGCACAGGATGGCAGTGTCACCCACATTCCAGATAGTGCACATGCAGACCTTTGCATTTCCCCTGGATGCAGAATTGAAGGCTGCAGCCCAACTGGAAATATGACTGAACATCACACCTTAGGCTGCTGAAAGGGCTTTTTCTGGCCAAAAGTGCTCTGGGCTGTGACACTGCCAGCCATGGTCTTCTGTGAAAGGGCTGCTCTGGTTTTGGGAAAAGAATAGGTGACTATTTCTGCTACAGTATACCTCAGCGGCAGCATGGGTCCTGGGATACTAGGTGTGGTCTCCTCTGAGTGAAAACCATCACATGTGCTTTCCTAAGCAAGAGAGAGAAGAAAGAAAGAAAGAAACAAACAAAAAAGAGCCTTCTGCTTCTGTCTTCCTGCTAGGCAAACCTGTGTTGTATTATTTTCCCATCTTTTCATGAATACAGAGACCACCAGTTGTAGGTCTGGAGAACAGTGTGAAGAGCCTCCATGCCTATCACTTGCCCTTCTGCTCTTACACAGGGCAGTTTTAAGACTTGTAGATTCTGTTGTTCTCCTCATATCTCTTTTGCATGAGTGGGTAATCAGTAGATATTTAAAGTACTTCTCACCTTCACCATGCAGCTCTGCAAAGTTCAGACTGTAACTTGAGCTGGAACAGGATGATAATACAGATCTAGGTCTTTTGGGGTGCAGAAAGGTGAACTCACATGTAAAATTTCAAGCAAAGCATCAGGGCTGCTTTCATTGATAGACTGTGAGTATCATGTGGTCCCATCTGGAGTGCTTTACAAGAAAAGCACAAGTTGTGGAGTTAAAAACAGAGGTAGCTTTAATACTACTAGCTTGAGATCACAGCTGGATTCCTTTCTGCTAGGCATTGTCCAAGACGGCATGGCAAAACATCTGAGGGCTTGGAGAGACTGTCAGGTGAACAAAGGAGCAAGAGGATCAGTGATATACCTCAAGTTGAGGAGATAAGTTAGAAACGAGAACCTCATCCATATGTCTTGATTTTCCAGACAGGTCTGTGACTGCAAGACCTGCTGCATTTCTATCAGAGGGATGAATCTGGAAGAACCAATGGTTTAATACCTTAGAGATTGTAGAGATTTATACTATTTGTTTATTCAGATATAATTCAAAAGCCATATCTCTGGTGATTTTTTAAAATTTGTTGTTGTTTAAAAAAACAAAACAAAACAAAATAATGATTTTTTTTTTTAAAAAGGAAAACACAAACCAAAAAAAACCAACCTCCAAAAGCACACACAAAAAAAATCCACCCCAAAACTAACCAACCAAAACTGCAATCCATAGACAAGTTGGTAAAAATGGAAAATTGCACTTTCAGGGTTTTTTTTTGTTGTTTTTTTTTTAAGGTTTTCATTTCAGCAAGTACTGTTTCTCGTAACAATTCGTCCAGGTGTCTTAAGTGGGTGAAAAAAACAGAGAGAGACAAATGTTTGAGATGAATGTGTTATTCTAAATTGACTGAACCATCTTGTTAAATTTCAGATGAAATCACCCCTTGTGGTAGTTGATTGGGGGGGGGGCAGGTTCCCTTAAGAAAACTACGGAGACAAAGTCCCATCCCAGGGGGCAGAGCTAGTCATCCCAGGATATTGTAACGTGGTTATTCTATTCTTCTATCTGGTATCACAGCTTATGAGGCAATGCCTGGCTGATATCTGGGCTTTTTTCCTTCCTGCCTTTCCTCCCTTTTTTTCTCCGAGAAGGGAGGTGTCCCTAATTATCTCATGGTTTTTGTGGGGGAGATGGTTTCTAGCGGCAGGCAATTTTGAGCTGTGCCTTGAAGCCTGCTGAGGCCTTGTAGGACCAAGATGGGGAGGGCAGTTTTAGCCTATTCTCAGGCCTGCTGAGGGTGAAAGGGCTGGAGGGTTCTAGAAGATTTTAGTCCAATAGACTTGGCCTAGCTTGTGGATGTATTCATTTTACCTGATTGCCTTTTACATATATGCACCTGTAAATAGATTCTCCCTTTAAACTTCCAATCGATGTGCAGTATCTTCGTTTTTAGTCTTCAAAAGGGGTAAGTGTCATTTCTGTCCTCCAGTCCCAGGTAGCTCGTGGCCCTAAACTGGGACACCCCTTTTGATTTTATAGAAAAATTGACAAAAGTAAAAAGATTGTTATAAGTTTTCCAAAGGTAAAAAGGCTGTTATCATTTTCCCCCTCATTAGCCTCTCTGTGTCTTCACTTCCTCCCCCCAAAAAATCAGAGTTCAACCACAGCAAAAACCACCTGACATGGTTTTACTATGTAGAGATCAGAGATGTGAGGAGAATCTTATAGAATCATAGAATGGTAAGGTTGGAAGGGACCTCAAGGATCATCTAGTTCCAACCCCCTGCCATAGGCAGGGACACCTCCCACTAGTACAGGTTACTCAAGGCCTCATCCAATCTGGCCTTGAACACATCCAGGGAGGGAGCATCCACAACCTCCCTGGGCAACCTGTTCCAGTGCCTCACCACCCTTACTGTAAAGAACTTCCTCCTAACATCTAGTCTAAATCTCCCCTCTGCCAGTTTAAACCCATTGCCCCTTGTCCTGTCATTGCAGGACCTTGTAAATAATCCTTCCCCAGCCTTCCTGTAGGCCCCCTTCACATACTGGAAGGCTACTATCAGGTCCCCTCGAAGCCTTCTCTTCTCTAGGCTGAAGAGCCCCAACTCTCTCAACCTGTCCTCATAGGAGAGCTGCTCCAG
>VWZE01006849.1:0-34113 GCA_013396675.1 Eubucco bourcierii | reverse complement strand
TGAGGGAGTTGGGGCTCTTCAGCCTGGAGAAGAGAAGGCTTCGAGGGGACCTGATAGTAGCCTTCCAGTATCTGAAGGGGGCCTACAGGAAGGCTGGGGAAGGATTATTTACAAGGTCCTGCAATGACAGGACAAGGGGCAATGGGCTTAAACTGGCAGAGGGGAGATTTAGACTAGATGTTAGGAGGAAGTTCTTTACAGTAAGGGTGGTGAGGCACTGGAACAGGTTGCCCAGGGAGGTTGTGGATGCTCCCTCCCTGGATGTGTTCAAGGCCAGATTGGATGAGGCCTTGAGTAACCTGTACTAGTGGGAGGTGTCCCTGCCTATGGCAGGGGGTTGGAACTAGATGATCCTTGAGGTCCCTTCCAACCTTACCATTCTATGATTCTATGATTCTATGCAGCCCAGGACTTGGTTGCTGTCTGAGCTGCATGTGCACACTGCAGACTCATGTTGAGCTTTTCATCAACCCAGACTCGAAGGTCCTTCTCCTCAGGGCTGCTCTCCAAACATTCACCACCCAACCTGTATTTGTGCTTGGGATTGTGTCTAGATCTAGAAACTTACTGACTCGGTTGTGGGGATTACCGAGGCAGGAATTATAAAATATACAGTTATTTTTATTTCCAGGAAGCCCCACCCACAACTTTATATAAAATCAATTAGATGTGGTTTGGAAATTCAGTCGGGAAGATCTTTCAGAAGGATGCTTCTACAAGGAATTTAGTAATTCAGAGAAATCAGAAAACTTAGAAAAGGGTTTGCTATAAAAAATAGCTTTGCCACACTTACAAAAAAGGCAGCCCTAGGGAACGTCAACACTACTCATGGCAGAGGCAGGTCCCTTCAACAGGCAGGCAGGATCTGACAGTCCGACGCTGGCAGTCTGTGGCTAGCAGTTTCTCTTAAAGCACGACGTAGCAGTCTCCTCAAAGTCCTCCTCAAAGTCCCACTACATAATGTGTCCTGTTGCCATATATATATATATGCTGGGGTGATTTGCTCTCCCCCATTCAAGCCTGCGGGGGTGGAGTGAGGTACTTAGCACCTATTCCTTTCACATTCCAAATCCCTGGAACCAGAGGGGTGGGGAAGAGCAGAACAGTTTCAGGCCCTATTCAAACCTTCGGTGGGGCAGGCACTTGGGTGTGCCCCGCCACTCTTAACCTGCTAAGAAACGGCATGATAAAATATACTGGTGCAGAACGGTTTCAAATCAAGTGCACAAGCAAGTCATTAGAGAAGTGTACAAAACACAGGATGGCTCCTCTTTACCAACAAATAGATTCATTACAGTGTAGGAATGATGGGTGAAAAATATATTGAAGAAAACCGAAGTTATCTTTAGGGTACACTCAGGTAACATGGGAGCATTATATCAGAAACAGTTAAAGGCTTTTCTTCATGATTTTATTATTGCTAACATGAAACCTCGCATTACTAGGCTGGGCTGTGGAATAGGATGACTCTTCCATGGAAATAAACTGTTTTGGTGCGGCGGGGGGGAACGTGAGTAAAGTTTGGTGCTTATCAGAGCCTTCCTGATTGTTGCTGCAGCAGCACGTGGTTGTTGACATTTGCCCAAAGGTCCAGAAACCAGAGACATTACCATAAAAATGTCAAAAACCAGCTGCTGTCTTTGCATGAGCTGTCATGTACAAGGGGCATAGAGGCACTTGGTGCCCAAGTGCTAGCAGTTATTGGCCTTTTCATGCCAAAATGCTTTGGATTCAGCTTTCCAAAGCTGTCACATTGGGAGGAAAGCGTGAGAAATTCAGTGAGACAGATAGAAAGACCAGTCTCTCACCTCCTGAAAACTGGGTTTTTCATGGCCTCTGTGCTCCAAATCAGTGGTGACTTCTACAGTTGTGGCTTTGGACATCTTAAGCCAAGCAATGGGTTGCAACAGATGGTGCTTAGTGTTTTCTTTTTATTCAGGTACAGTTTTCCCCACAGCCTGGCAATGTGATTTGGATGTAGCTCTCATCAAGTGGAAGTAAAAACATGGTTGCTGTGATTGTAATGATGCTGAATTTTAATCTGTCTTGTTATTTTCATGCAAGAGCAGTGTATCAACATGTGAGAAAGTAGAAAAACAGAAGGACCTATACCATAAGAGGCTTCATGCTGGACATGCAGTGAGAGACAATCTGTAAAGTTGCAAGTGCCATGCTTTGACTTGCAGTACTGGGAATTTGACAGCCAGTACACAACAGTTAGGTCTTTGGGTTCTGCAAGATGCTGCCTTTGAGTACTGCTTAATCCCACTTCACCCAAGACAGGCGGGCTGTCAGATCTGCACAGAACAGAAGGGAGAAAAGAAAACAAAGTAAAGACATACCACATGGATTTAAAACATAAAAATTGTCATTTAACAAGTCAACTATTCAGCCTTTCTGAAAAAGCAGCCTCAATCATTTAGATCTTTCCAAGTGGAGTGCTTCAGAAATATTAGCTACAAGACTGACAAAAACGAGATCTCTGTGAGAGTGATTTCAGATATTCGCAACTTTTTTTTGTCTATTAAAGGTAAGAGCTACTGGAAAAAAAAAATCTAAATTTAAATGCTCTCTGTAGTCTAGAGTTTTGATCAGTGACATATCAGGCATCATTTTCACAGTGAAGTATTTAATGGAAATTAAAGGGAAAGGAGAAAAGACTTAATTAAACTAATTAACTGTTCTTTTAATGTGAACTGATTACTTTTCCCCCACAGACTCTGTCCCTTTCAAACTTCCCTGTGAAATAAAAGGAGAATATTCTTTCCAAATGACTTTTCTCTGCTAACACTGCACTTTTTGAAGGCTGATCTATTTCAAGGCCCTTTTCCAAAAAGTGACAAAATCCAAATGAACTTACATTGCGAAGTTAGAAAGGGAGGTTAATTACCTTATAATGCAAAGTGCCAAGAACCACTGAAAATTCCCCCTCTGCTTCTCTCTGCTCTGATGAGTAACACAAAACCTGTTGCATTCTATCTGAGGGCATGTGTTGGGCACTTGGGTCATTTCCCATTTTAGTCATAGAGTGGGCTGATGAAACAACCTACTCTGTTGGAAGCAAACAGCAAGTTCAATCAGGTAGAAATCAGGATTAACTAGAAGCCAAAGAGAAAACAGGATAAGAGTCATTTACATTAAAATAGGAATAATTATATAGGAAAGCAAATTCCAAATAGATTATTTCCTTCCCTATACTTTGAAACAAGTCTTGAATCCTGGTTCTTGGTATCAAATGGTAACATCTCTGAGAAACACTTAGTTTCTTGAGCTTCTGTTTATGCTCAAAGCCAGGTGTTTTTTTCAGTCAGGTATAAGCTAAAGAAAACTTGCAAAGAAAAGAAAACCTCTGTGTGCATTATAAAAGAATAGCTTTGAGAGCACTGAGAAAAAATAGTTTAAGAATTTATTCTGAGAAGAAATAAAATCTTTAATTTTATTTGTAGAAAGAAACATTCCCATGAGCTCCAAGTTGGGTTTGGTTTTGGTTTTGTTGTTTTGGTGTGGTTGGGGTTTTTCTGGTTGTGGTTTTCTGGGTTTGTTGTTTTGTTTTGTTTTGTCATTTTTGTTGGTTGGTTGGGGATTTTTTTTTGTTCATTTATTTGTTTGGGCTTTGTTTTGTTGGTTTGGTTTTGGGGTCGGTTGTTTGGGGTTTGGTTTGATTTGGTTTGGTTCATTAAGGAAAAGATCATCCTTGACAGAAAAATATAAGAAAAAGGCAAAAAGAAGCTTGACAAAAAGGTAAAAGATAATTGGAAGAAATGTTGGAATTTTTTTCCCCCTCTATTTTTACTTTAGCTACTCTTTTTTGAAGGTAAGTTGCATGTTGCCAGGTCCATTTGAATTTGGTAAGTGGGTTTTCAAAAGCACTTTGACAGATTTGCTCTCGGAGCAACCAAAATCATGTCTGGATCCCTAAAATTGTGGTTGGATCCCTGAAAGCATGAAATCATGGGACCCCTGAAAAGATCACCCTCTGTTCACTCACCACTTGTATTCCAGATTGCCTGCTGTTGGCTTTGCACACCGTTCTTCAGGCACCTCTCCACGTAGGATTTGGGATCGCAGCCAGAGAGGAGAATCTCGCTGAGAAGAGCGATGTAGGCAATGGCCAGCCGGAGAGTGTCAATCTTGGACAGACGTTTCTCATATGGGAAGGTGGGTACGTGGCAGCGGAGCTGGTCGAAGGCCGAGTTGATGCTGAGCATCCTCTTCCTCTCGCGGACGTTGGCGGCCTGCCGCTGTCGGCGGGGCGCAGAGGGCGGCAAGGCGGCAGGGCCCGGCGCAGGCGGCGGAGGGGAGCTGTCCGCTTCAGCACCCCCCGGGGCGCGGGGAACTATAGGGGCGGTCCAAGGCAAGAGTTGGTCTGCCACAGAGGAGCAGTCCGTTAGGAAGTTATCCAGCTGAGCGCTGGGATCTGCCTGGTCCCAGAAGAAAAACTCAGGAGTTGAGTCTACCTGCTCCAAGCTGTAACAAAGTTCTTCCATCCTCTGATTCACCTAGCCAATGAAAATATTTGCAAACTCAGACTACCAGGAAAGTGAAATAGTAATTTCATTAATGACCTCCAAACCAAAAAATATCAGTAGCAGAGGTACCTGGATGTGTTTCTGAGGAAGATTTTTGCAAAAGTTTCCCCAGTTACAAATCCAGGTGGGTCTCATGACTTAAATACTTCATGGCTCCTCAGCAGGAGAACGATCCTATTCTTCTCCACTCAAAACTAATTAGTACACGTGCTTCTCCTTTTATTAGCTCTTGACTACAAAACAATATGTATGAATTTAACATGAGAGAATGAATTTTCTATTGACTTTCTCCTGGAAAATCCACTGAAACCATTATTGAGTTATTCCACAAGTCCTATCTCTCCACTTCCTATTTAGAGTAGGGTTCACAGAGGGATATTGTTGCTATTGTTGTTGGTTTTGGTTAGGAGTGATTGGAGGAAGAAGCAAAATACAGTCCTTTATCTTTTTTTTTTTTTTTNTAGCCCCATTTTCTCCTATGACTGGACTAACAAAACACTATTCTAATGCTGTCAGAAACACATGGCTCTGACCTCTTTGACAGTAGAAGCTAGTGACATCTTCTGTGCTTCTAGTAAGAGAACGGCTGGGATAAAGATGAGATACACTGCTGTGTTAAATTGGAACATAGTGGTACCTCATATTAGGTAAGTCAGTATCACTTCATTTCATTATCATCTGATTTACACTTAAATTACATATTTTGTGGGTGATGTGAAGATTCAATGTTCCATCTCAAATAGTACTAAGCACTGGAAAGCTGTAATAACCACAGTGCTTGCAATCCTAGAATGATGGACCAAGCGGTCCAAATCTCGAGAAGTGCTGGAAACTGGAAAAGTGCTGGCAACTACCATGTGTCCAGCATCCCTGTGATGCTGGACAAATTGGGTGGGAGGTGTTAAGCATCACCAGACTTTAAAGCAAGTGCATAATAAAAGTGGGTGCTTCAGTCTCTTTGATTTCCATAATAATTAAGCCAATGTTTAAATTCCTTCAGAAGTAGCTTAAGTGATATGTTAAAGACTTGAATGAATGAATGAATGAATAAATGGAATCACATTTTAAGTTAGAAAAAGCCTAAATTATTTACCTGAAGCATGTCATAAAGAACTCTTATCAAGACATTTAATCAAATTCTTGACTTCATGCACAGAGTCTTGTCCTGCTGCTGTGTGTAGTTTCAAGAGATGTCTACTGTGAAGTTTATGAGCCATAGATGGCTCCTTGATAGAACAGCTGAAAATACAAATCTCAATAACTTCAAATAATGAGACAGGGAGCAGAAAATTCTGTGCATTTTCAGTGGATCCAAAGGGATGGTCAGATCATCCATCTGATGATGACTTAGGATGCAGTCCTGGCAGCTTTGCCCTGTGAATAGACGTATTTATTTTAAGATAAGGCATAGGCCTTATGGCTCTTCTTAATAACCTGGAGTTGTGCCTTGTGGCAATTCTACTTGCTTCAGGAGTTTAAGGACTAGAAACCATGCTGCAGGAAAGATTTTTGCAAGGAGTATACATGAGAAGATTGTAGCGTGTGAAACATTAGAACTATCTTTTGTCTTCTTGTTGTGTAAATTGAATAAGAAGCCTATCATCTGTAAATGTGCCTGACAAAGGAAAATATCAACTATGAAAATGCAAGGGAAATAGCACTTAAATAATACAAATGTGCCTTGATTTGTGGCCAGCTCAGAGCACAAACTCTATCCTAGTAAAATCATTTCTCATGAGACCAGCATAACTAACAACAAAATATTGGTATTGTGAGGCTCATAGTGACAGATTCTGCTCTAGATTAATCTCAGCAAAGGGCAAAATAGGTGGCTACAGTGCAGGAGGGGATGAGTGGGTGTGTGGGTGTGGGTGTGTGCGAGAAAAAGGTCACAGCTGGCAAAGCCAAGACTTGAACTTGGACCGCTTGATGAGGAGTTAATTAAATTTCCCAATGTCATGTGCCAGCAATGCTTCCAAAAGAAGTAACTTCCTGCAGTACCCATGCTTGGCAGTGAGGCTGCATGACTACACCAGTCCCTTCCACATCAGTGTAAGCAGATTAGGGCTCACCTATGCAGAAAGCAGGCAGCAGAAAAGCCTTCCTGCCACAGGTCCCTGTCTCTGCATGCTGCACCACCTCTGCCCAAAACACCTCTGCAGCCTTGCTGCTACTTTGTTTGCCTTCAGTAGGTGCTTTAAAGTTCCTAAATGTCAGATCCCTTTTTAGATGCTTCAATGGTTCCCAAGCCACCGTTTAACTGAACACTTGGTATTGCTCATATGGCCATATAATGCACACATTTAAGACACTTGAAAACATCAAAATCAGCAAGACAACGGCAGATCTCCTCCTGAACTGGACTCTGGAGGAGACAGTTGTCTATTGGGAGCAACGGACAGTGAAAAAGAGGCTCAACAAATAACACAGTTAGTTTTATATACTGGGGTCCTCTTTCTCAGCAGATGCTTCTTCAGTACTAAATGTGTCCATTCTGTGTTTCTAGTGTTGCCTGGGGATATGTCTGACTCCGCAGATGGAGAACAGATGTTCTAGCAAGCCTACTTTTTAGCATCTTCAAGGGGAATTTGTTTTTGTTTTGTTTTGTTTTGTTTTTAAGAGAGACTCTGGACAGACCAGAAGCAGGAAGGGTAAGGGAGGAAAGAGAGAAAAGCAAAAAAAACTTTTTCCTTAGAAAGAGGTCAGGTCTCAGAAGAGAAGCTGAGGATCATATCCCTCATATGAGCAATCCTTACTACAACTTCAGAGCTGTTACACTACCAGGGTTTGTGCAATTCTGTTCATCAGAGGGTGAAGGAATGTACAACTAATTGGGCTAATTTTACGCTTTTTTTTCAAAGATGTGACTGAACAAAGTCTCCAGCAGTAACCAAGCCAGCATGGGTACCACACTGAGTAGAAGCTCTGTTAATTGTAAAATGTCGGTATATTTTCAAAATCTGCTAAACTATCATTTTTCCCAAAACCTCTTCAGATCCATTTGGATCCAGAAATAACATTTGTCTACTCTTTATGTTTAATCAGTAAGGTCTAATGAAAGTTGAATTCTTGAATCAGAAACTTTGTCCTGTGTCTATGTCTTTGGTAGACAATGAAGCCATGCTTGTCTGGACTTAAATTCTCCCAGGTCTAAATAGCTACATCTACCTTTGTAATTTTACCCATTCATGATGGGAACTACTTTCCTCAATTCTACCACTCCTTTCTCTGTCATCTAAACAAATCCACCCATAGTATATCCTGCAATTTTGACTATCTCGTAGACTTTTGGGTACAAATCTGGTTTCAGGGAGTTATTTCCACTACAGTCTTTTGCTTCACAGTGCCTTAGCAGCTGAAAGCTGTTACCCTATATCTGCATCTCAAAGATAACAGGGTCTCCTGAGGTTATTTCAGAGGTGGACTTTCATCTCCCTTTCCTGTCTCCTTGGCCTGATTTCAGGCTCAGCTTGTGTAATCTTCCCAATGATATTTTCAGGGGAGTCAATAAAAACCTCCTAGTTCTGGCAAGACGGCATTTATTGTTAGTTGTTTTTTCTTGTACATGGTGGTGGCAGTGTTTGATTTGGGTGGTTTGTTTTCATTGTTTGTTTGGGGTGGTGGTTGTTGTTGTTGGTTTGGTTTGGTTTGGTTTGTTTTTTTCATGCAAATTTAATTTAAGCATGATTCCATGATTTTTGTTTGTTTACTGAAAGGAGTCAGCTCTTGTCCTGGACAAACAACATATGTAAAAAAGACCAGATACCTTACTTTCAAGTTAGATATCTTCAAAGTAGAAGTCCATCATGTCATCACTGCTAATGCAACATTATGCTGTGCAGCTCATCATCAGAGCTGGGAATTGGGTCCCAGATGAACAAGGAAGTTCAGATGAAAGATGCCAAAAATCTTAGTGAAAGCTTTATGCAGGTGGGACAGTGCAGCTCTTGGTAGTGTAGCTCGCTCAACATGTTAGTAAAAGCACTGCCAAATCATAGCTAGGCAGAGGGATCCCCGCACATCCTGGCCTTGTGATTGTTTGGTTGAGCTCCTTACAGCCACAGCTAAAAGGTAGTCCATCAAGTCTTCTTCTGAACCATGTGCCATACTTGGGAGACTTGAATTACTGGGCACACTCTTTGTGAAGTGCTGGGGGCAAGAAAAGTGCAAGTAATATCATTTAACAATGGAATGTGCTTCTTTTTAACCTAAAACAATAGCAAATGTAATGACGTAATGAAAAGCAGAGCAAGGATTTCCAGGACAAGAGAATTTCAAAGGGATAATGACTATTTCTGAGATGCTCAAGTACTTTTGAAATTAAATCTTCATAACACATACAGGATGTTGATTTTAAGACAAAAAGGTAACAAGACCTTTATTATTCACAGGGTAGAAACATCAGATCCCTGAGTTTGTGGAGGAAGGCACTGGTGAATGGTTGTTAATACAGCTTTGATTTATTTTGTTATTAGTATAAACTAGTCAAGACAGTCTTTGCTTTAAATGTCTTTGGTGTTTTAAAGTGAACACAGTCACTTTAACCTTTCTGCAGTGTTTTCAAAGCTACAGAAAATTGAACCCAGTCTTTAAGAGAGGGAACGTATTTTCTCTAATAAAAACACTCACTCATGGTTTCCTCTTTTCCACAGAGCTTTTTATGAGCTGGGGGATTGCCTCTTGACTGTCACTGCCAAGGAGCTCCTCATACAAATCACTGCACTGTGGTCTGTCTGCTGATTTGAGTGAATGATTGTCTTTGGGATACAACAGGTACATCAGCCTATGCTTGGCTGTACAATTTGAATCTCAAGGGAATGGGAATGCTCATGGGAATTTCAGAAGAAAAGTGATGCTGCTCTTCATGCAATGGCCTTGCCCTGTGTTTCACTACCTTTTCATCCATCTGAAATACACCTCTAGCAATGTAAATGTACTGCATTCAGGGATTGCAGGTAGTACTCATCAATAACCATCTCCATAGTCAATGAGATATATCTCTAGGGAGAAAAAGGGCGGCCCACATATTGCTACCCATTGTTAACCTTCCAGAAAGGCAATGATCACCTTGGAAGAAGAAAATTGAAGGCTATCAAGAAAGACTTCAGGGCCTTGGGTCAACTGGTCAAGGGAGTGGGAGCACAGGTAGTATTCTCTTCTATCCTCCCTGTTGATGGGAGTAACCCAGAAAGAATGAGGAGGACTTGCTTGCTCAATTCTTGGCTTCAAGACTGGTGCCTCCAGCAGGACTTTGGTCTTTTTGATCACGGGTCACCCCATATGACATCTGCTGGCATATCTGACATATGATATCTGCTGGCAGCAGAGGGAGTGCATCTCTCTCTAAGTGGAAGAAGGAGAAAGTTGATCAGGAGACACAGCTGGGCACAGCCAAAGTTGACTAGGAGACAGAGAAGAGACCCATGCTTGTGTAACTCTGGCTTGCACCCTTCTCAGAAATCTCATGATGTTTCCTACTAATATGTCATCTTTGTGGGATTTTGGAGTCTGAGGCTCTCACTGTGCATCAGACCAGAGAGCAGAGCCAGAAGTTCAGGCTAGCATGGATGATGGTAGGCCTCTGGTTGGGCTGGGTCCCACTTCCTAGCTCCTCCCAGACCTGCTGGCTGCACCCGCACAGTGGTCCTCAGGACTTGTTAATCATACAGGTGGCACCTCATAAACCTGCCTGCAGACCTCAGGTTTGAAAACAGAGTCACCCAGGCAGATTTACAGTGTGATGTCTGTTTGACTGACAGCTGTTGCCACTTTATGGGAAGGCAGTACATGTTCACACTATAAAAGAGGAACAATAGCTTGGGAAATCCTCTGCCTGTGTGAGATGTTTTAGCCATGTCTGGGAAGTAGTCCTTCCTGTCTACTACCAACCGCCTTAGATGTGCTTCGGATGCAATTCAATTCCTCTTAGCCTTGGTTGACTCAGTGGACACAGTGGCAGTGTTTAGCACGCATGAAACCTGTTTCTAATGGAGAACTATCACTCTGTGTTATCATGATGCTGCATGGGACAGCAGATTTTGGTGGGTTTTCTTTCTCCACTGGATAGTTTTGTGTTGGAGAAACATCTCTACATAATCAGGAAAGAAAAACTGGAAATCTTGCAACAAGTTCACGTACGGGCCATGATGACAAAGTGGTCTGTAAAGAAAAACTATCTTAAATTTGCTTGAGAACAAAAGGAGTAGCAGATGGGCAAACCAAAGGACTGGGCGGAGGGGGCGGGGGCAGCTGTACTTCATGGAAAATGGAAAGATAACATCTTGAAAAAGCAATTTTGGAATCACCTGGATGGTCTGTTCACTGAGCATGGCTGATGAAGGCACAGCTTTGCAGTTGCACCCTACAGCAATACGCCATGCCTGGGAGGCTTGGGATGACCAACATCATGGCCCCCTTACAATGATGCTCAGCTGATGTTGATCTCACTCTGCTTTTCAGTGTTTCTTCCTTTTTCTTACTGGTAGGCCATTGCTGGATCAAAGAGAGGAGACAGTGGTCTCTGTGTGAAGTGTCTCAGAAATAAGGAAGAAGCCAGAGTCTTGGGGAAGATTCAGATCAGACAAATCACTCTATATTGAAAGTAAACTTAATTCCATCATCTCCCATCCTTTCCCTCAGTGGTAATTAGCAGTGGCACCATTTTCTGGGACAGGTCTGCAGAAGTACAAAGTCATGATTACTTGACTTCAGAAGAAGAAGTGGTGGCAGCAAGCATCACAGCAAAAGACCTGAAAGCTATTCCCAGCAGCAGGAGCGCAGTCTTCTACCATAAAGAGTGAGATGTTTAGATCCACTGTGGTGGCTGCCAGTCATCTTGGGTAGAGTCCCAGGTGCAACTTTCTGCTCTGTGAATTCATTGCCAACAAGAAGGGAGTTTTTGTAGGATTTAAAACCAGAAGAGAATCATTAAGATCATCTAGTTTGATTGCTGTGATAACACATATCTTTGGTTGTTGTCCAGCAACTTCGGCCTCAAGCTTAGTGGGGATCTTTTTGTTGCAACAGGATATTTTTTTTAAAGAATAAATCCAGTCTTGATTCAAAGTCTCCAAGTGATAGACCACTAAAGGATATGCATATGTTGGCAGGATATTATTGTCTTTACTGAAGGCATGTGTTTAATTTGAGCACCCTGGTCTAGTGGAAGGTGTCCCTGCTCAAGGCAGAGACATTGGTACTAGATGATCTTTAAGTACCCTTCCAACCCAAACCATTCTATGATTCTATGAATTCCTGACTGAAAACCTTATCAGTCCTGCATTTACTGACAAGTGGCCCAGTCAGAAAGCTCACAGTGAAAGCATGATTTGGCACAAACTAGGAATTCCCCTGGAGGCAGAGAATACCCTCCCCAGTAGCAAAAACACTGGAAAGAACTAGACCATAGGTAGGTCCTCTGCCAGTGCCACCTCTGGGCTGCACAGTAGCAGCAAGTAAGTGGAGAGAGACCAAAGCAGAACATCACAGTGCTGCTGTGCAGACAAGGTATATCATTCCTACTGCCTGTTAGCTAGAGACTTGTGTGGGGAGCTGGATCTTAAAGTCATCTTGAAAAACTAACTTCAGCTGGGAAGATGTTGATGCTTGACCTGGACTCTCTTTACTGATTCTGGCAGGAAAGCAGAAGTAGGCAATGGGTTGTTCGTGAATGGGAGAAGGATGCCTCTACACCAACTTACAGGAGATAAATACCACTTGCAGTGATGACAACCTCCCTGGCAGTCTCTTAAGATGTATTACAAGCTTATAAAAATGACTCTGTTCAGTTTTCATTCAGCAAGCTCACAAGGAAAGTCCATTTAGTGAAGCTTTGTGTGTGTGAGTGTCTGGAAGTGCTTCATTCTTTCCACATACCTCTGCATGCCCTCTTCACTGTCCAGCTTAATGCTACCTGCTGACATTCAGGCTTCATATTGAATCCACGAGGAAAGAAATCCTAACATTTCAAGTAGTTGCATCCTCAGCATGAATCAGCCACAGCTCCAGAAGCCCCTAAACTGCAGGTTGTTGGAATCTAGGAGACAATGACAGGGAAATGATTGGCACAAGCAGATTCCTATGCTCTTTCCATTAGCATCCAGTACTGGCTGCATCAGAGCTGCAAGAGTGTGGGCTCCTGAACAGGCACGGTATGGCTGCTCTTATGAAACTGCCTACCAGAACTGGTCGATGAGGTCATGACACTAGTTTGAAAAGCCTTCCTCTCTTTTCCATTCAAATGTGTTTTGGGGAGGCAGGTTCTTTTTATTCTGTAGTGGTTATTCATTCTGGTTTTCCCACCAGAAGAAAAAGAAAAAGAAACCTGAGCCTAAATTTGGCACTTGGAGAAAACTGTTGAAAACTATTAGCTGTGCTCTGACATTTGAGTTAGTCTTCCAGGAATTTATCTGAAATCTGTAGCTGTAGTGAGAAAGACTTAAATGGGAAACCTCTTGAGAAATCTGTATGCTCTGGGGAGTTCTGCTACTTCATAGTTCTGGGTAGCCAGCATATTGAGATGAGAGCAGTTTGGTTGGTTTTTTTTTGCAAACTGTACCTCCACTGTCAGCTGGAACTGTGAGTTGCACAATCCCCAGCATGAATATTAATGCATGGCAAGATGTTACACAACACTTTCAGATCTCACAGACTCTGCAGTTCACTCCATTCATGGGCAAAGGCTGTGTCCATTCCTTATTTCAGCTGCATTTAACCATGGCTCCTGTATGAAGGCAAAAACTCATGATTGGGATGTTTCTGACAGGTAGACCATTGAATGATAGAGTTGTGACTTGTGAAAAGAGTGCTACAGCTCCCAGAGGGCCAGCTGGTAGTGTGTAGTTTCCCCAGAGAGTTCATCTATATGCTGTGGTGGCCGTATGATATCCATCTGTTTTGGAGAACTGATAAAAAGGAGAGCAGTGTTTTAAAAGTGCTTTATGAAAATCTCTTTTTCAGGTGGAGAAATGGAGATGCATCATGGATACCAGCTCAGGAGGCCATCAAGGCAGCCACATAGAGGAAGGATTAAATCTCATCAGGCTCTGTCTCGCAGGATACACTATTGCCCCAGTCACAACAGTTGAGCAGATGCCCACAGTTGGTGGACGCCCACAAAGTACTGTCATTGTGATGTGTGTGGCATGCCCTCTCAGGAAGATGCCACTTGTTTGCAAGAGTGAGCCCTTTTCTGAAATACACTTTATGTTCTGAGTGCTGGTCAAGTAGGAGACACTTTCGATTAATGCAATATTGAGATATTGCACAAAAACCCCACCCCATATGCCTCGGTGGGAAAAGGTATAAAGGACAAACATTCAGTGCAGTTTAACATTCTGGGGAGGAGGGGAAACCAGCAGGAAAGATCATACCTAAATAGAAAGCCAAAGCCAATGCTCGCAATTGCCAAGGCATCAGCCAAAAAGAAAACACAACTCTGATCGCAGTAAAATCATGTATGACTCATGATGGGCCAAGAACAAGTTTGCTTGCTTTTCCCTCTCATTGAACAGATGATGATTAAAAGATAAATCATGCTTGGAGTCAAATCAAGTGATTGGATTAAAGTTTAGCTGAGTATTTAGAGACTGTTTGGGACACAATGGAAAGTTAATTGAAAACTTACATTTGTGAGACCCTTGAACTCTGCAGCTCTTAATAAAATACTACTGCAAAGTACACAAGGGTTCCCTATGGGAGAGATTCCTCTCCACAAGTGCTTTTACTCCTCAGGTATGTGGAAAAATGGTATTCATTTTCTCTACAAGTTCACCAAGGAAAAATATTTCCATGGTTGTAATACAGCTATTGCTCATGATGCAGCAACTTAATCTATTCAGCTCACTGAAAATCAGTGATGCCAGACAAAGGAAAGTCACTTATTTAAAAACTGAATTTTTAAACACTTCATTCTTTTTAACTACTCTTTGCTCCTCTGAGCAGCTGGTATTCCAGAATGACTAACTGCCTGTGTTGGGCTGAAATGACTCTGGAGTCTTAAAAACTATGTAAAAATTCTTTCTAAATGTGCTGTAGTAGGAAATGTCATGCTTTATTTGCACTAATAATATAATTGCATTCTGGAATCACCCCCAGTTCTTAAGGAACATACCCAGGCTCCAACTTCAAAGCACTGTCCTTTCTGGTGGAAATACCAGTTAAACCCACAAATACAGAGAATAAACTTCCCCATGTTCACGCACATGAACACACAGAAAAGGTTCTTCATTTGACCTCTGCTTAACCAAGCACAAGTCTTTTTTTGTAATCCCTAGCATTGAAGTAAAGCTGGAGAAACTCTGTAGACCGCTTAATTTGCTGCCTTGCACTCACAGATTCTTTATCTGAATTTTTACTGTCTGGAGGAGGTGAGATCCCAAGTGACATCAAAGCGTTTTGCAGCCAGAGCCTTCATTCTACAAGGTATAAGACAGCAGTCCGGCTTCCATGGAAGCCAGCTATAGTTACATTACTATCAGTAGAAGAGAGAAGCAGTTATTCAACAACTGTCATACATGCAGATTAGATGTGAATCCACACTATCCAGGTTTGCTTCCAGGGGGAGGGAAGGGTATGGCCTTGACTGCATGACCTGGGCAGGCTTTGGAGTTTCTTGGCCCAATTGTCCAAAAAAAAAGGATGATGAAGGAGCTCTAAGAGGAGCATAGTAGAGCTGTCATCTCCTCATGCAAGAGTTTCTTTTTCTCCACCTAGACTGATCTTTTAGGACAATTTTCTACAAAAGGATGTATGCACAGAGACCATAGATTTGAAGCTTAAGGATAGAAGGTTCAGAGGGCAGAATAGGAATAAGTTATGTATATTTTGAATTGTGAATATATCTTTTCAGATATGATTTTTAGACTGGCATAGATAAATCTAAGGTAAACCTGACTGAGTGTTTTAGTAGGTGTGATCCAGGCGTGATTAGCACAATGCTTTAAATTCATGGGCTTTAGCTTTGGTCATAGTTCTACAGTTCATCCAGGAGCAATGCAGTACCCCTAGAGAATCAGGTATGTTGCAAAAGCAAAAATTCTAAATCAAATCCCAAATCTTCAAATCCCCAAATTATGACATTTACTTTGTGTGTCTTTACTGGATGGTGTGGCTTCACAGGGCCTCAGGAAACCACGCAATCCCTCTTCTTTCCCTAATGCATGACCAATGACATCTCTTTAGTCCTAACAGGCATGTGTGATCTGTTTTTAGAGACTGGTAGGTACTGAAACCTCACATAGTGTTTTCCCACCCTCACTAATAGAAGGCATTTGCTAGCATTCAAACTGACTTTTACTCTGTTTCCACTAATATCTATGATTCCACATTTGTCTTTATGTTCTGTCTTCCTCTTTGCCCTCTGTTTGGTTGATGGATTTAGCATGGCTCTAAGTTGTCCATACAGGTCACATGTCCTCAGCCATCTGCTGTTCCCTTTCCTGGAGTATGTTTCAGACTGACAAACCATGAAGTTACAGTAGAGCAAGCAGGAGCAGTCTAACTCCAGCGACTTCAAGCTCTACAGGACCTACCTCACCTTTGCTAAGGTATGCATAGGTGTTTCTACAGTGCATGACTCTGAGCTTGACTGTATCTGCTGTAGACAACCAAGACAGTGATGAAGAAAAAGTATGCGGGGTTCAATGTTTTGACACTAATCCCAATTACTGACTATAATGGTTTGAATCAGAACAAAATGAGTCAAACAGAACCAGCAGGTTCAACTCAATCCATGACGCTGATCCAAACTAAAATCTAGTTTGTCAAAGAGTTCACCTCATTGCCTCCCACTGAGTTCAATGGAGCTTTCACTTAACCTACTATTCCTTAGCATCAGTGCCTCTCATGCTTCAGACTAAATGAAAATATTGCAATAGTCATAAAGTGAATCTTCTGCTGGTGCTAATTAATTTCAGCTGCATATATCAAATCAGGAAGTTCACTATAGTAGCACTGCTATATGATACACTCAGGAAAGCTAACCTAGCATTCCCTCTGTCTTAATAGCTGTGGTTTGTTCTTCATTAGAAAGCTTTATTATGTCTTAAAGTGATTAATCTGTTTTGGGATGACTGGCTAAGAAGCCAACAGTCACAGGCTATGGGATACTCCTTGCTGGATTAAAGGAAGATAGATCAGAAAGATGAATATCTTTCTATATGTTGTTGCAGATTCTGAGGTGTTTCGTCTCAGAGCTGAAGAATGTTGGATGAACGCAGCATTGGAGGTGACACTGCCTTGCTCAAGGTCAGTTGCATGCATGTGATTTCTCTATGCAGAGCTGCCAAGACCATGTCAGAGTGAGGTACATTGCGAAAGTGGAGAAACAGCTGCTTTGGGGATGATTGTACTTGCATATCATTGGGAAGCAGAAAGGAGGCTAAGTTTTGTGATGTCTGAGATGACCAATGTGTGAATGAACATCCTCTTATTTGGGTAACCTGTGGTTTATACTGCTTTCTGGTCTGAAGCATGATTTGAAGTTGCAATGCAAATACAAGAGATCATCTCAGCTAAAGCGTGGCTAGGAAACAAAAACGCTCTGTACCCATGTTGACTGGGTCTTGTCATAAATTTCATAAGCGCTTACTGGACTCACTGTGTACTGCATCTTCCTCATGATATGACAGGTTATGTTTTTTCTGCACCTGCTTCAGCCATAAGCAAATGTTCAGTTTGCCTATACTTATTCCTCTTTCTGCCAAAAATCTGCTCCCTTTGACTCTGCAAGCAGAAGGCATGATTTACTGCTCCTAAACAAACATTCTTGCAAAATCCATCAGTAGGAACAAACCAGAGCAGGTTTTGGTGTGCAGCCTCTGTCTTCATGCTTTCATTTCAACTATCATGGAGTTTAGTTGGAATAGATATCCCAGCTGAGAATTTGTACAATCTTGGGGTGAAATATTTGAGCTGACTGGGTTCGTGGTGTCAAAATATTGCCTCTCATGGGGAAAAAGCCTTTCATTTCCCCTGCCCTGCCATGGGGAAATGAAGAGTTGATGTGGTTTTTAACCTGGTCTTGTGAAAAAAAAAAAAAAAAAAAAAAAAAAAAGAAGAAAAAGAAACTTCTTCAGAATGGGCAGCATCCCCTGTGTCTGAGACCATGACACCTCATAATGTGGCATTTGATCAAATAACTTTTAAGTCTCTTCTCACTACTACTGCTGGGTTTGATGGGAGCTGTCTGGGTGCTTTGGCTTAGACTACAGTTTATGCTGGGTGTCATAAAAAAGGTATGCATGATTTCAGGCTCTCATCCCCTTATGGGTCTCTCATCTCCTCTACTTTAATGAAAGTAATAATAATTATAACAATAAGATGATATGTGTTATCCTAAGGGTCCTTACACTGAGTGGTAAGCCAGGAGCTTAGTGTCCCCCTGAGGACTCTTCTGTCAACTGCTCTTAATATTCTTGCACTCTTTGCAACCCTTATGTTTAGCAAACCTCTATGAGGGGGAAACTCCTCCAACTGTATGCAGAAAACGTGACCAAAAAGTGCAATGAGATCACTTTAGGCAGAGTATGGGCACAAAGAGGCCTGGATGGATGCTAGGAGGATGGCTCAAATGTCATCTTCTTGACTTGGAGCACAACTGTGTTTGATTACATATTGTGCGGAGTCATTCAGGTTTGATTTTCCCTTCTAAAGCTAGGGCAGTTGTTGTCTTACAAGGCTGTGGAGGGATTCCAGTAAATGCCCCTGAGCTGTGGTTCAAGTCTAACTCTCTCACATTGTGACACATCTTTTGGGGAAGGCAGGAGGACTCTTGAACATCTTTACCCATAGAACACTTCATGCTTCACACCTATGGAATCACGTTTTGAAGAAGCAAAGACATTTTGAGAGAAGTGGGATGTGGGCCCAGACCAAGGCACACTAAGCATCCAAAGTAGCTTGTGATATATAGCATGAAAACCAAGGGAGGTGTATATGCTGACCTCTGTGCCATCTCCATGGAAAGGGCAACAGGAAAGACAAGAGTGTTACATGGAACTATGTGTTTGCCTTTGTTAAAAACCACCTCCTAGCTGCAGGAGCACAGAGTTTGAGCTGTATTCATGGGAGTCATTTAAGAAAGCAAAGCACGTGTGCTGGCCACTTCCTCAAAGAAAATACTCTTTCTGAAAGCTAGCAATTTTTGCAGGGATTCCTTGCTTCCTCTTGAGGAGAGTTAAACGAAGTTATGGGTCAGTGAGAGGGCATTTGTGCAACACAGAGGAAGAACTTCCAAAGCTTGCATGTAGTCCCTTCATTTGGAGAAGACCTGATCATGCTGAGTTTTCAAAAGGTTTTCTTTATTAAAGATTTTGTGGGTGATTTTTGGCTGGTTTCCAGAGGTTGTTAAACCTCTCCGAATTGGTAGTACTCAGTAGATGGAACTAATGTTAAAAACTTGCCTGTTTTCTAATGTTCCTTCCACAAAGATGAACTTCCCAGTAGTCTCTATCATACTTGTCCAGATTCTTGATATAAATACTGTCTTATTTCTGGCCTTGAGTGGCATTACTCCTCCTTCTAGCTGATAAAAGGACATTGCCATCTAGGATCATGAAATAGTGAGGCAAGTCTAGCATAACAATGTCCTTTTGTATTTATATCCTCAAGCTCACCCAAAATTGTTTTTGTTCTGAAATATGAGATTGGAAGGTCTCTGAAGCAAATTCACTGATAAGATTCAGGCCACCTGTGTGTAGGAACTGGGCAACCAATAGCTCTCCTTTGGGCAGTAATTTCCTCACTCAGAAATCACTTCAAATTAGAATTGAAGCTCAATGATGACTGTACATTCACAAGCAAAATTAATAACTGCCTGTTGAGTTTGTAGTTCCCCTGAATGAGGGAACCCTTTGAAAGGCATTGGGTAAAAAAATGACTTGTGATGGAGATGGGACAGCAGGGCCCAGAACCTGAAACTAATCTTAATGAAAAAGGGTATCCAGCAAGCAGCTGCAGGGTTGTAAAGGCTGCCTGCTCAAATCTCCACTGGACCACACGTTTTTGTGTCCTGATTTTGAAAGCCCAACTTCCTGAGAGATTGCATGATTATTATTTTTTAATCTAAAGTGTATGGCTGAAGGAAAAAAGCAGTTTAAAAAAAAAAACCCAAACAAAACAAAAACAACTGGCAATGCAAATGAGATCATCGAGCGGTTTGCTGGAAATGCCGTACATTGTGTTGCCCAGATCTTGGCATTTATGGAAATGACCAGCAGGGAGGAAACGGAGTTGTTCTCATGGCCGGTGTCAGTTTGGATCATCAAGCTACACCGCAGATTTGGCGTTGCTGATGGAAAAGAGAGGCTTTCCAGTCCGGTATAATCCTGCTTCACAGCGTCAGTTGTTGCGTAGGTTGGGGTTGGTGAGGATTGACAACTGGGTGGGGCAGCCTTGCATAAGTCTGGCGCTTTCTTGTCTCAGATTAATGATCTTTAAATCTGGTTTTCAGGGACACAGAGTCACTCACACGTAAATAAAAAACAGAGGGAAGCTTTTAAAAGACTCAGATGGCTGGTATTCCAAGCAACAGCTAATGCAATGCCTTGCTAAGGCATCTCGTTGAGTGAGAACGTAGTGGTCCATTTGCGCCTTACATTTTCTCTGGGATACCTCTCTGACGCTGTTCAAAGTTTCTTTTCATGCTAAGCTCTTGATCCTCATTTCTCTGATTCAACTACAAATTTAACTTTCTTTTAACATGTTCCTGCAACAGGCAGGCCTTTGGAAGGTGGTAGAGCCTACCCAAGACCTAAGTCAAACTCTGGGAGGTCTTTCTATCAACAGTTGAAATCTAAGACAGCTTCTTAACTTAGTTGCTGTACTGTAGCACTTAGAGCTGGGGAGGATGGACCCAAAATAAGCTTCATGCAGGTCTGAGCAGTTGTCCAGGAGGACATGCTCACAGTGAGCTGCAGCAGGCTGAAGCTTGTGCAGCCAAGGTAAAAAAGGTGAAGCTGTTGTCATGTGGCCCCTCTTACATTTGACGTTTCACAAGCCTTTGCTAGAACAACTCCACCTGGTCTGTTCAGGCTGTGCCAGCACTGAAGGCCAAGATTCAATAAAGTTGTTGTTTCCAATTTTTAAAAAGTACACTGCAGCTATAGAAACTGAGAAGGTCACATCTGGCAGAGGATGGATTTGAACACCATTGTAGTGCTGTAACAACCTTAAAGCCCCATCCTGCTCCCACTGAAGAAGGTGGAAAAGCTCCCATTGACCTCAGTGGGTGTGGGATGAGGCCTCCATGTGTAAACATGGTTGGGCCAGATCCACTGCAACCTTGCTCCTGGTTCGGGGATCTGTGGATGTCAGCAGTGCTTTCAGTGAGGCAATGTTGGTGGAGCAGTGGCATGGGTCAGGACCAGAATTGCATCTAATCTGTACTCTGTGGCTCTCTGTGCATTTATCAAGTGGAATTTCAGGCTGAAAACAAAGGAATTGCAAGGTTGAAAAACAAGGAATGTGCACTTGGCAGCTCTGCTAACCAGATGTTTGTTTCTTTTTCCTTGTTCTTAACAATGACTAAAAAACTCGTGAACAGTCTCAAGCCCAGTGCAAGGTCAGCCTGAAACTAGGTAAGAGGTGTCGCAACAAGTCAGAACAAACATCTGGGAATGGAAAATGTTAATTTATACCAGGATCTGGTCTTGTGGCTCAGAAAACACAGCCAGACCTTCAGAAGGCTGGGTACATGTGTGCTTTCTCCTTTCTATGGCAAGCCCCATCCATCGTGCGAAGCTCTTGCGGAAGTTTGCAATATTCCCTTTGTGCTGTTGTGTGAACTGCTTCCAAGAGCAGTTGAGCTCTCCTGATGAAGTCAGAGCAGAAAGAAGCCAATGTGAAAGCAAATATATATGTACATATAAATATATGCATCCATTCCCTGGAAAATACATGCCTAACTAATGGCACAACAAGCTGTACATTGTGCTTTGTGGAGCTTTCAAGGGGGAGAATAGCCCTTGCTTGAGTCATTAAATAGCATTTTTCATTACGTTGCAAGAGCTGCCCTTCTGAGGAACCTCTAGTTGTTTTTGATAAAATCAGTCCAAAAGGGAAGAATTACTGGGTGGGAGATAACAACATAATGCTTTGAGGCTGCCGAGCAGTAAACAGAATCTCTGGCCTCTCTGCTGTGTCACCCCTGACAATATGCACTTCTTCATCAGCATCTCCTGAAGACTTTTCCCAGGACCAGCATCATTTTGCCTTGTGTCACAGAAAAACACCTCATTAATCAGTCTGCAGAACATCAGAGCAAAGAGATACATTTTTTTAAAAAAAAGTTATTAATTTTTATAAGTAGAAAACTAAGCCAGAGAGGTAGAAATGACTCATTCATGACTTACTCATTCATTAATGGCGGGATTAAGAACTGAGCTCTTGTGATCTGACCAACTGGCTTTTTTTCAGATCACATCTGTCTGGTAGTGACTCCACAGCCAAACAACACACTTGGCCAGGAGGCAGCATTTTACTAAACCAATGTGATTGCCTGATTTAACTCTTACTTAAATCAATGTGGCAAACAAATAATCTTTTAACAGTTTTATCAGGTACAAACATTTCCAGAGAGAAAAGAAATTGGATATATTTAAGCTCAAGTACTTAAGCATGAGCAGCATGTGATGGTGAATTAGTTTAATTGGGTTAGATTTGTAGGAAAATGATACTATCAACAGGCTTAGGAATAGGGCCAGCAGGTGCTCATCAATGCAATTTGAAAATGCTGTGCAGCATATGAGCATGACATTAATTAATTTGTGAGTAAAACCAGATTGTGCTGCCTGAGGAGGATAATCCTGAACAAAGTCAAGTTATGGTTCCCAGAACAATACGCTATGAGGGCAGTTTCAAAGTGACAGAATTCTGGATAAGAGCAGTGAGGATGCTCCAACAATAGCAACAATCCCAACAGCTCTTAGGAGGAAGGCGAGGAGGAAACTATTAAGCACTTTCTTCCATCTAGTAGCTTTCAGGTCTTCCTAGAGTTTCCAGCTGGGAAAACCTGCTTCACTACAAGGAATGACAAAGAAAGGTTTGCTCTCATCTACTTTCCCTGCCTTACCAACAGCTGAGTGGTCTCCCAAACTGAGTCTTCACCTACTTCTGAGTCAAATCCTCTCTGTCTTATAGCCTGAGTGTAGCAGGCACATGAAACAACATGGACTCTCTTTATGCCACCCACTCAATTCAGGGACATAACTGACATGCTTATCATAGAGCAGTTATTGCCTGGACCACCTCGGGTGACAAGTCAAGAGGTAATGGCCCCAAGTTGTGACAGGGGAGGTTTAGATTGGACACTAGGAAAAATTTCTCCTGTGAAAGGGCTGTCAAGCTCTGGAACAGGCTATCCAGGACAGTGGTGAATTCTCCACCCCTGAAGGCATATAAATGACATGCAGATGTGGCACTTAGGGATGTGGTTTAGTGGTGGATTTGGCAGTGTTGCCTTAATGGTTCGACTTCACGATCCTAAAGACCTTTACCCAACGAAACCATTCTGCAGTTTCATGACAATATATAGAAGGATACCAGAAAAAGAAAAAAAAAATATCTAGAAAAGGTCCTATACAAGAATCCAAGTCATTCTGTTTTCATCCATGATTTGGAAGGAAAACCACTTGCCTGACCTACTGTGATGTACCCAAGCCTATCTATACTTCTTGTGGCCAAAGAATCATGTTTCCTCAACACGCTAGCACTGTCTAATACGCTCAGATGCTTCTAGTACCCTCTGCAAGGGATCTCTTCCACACAGAGTACTAAGCTGGATGTTATGATCATTCAATATGAAGGAGAGGTGCAGGCTCATTTTGCTCATTTTGGGAGAAACACCAACGCTGAGGCTAAAAATCCACCCTCCTCGTTCTGCTCCCCAGATCTCTGGCTTTCTTCAGAATCACACTGAAAAAAAAAAAAAACAAACCCTTTGTTTGTTTATGGAGTTTCTGGGAGCCTCAGGTTTGTTTTCCTCTCCGCTTCCTCCTGCCAGCACTGGAAGTGCCAAAACATAAGAACGGCATTTATCTTGGATTTGCTGGCCATGGCTGGAAGGAGTGCCAGAAATCTCAGGAGAAATCTGCTCCTGATCTTCCCAGCATAGCCTTGCAAAGTGGAGGGGTGTGGAGAGTTCACCAAAGCACTGGGGATGTTGGATGCCAGCATAGCCTGCATTCCATCTGGGAATGTGTCATTATTCTTTTCGATAAGGACAGTGACATGCAAAGCTGAGGCCAGGAGGACTGCTGAATGCTCCAAAAGTGGCAAGCCATCTGCTTACAGATCGTCTCTGCATTAAAGTGTTGGTTCACTCTGCATTTAGTGCATTTAGTGCAGATGCTAATGCCAAAGCCTCCACACCCACATTTCAGGCTGCTTCAGTGGCACCACAGGCTCTAGTGATGGCTGCCTTCTTGCTACAATGTGTGATCTTAACTAAGCCCCCCTCTGCCACCTGACTAGCATCTTTCACCTTATCTAAAATCCCTTTTAAACAAAAAAGCTTTGTTCTCCCTTTAGCCATCTGAGGAATAGGTCCAGGAAAAAAAGGGTGATTCTGCCTTAATAGGCTTCCAGAGATCATAGAAGCATAGAATGGTCTTGGTTGGAAAAAGATCATCTAGTCCAACTGCAATGTTGTGCTGAGGTACCAAAATTGCCATCAGAGAATCATTATGCAGGGAAGAACTAAATTTCCTTGCCTTGGATTTTAACTTGGATCTCATGAGTGGGCATTTGAGTCAAACCAGTCATGTGCCAAAAGGCAGACGTCTGCTCTTGCTCTGATATTGTCATCACTCTGGTGGGTGCAGAGAGTACTGTGCAGATGAAGGTGCTTCAGGCTCCAGTCTCAAAGTTAGCTGCATGGAAGAAAAAAAATCTGCCTAAGGCCGTCGAGGACTTAAAAAGATCAAACAGGAGATTTTATTGTTATGTTTACTTGTGTATCCAAGAAGGAAGACACTAGGAAGATACTGGGAAGACTCTCTAAGCTGGTAGCAACATTGAGCGGCATGATCTTCCATGTCCACCAGTTGCTGTGGCCTGTTACTGAAGTCAGTGAGGAGATGAATGTATTTCTAACTGTGTGTGAATCTTTACTTGATTTCACTCTATTTCCTGTTGCTATTATCTCATTTCATGACTTTCCTTGGATCTGGTCCCAGCGCAATTCTTCTGAAGATGTCTTTATGTAAGCTGAGGGAGGGGCTCTATCCTTAAAGAGGAACAATTTTCTCTGTGCCTTGTTCTCTTACAGTATTAAGATCTGTCAGGATTGGACTTCTTACTGACTTTCTTCCTCTGCTATCCAACTTTTATGCTCTCTATCCTACCAGAGAAAGAGATTGTCATCTTTAAGCCATCATTCAGAAAGCTGAAAATGTTATGTGTCAAGACCTAGATCACCTTCTTTTCTTAACCAGTACACAACTAACTTCACTGTGTTGTCCCACTGCAAGCTCTCTACCTTGCTGAAGATGTAGGGTGAAAAGTGCAGCAAACCACAACCCACTTTACAGCAGACCTGCACAGCACAAATGTTAATACCAATAAAACAAGGATGGTGTGATGGTAGAATTCAGTTGCCAGTGCCCGACAGACCTTCAAATACTTAAACTGTGAGCAAGGCTTTTAATCCACACGTAATAAAGTGTCCTACCACCAGCATCAAAAGAAAACTGCTTTTTCAGAGCTGAATTATTAAAAAAAAAAAAAAAAAAAAAAAAAAAGAGAGAGACCAGAACACACCCCCAAACTAAAACACAAAAAAACTTGACATTGCTGAGTTTTCCTCTAAACCATCAGTCTGGGTATATTTTATGATGTGATTTATAGAGAGTTTCTTTCTTAAGACGCAAAACAACATTGCTATAAAAGTATAAAAGATGCATGTTTTAGTAGTGGATGAATGCCATTGCCTTTTTTCCCCAGCTGGGAACCTGCTGAGTGAGTTAATGCCACTTGGAATGATTCATTCTTCATGTGTGGGCATCCACTGGCAGCCTCGAAGCAGCACAGATTACAAAGCCATCATCCTTCTGGTCAAGAGCAACACCAGAGCAGCCACGCAAGGTAAAAAATTAATTAATGACTTGCAAGACAAGGGGAATGAGCTTCCTTTGACATCCAGCACCAGTTTTGCTGAGTCTTCCTTCTGCAGGCATTTTCATATCGCTTTTACAACACAGTTTTAGTGTTACTGTACTCTGTTCAAGTTATGGAATAGATTAGATAATCCCTAGGCCTTTTCCACCTCTAACGCTTGTGGTTCTGGTTAAATAGCTGTCAAGTTCTGAATTTAAAAGAGCAGAACAAGCCAAGGCTTTTGAGGTTCTGCTGGGAGGATTACAACTTGTAGCACATTCCGTAGGCTTCCAAAAGTGCCTGTGCTTTTGGGTTTCCGGACAAAAATCGTTATTCAGCATTCCGCAGAACTCCTTTATAGTTCACAATGCAATCCAACTTTTCTTTCTGCATGAAGATACCACTAGCCTATGAAAGCTGACTTCGGTGGCAATCTATCTTCCCTTTCACTGTTTATGACTGAAGATGTTTGTCTATTGCTGAAGCAAAACAAATTTCCTTATAATAAAAAAAATGCATCTGCCAATTCACTTTTAAATGTGGCTCTTGGAATTTATAAAAAAGTAAAAGGTCATAGGGAAGTGAATTGTTGTCTTGTAACCTTGCCAAGTACACATAAAAGAGCTGATAGGTCTTTGGCTTACTTGCTTTTATTGTGATCTATAAGCTGCACGTAAATATTGTATCTCAGATTGTGCAGTTTAGGCCTGTAGAGTTTTCAAAATATGTTGAGGAGCTTTTAACCTCCAAATCGTTGCATGAACCTTTGCTGGCTGCTGCTTTATGTAGTGAGTCATCACAACAGAGAAGCAACTGATTTGTGATCTTAATGGAAATGGCAAGGAATTATCAGGCATGAGCACAGGGCATATCATCACTGGATTCAACAGGGTTTTACTAATGTAGCTGGCTAAACTGATCTCTCACTTGGAGAGGCTTGACCTCCAAGAGATGTTTTGGTGTCTTTTCTGCTGGTGCCCGAGTAGTAATCAACAGAGCTTTGTGGCAAGAAGCCACATCATGACAGTGCTGCAACACAAGTGTTGCTTCTCAGAGATCTAAACAACAAGCCTGCCACTGACCAAGGGTTGAAGTTCTTAACTTGGCCTTTCTTCTTTTCATGGTGCTCTTTTCTTGTAGTACATGAATTTCAGTCTTGTCCTTTTGTTGCATGCTCTGTGTTGTTAGATCTTTTGTACAGGTTTATTAGCACCAATTGCTCCTCCTTTGTTTATAATCTCTGATGATAGAGCCCAGGTACTTTAGGTGCACAATAAACATGCCATCAGTGCAGGAAGTGTGTATCTGTCTTCCTTGGGAAGGACAAAGTGACAGAAAATTAATCCCTGGGTTAGAAGGCATCTCTTTCATGAGACAAGGAACCTGACATCTTTACAGATTTGAGCTTAGAAACCATCAGTGATTATTAGGCCACTGGAAGTAAAATGGGTTGCCCTATCATAGGTGAGTGGCTTTAGAAAGCTCTTGTGGTCAAATGTTTTTACTCTACAAGGAAAACCTTCAAGAATTTGGTGGTGAGCCTTGGTCTTTGAAGCAGTTCATGTCTAGGGAAAGGTTTATTAACTTGGCATCTGGATTTGAGGTTGTAATACACTAGAGGCTGTAGTCAAAGAGTGTCTGGGGAAGGGAGAGGTTGTTGGTTTCCCATTTGTTATATGCTATATTAATAAAGTGCATACTAATATTCATTATAATACTTGTATTCTATTCTGCTGTCATCTCTAGCACTGATGTGGGCAGTTCATTTGCCTGTCACTATAACCACAAACTGTTTGTTTCCAATAGGATTGTTATCCAGTAAGCGGTTTGTGTCTACACTGAAAATGAGCTTGCATGTAGTTGTTTTCTGTTCCTTAGGTAATTGTGAGAGTCAGGAATGTCTGGGGACAGTGTGGTAAAGAGGCTGGTGTATATATGGCAGCATATATCATATGTTTTCCTTAGTTTCTAGATCAGCTAACCTTGCAAAAACCATGCTCTGGGTGACCTTAGGACAATCTGGACCATATTTCTATGCCAGTCATAAAAGTCCATTAGACTGCCTTTGGCTGCAAATCAGAGCAGTTCAGAACATTTAGTGTAATAGGAAACAGATTTGGGAAGACATCAGTTCACAAACCTTATGGTGGACCTGTAAGACATTCACAGCGTTTATCTCTCTCTTCTCCATCACTTAACTGTAATGACTAAAATTCTGCTTTTCCTCCTAAAGCAGAGCTGGATTTCTCATTCAAAGTAAGGAGCTGGTTTCCCAGCTTGTGCAGAAGCCCAGGACTGTCTTTCTCAAACTTAAAGCTTGGAAACAGGGTGGATATCCTTACTAATTCTGCAAGTACACCTGCATTTTACAAATTGGATCTTTTTTGAAGCTGGGTCAGTCTTTTGTGTCTCAAAGTATCCTAAGATGGCAAAGCACAGAATCCCCAAGCTTTCGATGTGAGTGAAATTGTATATTTGTTACTGCATTTCAGAAAAAATGCATTTTATAAATTGGAAGTTAAAATACAAGAATTTGGCAATTACCTCTGAAACAAGAGGCCTCAGAGAGGTGAACAAGCTGCCATGTTTCTATGAAAGGTAGTCTGCCTGCCATTGTTCTGTGTTTTTCATAACAAGAGGATGCGCATGTAGCTTTGCTACAAAGCCCTCCTCACACTTCCTTATCTCCAGAAGTGTTTGGCATTAGTTTAATTTTTTTCCTACTGAACCCAATGGAAGCTTAAAACTGCTTCTAGCCTGCACTTCCTTGCCTGTATTTTGATTTTGGGTTGGTTTGTTGTTTGTATTTTTATTGTTTGTGGGGGGTTGTTTGGTTTGGTTTTTCATTGACTTCAAGGAATTATGCTTATTTGCTGCCTGGTCAAAGAGATTTGGCTTCTTCCTTCATAATTTTTTCATCTGTCCACATGCATCGCAGGGCTGGAGGAGAAATAATTGGCCTATAACTTTGCACAGCTCAGGGGAAACTTACAATTAGCATTGCTGCAAATTGCTCCCGGATGAAACTGGTGAGTTGAAAAGCGGAAAAGCCAGAGTGCCCTTGAAGTTGGAAAATGTCCCTGTTTGCCTTAAGATGTTTACGATCTTGAGACATCAGCTGCATCTCTGGGTCTTGTTTTCATAATGGAGTATCTCTTGAGATTTCTTCCACAAGCGTTGTCAGTGTTAGCGTGGGAGACATCAAAGCAAAACGAGATAACTGGCAACTGGCATGGCAGCGTGGGGTAAAAGGTGAACCCTCTGTGAAACGATGCCTGCAGGCTGTATATTCCACATCAAATGCAGGCTCTTGTGAGCTTTAAAACCAGAGCACCATAAAACTCTAGGTGACTCCCTTAATGGGTTTAAAAATAATTCTCCCAAGCTTACTCCCCGTTGTTCACACGGCCTCTCACCTACGACAGAGTGCAGCGGCAGGCTGCAGTGAAGGGCGAGAGGGGAGAGGAGACGCAGAGCAGGAAGGAGCCAGAGGCAGCTGGTAGTCTCACAGGATAACGTAACTGCTTCGGCACTCCCCAGGGCCAGGGGCCAGGTGCAAGGGTGAATGTTCAAAGCAGGCTGAGGAGGGAGGTGCCCAAATCTCACATAAAATAATTGCAAATTGGGCAATTATTTGCCTTGGGCTTCCATGCTTTGTTATAATCGCTGTATGGGGGAGAGAAGGAGTGTAGGTGTCCTAGGCATTGGAAGGTGAGATGGTATTGCTATCTTCCTTACTCTCTCTTGTGCAGTTTGGTGTGCTTGGCTATTTCTTTTACAGTCCTGGTTTTGTTCCTTGTGTAAAATCTAAAGTGGTTCAATCAGCAAGGATTATGCACAAGAGGAGTGGTTCGTTTGAGGCATGCAGTCAGCTTCAACAGTGAGCTGTATGAGCTTCTTGAGGTCAAGGGGCTGGGAATAAGCATTCACAAAGGAGTCAGAATATTTCTACACTCAGCTCTCTGTACTTCAGTGTGCCAAGGAGATGCCCGTTCTCACCCACCCCATGCAGGGGATAAACCATTCCCTGGCCTTGCATTATTCTCTCTAGAATACACCCAAGAACAGCTGAAATGTCCTTTGCTCCCAAAGGTCACCATGGGGAGCTAATGGATGTAGAGACCTGGGAAAGCTGAGGGCCTGCTGAAATGGCCTTCTGGACCAGACATACCTGAATCCTTGCACGAGTAGAAAACATCCCAAAGTATAACTCTTTTTTTTTTTTTCCCCCCTCAATTATTTCTCTCTTGCTAATGAATTCATCTCATGGAGGTTTGAGCTGCCACCTTCTCCTTCAGGAATGTTGCAGTCAAAGGAGTACCATGAGTACAAAAGTGTTTAGTACAAAGGAGTACCCTGCCAAAGAGCAGTTGGTCTTCTGCTGCATCCAGGCTTCTCTGCTTAGGAGCACTTTGCAGGAAGAACATTATGTGTCTCTGGGGAATGAGACAGCATTTCAGCCTGGGACTGACTCTGATGCTCTGGGAACATATGCATCAGGAAACCTTTATTTCTCTGCCCCAGGAAATGCTAGTTATGAGGATCAGATTAGTGTGGGGGTGTGGGCAAGTGAACACTGGGTGCAGCAGATCTTAGACACTTACAGAGTTGGAGGTGACGATGATTACAAGGAGCCAGAGCCAGGCTCATAGGTAATTACAGTAAGAATGTGCCTAGTATTCATGGCTCTGCAGAAAAAAATGAGAGGAGTCTAATTGGCACAAGAGACTAGGTGAGAAAACCCCAAAGGCATTGTCCTAAAACAATTGTGGCAACTTGAAAATTAAATCCCAACCACCCTCAGAAGTGTCTCTTCCCTTGTGTGCTGGTTTGAGGCTAATTGGAATATTTTAATAGATAAAATTACACTATAGGCTGTGAAAGGAAAACATCATGATGTCTACTTCACTCATACGCTTGCTGGAGAATTGTTTGGGAACACTAACCAAAACAATAGATAAGTCAGTCTCTCTCTGTCGCTTGCTGGAGCAGGAGCTGCTGGTGGGATCTAGCAGCTTCTGGGCTCTGGCTCCTCTGCTGATTAATCCTCACTAACCACTTTTTTTCTAACCCTCCTGGCCGATCTTCCTAATTTACCTTGCACGTAAGGCAAACCTTGGGGTAAGGTACAGGGGTGGGGAGAAGGTGGAAGGGTGGTTGGGAGCCCCTCCTAGGGGTTTCTGATTCCTGGGAGGGGAGTTTTGTTGTTGTATTACCTTTTATTTGTATATTTCTGTAAATATTCTGTATATAGTGTAAATATCTGCTGTACATTGTGCAAAGCTGTAAATAGAGCTTCATCATTTAACTTCCAGCCGACTGAGTGCTAGTCTGGGTCATTTTACAAAGTGTGGGGGGGTGGGGAACTCCCAAACCTTCACACCTTGCAGCTCTGCTCAGAGCTTACTTGGGAGGGAACAGTTCTGCCATTCTCTCCTTCCATGGATATCTGATTGGGACTTTTTGGAGCAGCCAGATCATGAAGGAGCAATTTAATTTGAACTTTGTTTAGGAAATAAGAAACATGCTCTGTGAGATGGGTCTGATTGTCCTAGCCTGTAGCTCTGGAAACTGGGGTAGAGGAGGAAGGAACTGTTGGAAAGCACGATAAACTAGTCATCTGGAGATGGCAGCCACTGTTGGGCTGCATGGTTTGTTTTTTTTGTTTTGTTTTGGGTTTTTTTTTAAAAAATGAAGAGAGGTGAGAGTTGTTTTCATTATTTTCAGGCTGTTTGAGTTGTTAAGCTGAATGTTGTGTGTGAGAGGTATGGCACTGCTGTGAAGCAGGTGGGAGGTATTTAAAAGGCCACTATTGGGAACAACAGCCCACAAGTAAGAACAGGAACCTGTCTGCAGAGAGGGCTGTCTAGCGGCAACATTACTTACAGGAATGACCAGGATGGCCTTCTTAGACATAATTGTCTGGTACTGCAAATGAGACCTGTCCCTGGGTCACCACAGCTGCAGATTGATGCAAGTGGAGGACCACAGTCTCCATGGAAGGCAGGCAGGCAGATGGAAGTGTGTAACAGTCCTAGAGATATCTTCCTGCATAATTTCATTGTGTGTTGCATCTATGCAGTAGATATTGAGAGGCTGTTCAAGGTCATGGCAGAAAGCTTGAGGAATGGCCTTGGATTGCCTCATTGTAAATTTGCTTGGACCTATGTCTTCCAGGTTGATGGGAGGGAGGGTCAAAGCTGCTTACACCTCTGTGTCTTTTGTTTGAATCAAGTTTTGTTGGCGCAACAAAGGTATGGCCTTGTGCCCTAGGACATCTCCCAAGCTGTGAATGGCATCAGTTAGTTGTCTTCAGCCCCAGCCATTTCCTACCTCTGCTTTGCAGAGATCAAAAGGATTTTGGAAGCCTGCAGAAATAGCTCCATATTGGCACGGTTCTGCCCTTATTAATGCACAATTTGGGTTTTTAGGTACAGTGGGTTTACAAATATGAAGGCCTTTGATCCCATAGCGTAACCCCTGTCTCCTCTGGGGCTTATTGATGGGACTGGATCACAGCCTAGAACACAGCATGCTACCCCCTCTGGGCAATAGTAGTTGCATCCTATAGAGAGAAAGTACTTGAGTGGAGACAATAGAGGCCAATAGTTTATGCATTGCAGATGATGTGAGCTTCTAGCACACTGTGGCTTTTGCTTATTAAATCCTACTCTCCTCACTCCAAAGGAGACTAGGAAATTGTTTAGTTTTTTGTAGGTGAAGTCCGGTGTTCAAACGCGAGGAAATGCTAGATTTATACTTGTCACTGTAATCTTGCTCATGTGCTCCAATGCAGTCTTTAGTAAGCTGACTCCTCACATTTCCCAAAGAAAGTGTATAAGAATTACGGAAATAAGAATGGGGAGTTATTTCTCCCACCCGAGCAGCTCCTTGACATTGTGATAGAAGCATGTTTGCAAGGCAGGCAGTTGGCACAAGTGTCTTGTGTGCAGGGTAGCTCAGGACATTGCAAAGCGAGAATGTGGAGGTCACCCTGGTAGCGTATGCCTCTGAGGGTGCAGCACCCAAGGGCTGACTCTGATCATCTCTACTTACAGAGAACTTAAGCAACTTTGTAAGTTTCCTTTGAAATGTGGTGGAAATTGACCTTTGCTGAAACCAAAGGCGTGACTCCACTGAACTCTTAGCATCACCTATAGTATCCTCTCTGCAAATCCCCAGGAATCTCACTGAGCCTACCTGTGTTTATTACAATATGACAGAGAGTAGAATATTTTTTCTTGAAGGATGGAGTTAATACCTTGTCAATTTGTGATTTTGTTTAGGAATTCATATTATAGAGGCTTTTTTTTTTTTTTTTCCCCAATCAGCTTCATTCTCCCCCTTCCTTCTGCAAAAACTTTTGATTTTGTGTATCTGCAGAGTACTTGATTAGGAAAGTAGAGAAATTATGGCATGAAATTGGAGAAACTGTATAATGAAAGTAAAGCTGGTAGAGGAGGAGTCAGCTTTAATTTGCCTGTGGTGTACGTTACTCTTGTTTAAGGACCAGAAACATCTCTTCCAGGTGTTGCCCCAGCACAAAATTAAAAACTGTTAATACTAGAATTTGCTCACATGACTATCCACATGAAGGTCCACCACCACTGTCTCATGAGCAGTTTCATCCCTGCTATGCCCTGCTGCAGTGGCTTTTAAATAATACCCAGCCCTTGATTTGGAAAAGCAAGCTCTGAACTACCTAATGAAGCTGATTAATGAGAAAGACACCTGGGGAGTACCCTGGACAGCATGCCACGATATTGGTGTGTCACTCAGGACTTGTGGTTGTTGTTGAGTATCTAGGTTGCAAACTATGGGACATAACAGCTCATGGGAAAGAAGCTTTCCTGAGATTGTCCAGAAAATGCTCTTAGCAGGGTGGGTTTGAATTACCTTTGAGGATTCTGTAAGAGAATAACTTTGCTTGCCTGACAGGCTCATACAACAGAAGAGGACCAACCAATGTTAGGATTGCTCTGACCTTGTTTTCATTTCAAAGGCCAAGGTAGAAATAGAGCTTTGTAAATGAAAGGTTCCTGTTTTCTTCTCCTGTGTTGATATTTCAGCATCCTTCATGTCTCAAAGAAGTTGTGACTAAAGCTAGTGCAGAGGACTTGTGCTCTGTTACCCATGTCCTCCCCAATAACCCAAACCTGAACTGACTTACCTTAACTACGTATCATAGCAACTTACAGTAAAAGATGTGATACTGATGAGGTGAGCCAATTCATTTCCTTTGGAAGGAGAAATGACATATCTCTTTCTTGAGAAGTGGAATGTATCCCTACTAGCTCAAGAGACTGGACATGGGAGTCAATCAGATGGATAAATAATTAATCGCTCACAGAGCAGTCAAAATGTAGTTCAGTTTCCTTTAGAAATTGGTGATTTGAAGCAAGTTGTCATAAGATCAGCTCAAACTGACGTCTCAGATATGAAGGCTAAATAATTGTGGTGTTGACCTAATGTGAAGGTTTGGGAGTTCCCC
>VWZE01006848.1:680539-747045 GCA_013396675.1 Eubucco bourcierii | reverse complement strand
GAAGTTTCATTTCAACATAAGGAGAAATTTTTTTCACTGCGAGGGTGACAGAACTGCTGAACCGGCTGCTCAAGGGGCTTGTGGAGTCTCCCTCTCTGGAGATATTCAAAACCCACCTGGATGCGTTCCTGTGTGATCTGGTATAGGAGATTCTGCTCTGGCAGCGGGGGTGGACTGAATGAGCTTTCAAAGTCCCTTCCAGCCCCTGACATTCTGTGGTTCTGTGAAATTCCTGAATCCAGTTCCAGAATCTAGCACCAGAATATGTTTCCCATCTGCTGGTGAGTCCAGTCTGGGTGATGTGTGATCGGTGGTGATGATGACTAATTGAAATTAGGTAGGGTTTGGTGTTGGTTTTATAAAGATTTGTATATATTTCATTTTCTTGTCCTTAATTTCATTAGAGTAGTTTTATTTTTCTTTTCCAATTCATAAGTCTCTTCCTTACTCCCTTTCTTTTCCCCTTTGTGAAGGGAGAGAGGTTAATAGAGAGCATCTGTCAGCTATTTTGTGGCCAGCTCAGCCCTTAACCTTGACACCAAGTAACCACAGACCTTCCTTACCGTTTTCAGTAGCGGCTTCTAATATAAGAATTCAATTTTGTGGACAGTCTTTCATAAAGGATTACTTTTGCTTTGGAAGTGCACTGTTTTGCTTGTTGGTTTACTGATTTCTTTGTGCAGATGCCTCTGAAGAATAGGGCACTTGACAGTGATTTACGTGAAAATGCAAGTCCTTCATGTGCTTCTTTTCCTACTTCCTCCAAAAGAATCATCTTTTTCTGATAATCTCTCTTGGAATGAAGTTGTTTCCTAGGAATATAATTATGTAGAAAATACTTTTCTACCTATTAGAATGAAAATCCTAGAAGACCACATCACACATACACGATCTAAACCATTAAGTCATATTGATTTAGATGGTCTAAACACCTTTGCTATATTTTGAACAATTGAGTCCATATTTAACAGGTTTACATTACTGCTTTGCTTTTCTTTCAGAAAGTAACAGACTTCTCAAGTCTAAATTTTTATTCAATTCGATATATTGGAAAAAATAGTGAATTATAGGGCATCTAATCACTGGGATCTTACCCCTTCTCGCAATGCAGCCACAGAGTTTGGAGGAAGTCCAGCCTTAAAATTAATGAGTGAGTGTGATCCACAGAGAAATAACTTTAACCACAATTTGGCTAGATCTTAAACTCTGCATTTTTATTGCTTTTGGCATCCATAACTGTATTTCTAATGGATTCACTTCCCTTGAGACAATCAGTGAAAAAAAGGTGCACAGTCCTAAACTTGAACCTTTTGTGATTCCTTTGCTTTCTTTTCTGAGATTTAAATAGCATTAATTACATTGTAACCAGAAAAGTCAATTGTCTTACCGTACGACAGCGTTTGGCTTTGTTCCCAAGATGTGAGTCCTTGTGCTAAGAAGAAATTACATTCAGCCAGGACTTGTTCCAACACTGACAACAGCCTTGGGATCAATGCTGTAATGGCTTTTGGCTCTCACTTCCTTTGCACGTGACTTGTGTAAGCTCAGAGAACTTTAAACACAAGACAGCCATCACCCTTAGGAGCCATGGAAATGAATCACTCAAATGAAGAAAACAGGGTAGAATATGATAACCGACTTGGTAAGCTCTTAGCCTTCTCTGCCTGATAGACAGCAATGCTGAGAAGGTAGTAACTGCAGATAACAACCACTCTTTGTTCTCCCTGTTATGTATCACAACATGAAAAGGTCAGGGAGACCTCTCTGATCAACATCTGACCCATGAGAAATGGACTGCAACCACTGAGCTAACACATTGGAAGCTAAGTGGACTGCTATGCAATACTGTCTACCAATCCTGGCACTGGATGGTTGAAGTTTTTTTTTTCTCTACAGGTAACAGCCATGCAAAGCACGAGGCTGAGTGCTAATAAAATGCTTTCCTCAGGCATCTGTCACTAAGAGGCTGCAGCAGATGGCAGGAGATGGGACCTGGGAGACTTGCACTGCTGAAGTTTACATATGAACTGGTAACCCAAGGCTCTCTTGAGAAACAGGTGTTTTTAGGGCATCATTGATTGTTTCAGATACCAAGTTAGGATGACATGGATAAGGCTCAAAAAATTGACTGTTTACCACAACTGTTTACTACAAAGTTCTATTTAACACTGCCCACAAGGAAAATCAGCTAATGACCTCAGGCCTGTGCTTGCATTCACTCACGTACACCTCTGTTGAGTTTAAGGAGTCTTACTCAGACTTCTCAGCAGGTGTTGTGGGTAAAGTTGAGAAAACACATCTGGAAGATGAGCTTTTCTGGATCTGCTTTTCACCATCAGGGAAAACATGGAAGTGACAGCCAGGGGTTTAGAGTGACGCAAGAGGGTTAGGGGATCTTGTAACAAAGAAGAAAGTAGAATAAAAGCCTGCAAGAAAACTGAGCAGAATAAATTCAAGAAGCTGGCAGCTAACATGCTACAGAAGGCTTCAAGGAGAACTTATAGTAGCCTTCCAGTATCTGAAGGGGGCCTACAGGAAGGCTGGGGAGGGACTATTGACAAGGTCTTGCAATGACAAGACAAGGGCCAATGGGTTTAAACTGGCAGAGGGGAGATTTAGACTGGATGTTAGGAGGAAGTTCTTTCCAGTGAGGGTGGTGAGGCACTGGCACAGGTTGCCCAGGGAGGTTGTGGCTGCTCCCTCCCTGGAGGTGTTCAAGACCAGGTTGGACAAGGCCTTGAGTAACCTGTACTAGTGGGAGGTGTCTCTGCCTATGGCAGGGGGTTGGAACCAAATGATCCTTGAGGTCCCTTCCAACCTTACCATTCTATAATTCTATATATGTAAAGGAAAGAGATGAGACAAACTGGCAGTTCCATTTTAAAATACAAAGAAAGAAAATTAGAAGAATTGGAATAAAGTATCCTGAGGTAAAATAAAAAACAGTGGGGGTTGGTGAGGTGGAAATGGATAGAGACACCCAGCTGAATCAGAAGTCTTCAATAACAGGAAATACAAAGAAGTAGCAGATAACAAAACAGATCAAACAGCTAAGGACAAGAATTAAAGCAAAGCAGAAGCATTCAAAGATATGAAAATCAACACCGATGCAATTAGCAACTGATGTAAGAAGTAACAAGAAAGCATTTATTATATATACTAGATGGACAGAGGAAGGTCACAAAAATAGTCTTGGCACTCTCACTAAAAAGGTAAAGTCAGAAGCAGAAGACCACAGAATGTTGAGAAATACTTCATATCTGTGTGGTATGAGTAGAACAGCCAGCTGTCAACAGGCAGGAGACCCACAGCCAACCACTGCAACCAATCTGCTGGCAATTAAGGAAAGAGCGAATCTGAGATTACTCAGATAGTCAAGGATTACTTAGAGAAATTAGCTCCACATAAATTATGAGTGATTAGAGATAAGTACACATCTGCTTGATCTGTGCTCTGAGCTGGCCCATCACATTGGGCCAGTAGACTACTCTAGAGGATCTGCTTTTGGCAGAGGGGGGGTTGGACTTGATGATCTCTGGAGGTCCCTTCCAACCTGTAACAGTCTGTGATTCTGTGATTGTACCTGCAGTCTCAGAGCCTCTGTGGCTGGGTTAGCTTGAGGTCAGCCCAAAACCCAAAGAGACCAAAGATTGAAAAATATACCAGCCTTCCTGCTTCTTCATATCAAGTGCCCAAGAAGGGAAGTATAGTATATATATAGCGTATATATATACATATATATATATAGTATATAGTATATGTTCTGGTTAGTTTTACCTTGGTTCAAAAATTGAAAGACAAATAGTGCCCCAGACAAAGATAGAATGAATTATTTCCTAATTTTGTTCAACACTGCAAAACTGCAGCTGAGTTTCAGTATGTCTTTAGATAACCTTGCTTTGTAAGTTCTGCTGTGCTGAAAGCCCTCCCATCAGCCATGCAAAAACTGTCCTGCCCCGATATAAGGAGTCAGCAAGCAAGAATATGGCATAGGTCATGTTCAGAGTGTGGGAAAAGCTAAGAATGGAATATTTACTGTATTGGAGATAAATAGTAATTTCAAGTAGCTTCATCTTGTTCTGAATATAGCAAAAAGCTTATATAAATATTTATGGGTTGGGGTTTTTTGAAGTCTGTTGCTTCAATTAATAGGTACATTTCATGTAACAGACTCTTATTTTAACAGTATTTGGGTAGCTGTTTGTGTGACTTGGAAATACCTCTAAGTGTTCCTTTCCCATCAAAGCAAATGAAAACAAAAAAACTTTCCCCCTGCCAAACAAACTTGCCCAGCCTATAAAATCCTGTTTTCTGCACCAGCAGGTATGAAGGACAAATACTAAGCTGGAAAAATAGTTTAGGAAAAGCAATGAACTCAAATTCAAGCTCTTTTTTGTTTTCTAAAGATCCATTTATTCTATAAATGTGTCTTCTGACTTTTCCCTTTAGCCCAAAAAAAAAAACCAAAAAAACAAACCACCATGCAATTATCAAATAAGCTTAATTAAGTTAAAAATTGTAAAGGTAAGTTCTAAACCAAGAAAATGACAGACTTCATATTGCCCTTGTCATGTTAAATTGGTCTCCCTGTGCTGATGTATCATGGTACAGTCTTTAATTACATCACTGCCTACTTGTCTACTTGTCCAAGCTGCAAGACTGCTGCCTCATACAATGCCTCATGTGGATTCTATTAATAGTTCAATATATTGTAGACATTGCTGGGAAGATCTATTCAGCAAAGCAGAAGAAATCTGTAGCCCACACAGACTCCTTCATAGTCTATCATGAAGTGAAAGCACTAGACTGATGTCCTTAAAGTCTCAATGAATATACAGTTTAGAATTCCATAATTGTGACAGCTACAAAATCTTGAGGAATGTGCTTTGTGGTAAGCCTGAAACAAACACTTCACATTTAAGTGGGAGCATGAAGGAACCTGTACCACAAAATGTTTTCCAAATACAGAAGTTCCATTGAGATTAAACAAATAACAAACTACCTCCAGAACCTTTATGGTAAGAAAAGAAATTATTAAGAATTTTTTAAAACATAGTAGAAGATCAGTGTAGATTGTTAAAACAAAACATCAAGAGTATCATTCTTTAATATCTAAGGTGTTGTGGCATGCTGGCCCTTCATAGAATCATAGAATGGTAAGGTTGGAAGGGACCTCAAGGATCATCTAGTTCCAACCCCCTGCCATAGGCAGGGACACCTCCCACTAGTACAGGTTACTCAAGGCCTCATCCAATCTGGCCTTGAACACCTCCAGGGAGGGAGCATCCACGACCTCCCTGGGCAGCCTGTGCCAGTGTCTCACCACCCTCACTAGAAAGAACTTCCTCCTAACATCCAGTCTAAATCTCCCCTCTGCCAGTTTAAACCCATTGCCCCTTGTCCTGTCGTTGCAGGACCTTGTAAATAATCCTTCCCCAGCCTTCCTGTAGGCCCCCTTCAGATACTGGAAGGCTACTATCAGGTCCCCTCGAAGCCTTCTCTTCTCCAGGCTGAAGAGCCCCAACTCTCTCAGCCTGTCCTCATAGGAGAGCTGCTCCAGCCCTCTGATCATCTTTGTGGCCCTCCTCTGGACCCGCTCCAACACTTCCACGTCCTTCCTATGCTGAGGATTCCAGAACAGTTCTCCAGGTGGGGTCTGACGAGAGCAGAGTAAAGGGGCAGAATCACCTCCCTTGCCCTGCTGGCCACGCTTCTCTTGATGCAGCCTAGGACTCGGTTGGCTGTCTGAGCTGCATGTGCACACTGCAGGCTCATGTTGAGCTTTTCATCAACCCAGACTCCAAGGTCCTTTTCCTCAGGGCTGCTCTCCAGACATTCACCACCCAGCCTGTATTTGTGCTTGGGATTGTGCCTACCCAGGTGCAGGACCTTACACCTGGCCTTGTTGGACCTTACACTTGGCCTCCCTTCATACAAAGAGAGGAGACAAATCTCACCACATTTGATTATTTTTCCCTCTCCTGACAGTGAGACAAAGATTCATGCTCACACTTATAATTCTGAAGTTTCGTACACGTACTTGTGAAGCTCCCAAAATTACTCAAAAATAATGAAGCCATTTTAAAGATTTGGGATTTTTGTTTGGTTTGATTTGGTTTGGGTGTTGGTTGGGTTGGGTTTTGTGTGTTTGTTTAGTTTAGAAAGGAAATTAAAATAAAACTTCAAACCATGAAACTTAGGAACCCAGAATAGTCTTCCCTGGTGTTCAAGGGAGGCTACATTTTCTTCATGTGATGTTTTCCTGAGAATCCAGTGGTGGTTAGTGTACATGTTGAAATGAAAACCTCCTTTACCCATCCTATTTCAACCCTCTAGCATGAGAGAGTTAAATTAAGTTAATCGTGTATCATCTACCTGTGCCTAGCCACCCATACTAGGAGCACTCTTGCTACTCCGTGTCTTTTCTGCCATTCAGGTAGTTTCTTTTTTTCATCAAGCCTTGCCAGCATTTTCCCATTCCCATCACACAGGAGTGCTGGTGAGGCATGCCACAACAGTCTGCATGAAACTTTGTGCTGTTTGCAAAAGGTAGAGATTCACTGTGCATTACCAGCTCTCACGGATAATTTATAAAGACCTTCATCCTGAAACAATGGCAGAGATTCTTTCTCCTTAAAGTGATTTCAGGGTTTTTTAAGAGAAAACCAATTTATTTTGGAGCAGGATGCTGATCTTGCCAAGACCAGGTCATGAAAGAATTACTTGATCCAACAACCTTATTGTCGCCTAGGCAGCACTGCCTCAGCCTCCTGAGATCAAAGGAGAATGCTCCTGTTTAGGAGAACAGGGCTACCATAAATCCTTTCTACCACCAACCTCAAGCTGCCCTTTATATTTTGCCTCCACCATTGGATGCACCCACTTCTCCTGAAAGCAAGCTGAGCCTAGTGTAGGTACTGCTGAGCCCTGGATGCCCAAGAGAGTTGTCCACCCTGCAACTCTGCCTGTTTGAATCATTAGCACTATAAAAATTGCTTCATCTAGCTGGAACTAAATTAGTTTTCTTTGACATTAGCTTTATCTTAGCATTTCAGTGCAGTCTGAAATTGGACAAGATGACCTCCAAAGGTCCCTCCCAATCCCTAATATTACATTATTCTGTGATCCTGGGGTGCACAGCATGGACCCCTCTGCAGATACTTACTTCATCTCCACACCAAGCATCATCAAGTAACTCCAGCCCCGAGCTCTCTGGGGAAAGGTGCAGCCAGTTTGTGTGCTCTTACATCCAAACTAACCACACATAATAAAAAACAGTGTTGTTCTGCATCCACGATATGCTTAATCCATAGCCCAAGTGGGCTTCTAGACATTGCTGTTGACATTATTATTTTCAAAATCCACTCATTTTGGATGAAGGTAAATACTGACTGATATTTCCCAGTACTATTCATCTCATCTTAATTTTTTTTTTTCTCAAATTTTGCACAGTTTGGCAATATGTGATTGTATCTTGGAAAAAGAGAAATGAAAGAGAATGTATGTAGATGATCTTTGAGGTCCCTTCCAACCTTACCATTCTATGATTCTATGTATTTTAATCATAAGAAAAACACCTATTGAAGTCTTATAGGAATCCAAAGCTGCTTGTAGGTCTTTAAAGTTTTAAATAACATGCAGCAATTAAAGTAAAGATTTAAATCCTCAATATAATTAGGGCACTGGAGTTCTAATAGCAGTCGGAATGAATTCCTGTAAGCTATATGAAAGGGTTTTAAAGCCTCTTTTTAGAAGACATCTATATTTATACCTGAAATTTTAATCTCATTATCATATCAATTTTGTTATCTTTTCCAGTTTGACAAAATATTTACTGTGCACAAAAAATATCCAATAAACAGCAAGAAACTCATATATATATATATATATATATATATATGTAAATGATTGCATCATGGGCAAAAGAAAGGCAGCTGAAGTCAGTTACAGTTGCAGCCTATAGCCTGTTGAGTGAATTTCCACCTTTTTTTTCTTTTTCTTTTTTTTTTATTCTTCTCATCTATGACAGTCAAAACTTCTCATACTGAGTTCCATCTGAGTGAAGAAAAATATTATTCTGAGTGGACAATTTTGTCTTTAGAAGATAAAAAAAAAGGCTTTTTTTAGTTTTTCTTCCCACATTGGTACCTAAAAAGTGTTTATCAATAAGTTTATCAATGAGTGCATTACTGTCACAGCCATTAATTGTATTTCTAACAGGTCTGAAGACACAGGCTTCATCTGTTTCTTAACTGTCCCTTAAGGCTCCCTAGGCAGAACACCACAGGTATCCCAGGTGACACCATCCCAAAACCTGTCCCCATCCTGCATCCTTCTGCATTACTTCAAAGGCTGTCTGGCTACCTGAGCTGTCAGTCCTGATGGCCACCTTTTCTGCCAAAGCTGAATCTCAGGCAAACTTGTTCTCAACGGAAAGGCCAAATTGTGTCCAGTTTTCACGTTTCTTAATCTTCATGGCAGCGCAGATGAAGATTTTGCTGTCCAGCAGCGTTTTATTTTTCCAAGCGTATACTTGGCCATAGGTAAGGTGCTCCACTGGAACACGTGAGAAAAAGGGGGGGGAAAAAAAATAAAGAGTGGGAGAAAAAGGCTAAGTGGCTTTAAGTGAGTCACTGTGCACTTTGTTCTGGTCAGGGGCAGCCTCCCATTCTTAATATTATCTTCATTTATTTTTGGCTTGTTGAGATGATCCTTTCCTTTAGGGAGAAGGCCTGTGCACAGGCAACTGCTATGAACCTTTTACACCTGGAAAGAATCTGCTACCTCTGTTTAATTGAGCAATTTAACTAAGTGACTCTTTCAGATCTTCTGTGAAGTTAATAGGAGATTTATTAGTTACTTCAGAGGTAGCAGGATCAGGCCCTTTGACTTCATGAGGCATGTCATCCATCTTCACATGAACAAATTGACAGGATGTGGATTGAAATTTCACAGTCTATGATATATTTAGAGATTGTTTAGATTGGATTAGGCCATGGAAAATACTGTGCTGACCAAGATAATCATCCTTCAGATATTGATCTAACCCCTGTCTGTTTTAATTTATTCTTCAAAATCACATTGCCTGTAGCTGCCTACCACTGTCTTATAGAGTGATGTTGCAGTGACAGCTGCTGGTACCCCTGATTTTTCTCCAGTGGAAATCAATGATGAAACCCCAACTGACTTCAGCAGTGCAGGATTGTGCCCCATGGGGCCTCTTTTCAGCAACACTAAGATGAATGAATGTTTTGAGTCACAGTGCTGAAAATCAGACTACAACATTCCAACTCATCCCAGCAATACAGCATTTATCTATGGGGTACAGCAGGGGGAATACACCCACAGAAGTCATGCCTACAATGCAGCCTAGACCGGCTATGAACAGATTGGTGGGAGTGATCAGTCAATGTGCCAGATTTCAAAAATGCTGCATCAAGGCTAGCAAGAGTGGCCCCAGCAGAACTAAAATGTCCCCAGGAGATAATTGTACCATCATGGCTGACCTGCTTCCAGCATGGCATTATCTTGTTCCGAGAGAGCTAAGGTATCTCTGGATGGTGCTGCCTCGACATGCTTTGATTCAGAACACATTTTTAGACCTTTACTGAATTGATTCTATATATATACACTTGTGGAATAGCTCCATAACCTGGTTCTTTAAACACTGAAAAGGGCAGACAAAGGGAGTGAAAAACTGAAAACTGGAGACTTAGCCAGCAAGGCGTAATGTGGAATGAGACCTACAGGACTCTTAATGCTGTGCCACCTCCTGTTAGATATAAGGCAGGCCCAGCAAAGTACTTTGGCAGAAAGAAGTAACAAAAAGTTATGTTAGCTCAGTAAGTACAGCCCCAGCACAGGTTTACAGACTTCACATCACATTGTAGTGGAAGCACACTATGACAACCAAATGGAATTTAACTTTCAAAGGCTGCAGGCTCATGTTGAGCTTTTCATCAACCCAGACTCCAAGGTCCTTTTCCTCAGGGCTGCTCTCCAGACATTCACCACCCAGCCTGTATTTGTGCTTGGGATTGTGCCTACCCAGGTGCAGGACCTTGGGCCAGAGATTTCTGAACTGCTGTCACGCCTTGCCCTTCAGTGTTGTGTTAGTCACCTCGCTGTGGTTTAGTACAAGAGATCCAATATCCATCTCTTGCCATTGCCTGCTCAGAGTGAAACCAGACACATCTCCTTTCATTAAATCTTTTGGCATATTCAGGAGCTAAAACCTGACCTTTGCTGCCCACACATCTGATATAAAGCAGGTGCCTGTCCAAACTCTGCCTGACTGTGGGCTAACTCTGGCATCCTTCACTACTTGCAACCAGCGCACAGATCCTCTGAAAAACAGATAACCCTCCAGGCCAGCTCCTTGACAGCAGGCATAAAGATGCAAAAAGTGTTTGAAGCCTCCAGGAAGACATGCCAGGGTGCTTCTGGGCCAGCAGGTAAGAAGTAAAGAAGCAAGGGCATGTCACAAGGAGATGTGGCCATAGCCACACTCTTCCTCAGCAGAAGTGTAGTTGGGCTGGGGCATTGCAAATTGTGCTCTCCAGCTGGAGGGAATGTAACAGACAATGTCATAAACTCAATTTGTCCACATATGAATAAAGTGCCACCATCACTGGGACTGGCTGGACAGAGCAGAGGGCTTGGTTTAAAGAATTAACATCCATGTCTAGGGCAAAGAAAAAAGACACTGGAAATTTAGGGGTGGTGGCGGAAAGCTCAGCAGCCATGTGCAGAGCTGGGTTTGTAAATACAGCCCTTCCTCGTTTCCAAGCTTGCAAACGGGATTCGGCTTTGAGCACGAATGGAGGCACCTGGACTGCCATACGAGTTCTCAGGGTGAGGCACCTGGACTGCCATACGAGTTCTCAGGGTGCAACACTTCCCGAGCCGAGCGCAGACGCTCCCTGCAGGTTCTTACGGAGTGCGGAGGTCTCGCAAGGAATGCTGCTTCCTTCCCACAAGAGGGCCCTGCAGCTTCACTCTCCGAACGGTGACACTTCAGGTAGGGCCTGTGGAGAACCAGGCTCGCCGTGTCTGCCGCGGTCGCGGTGCTCGGCTGGGAAGGTGTCTTGCCTGTTGTGAAACCCCAAGTCACTTTCGTGACTCCTTCTGAGCCAGGGGAGCAGGATTAGAGCCGTAGCAGGGAAATCAGGCTCTATTACAGAGACAGAGAAATAGTTTTCAGGCACCCCTGGGTTAAGAGTTGCCAGGTGTGATTGCACGGGGCTCAGTTTCGACGTGCCGCGATGTGGAAGGAACCTGTCTCAGCTTGTACGTAGAGCTGCAAACAACAGTAACCACAAGCTGGAGACACAACGCGTGGTACAAAGATTGATTCCAGCAAGGCATTTTGCAGTAATGCTATTTGCTGGCAGGGTAACAAGCAGAAACATTAGAGAAGTGAGGCAGATTATTTGCAGCCAGGCTCACGGGCTCGGCTGGTACAGTGCTGATACGTGGTCACTACATGAAAAATGACTGGAAGAAGCACAGCGTAACCCTGACTGGTCCCTCCCTCATTATCTTCATGGGCTCTCCGGGGGAGTCCTTTGCTGAGAGCACTGTGAGAACTCCTGCCCAAGTCTGCAGAAGAAAGCACCCAAAGCACACCGGTCCCGTGCAAAACTGAGTCCTGGCATCTTGCCATATATAGACACAAAATTCACCTTCTGCTGCAGCTATAAGAGAGGGTAGACAGAAGCAGTGCCTTAACCAGTGCAATGGTGGTGAAAGTTTTTCATTTCTCCAAGTGGTTGTTTTTTTTTTTTAAAAACAAACAAACAAACAAACACAAATAAAACCAACTAAGAGCTGAGTCCAGACTTCCCACAGTGAGTTTTAAGTGAAAACCAGTACAGCATATTTTTCTCCCTGTCATTTCATTAGTATGTGCTTGTTCTTGCTTTATCTAAAAGGAAGCAGGATTAAACTGCAAAAATAGAGTTCTAGACCATCCAAATTCATTTCCTTTTCCCTCTCTAAGTGAACTATTTATAACAACCAAGAGATCCTCCTACAATGATTTGCTTTCAATGCTGGAGGGAAACCTAATGTCAGAACCTTATTTTATACTCTGTATGTCATATTCTTCTTTTTTTATTCCTTAACTTCAAAAATGATTACAAATATTTTGCAGTGTGGTTATTACAATTGGAGTCACACACGATCACTTGACATAAAGCACCAACCACAACTGCACCCTAACTCCCTATGCCCTTCCTTTGTCTCATTAATGCCCTTTCAGCAAATAGCACAACCTCAATCACTGTAAAAAAATCCTCCTGGGGTCTTAACAGTTCTGAGAAAGACATAAAGGGAGACTTGCAGCAATCCTGAGGGCTACAGATCAGATCAGATCCTTCCAGTGTTTGCAGAACAGAAGAACAATAGACTCTTGAAGAGCAAAGCACACAGGCAAGTAGAACAGCCAGCTACACTCCATACACATCAGCCCTGGAAAAATAAATGTTTGCACAAAACTGCACAACCAGCGTCGTCACCAAATGGAGTTTCATATATTGACTAATTCCAAACATTTTTAACTTGGGTTCACTTCCAGGTGCAAGGACAAACATTCAGGCAACTCAGAACAGCTAAGGTCTTGTGTTGATGTGGAAGAAAGTGGTCATGATTAATGTCTTGTTCAAAGCTAGCGGGAGCAATACTTTTGCCAGACTATCGGTGCAGTGCATTTGCCAACCCTTTTTTGCTGCATTGGTGCATATCAGGTATTTGTTTTGATTCAAAAATATTGCACTTATTTTTATTTCTATGTTTGTCAATGCTTGCAATGTTACTGTGGAGACCAAATCTGTATGTTATTTTAATACAATATTTTCTTCAGGCAGAAGTTTGTTTCTGTATAGCCCCTTTTACATCACCCACACTCACAAGCATTCGTTACAAGAAAATGAAAAAAAAAAAAACCCACCCCAAAAACAAAAAACAAACCCAAACAAAACCAAAACCAACAAACCAACAGAATAATATAAAGTTGCAATTCTCTCTTTTCATTGTGGTCCAAGTTTAGGAAATCATGTCTCAGTTACCTTTAGTCAGAAAAGAATTTACAAACAACATTTGGCTCTAAACACTCGGTAATATCCCAATGAAGTAAACGTAAAATATATGTTTATGCACTGAAGTAGACTGTCCATATTGCTACAGTGGGATTTTGCCATTTAAAATACAATCAGCTAATTTAGTTTAGAGATTCTCTCAATCATGAGGGGAGAGATATAAATCAATCTCCCTGGCCACTCATTCAAGCTATCCGGAAATCCCATGTCAAACAGGGTGAGAGCTTCCCAGGCATGCAAGCTGAAGGTCTCACCTCTTCCAGCTGATGTCTCCAGTGCAGGGGTATTTCTGAATGTTACCTGAGGTCCACTCAAGGGACTTAGGTGCTACTGAGGGCAATTGATCTGGTTTAGTTGAGACTTCCTTTACGAAGGATGGATCCTTTAAGGAAAAGACTTCATGACATACAATCCAATGCATTTATGAGCGCTATCAATTTTCTCTTAAGTAAAAAATACTGCTTTGCAGAAAGAACCTTGAGAGTCAGAGGTTCCTTTATCCTAGTACCATGTTCATCAGTGTCTTTCCTCAATATCCACATAAAGCCTTTTCTGCTTTGCCTTAAAGAAGCCATGCTTGAGGCAGCATAAAGCTAGTGAGGTATTAAATCAAGTGTGGATTCACACAAGCAGGTGGAACTGGATAATATCAAAGCATTATGATGGGCATCTCTACCAAGTCCACCAATCATTACAGCAGAAAGCCACTCACAACTGGACATGTCTCCTCCTGATGTTATGTTCTGCTCAAGACACTTGTTCAGAACAGAGGAATCACATAAAAATATAACAGAAGTAGCAGCTTATTCAGTGCAACTGTCAACAGGACAGCTATGCTAAGCATTTCTGCTCTCAGTATCCTCAGGTATTGGGGCATGAGGTCATTCCTGCATGGGTAGACTGCCATTCACAGCCTCTTCCAACTTTCCTCTATTAGATTTTTACAGAAAGACCATGGTATAAATTATATGGCACTTACTAGTACTAAACAAGGAATGTGTGGCCACAATTACAATTTGAAATTCTCTTCCACTATTCAGTCAATTTTGTTTTCAGCCTCTACTATTTTGACTAAGGTTCAGAAGCTTCTTGGAATAAATGTGTTATAAAGAGACATTTCCTTGGTCTGTTCTGGTGGATTCAGAAAGCTATTTAGAAGAAGTAGAATCAACTAGCATTTAGAAAAAGTTTGGAAGCATTTCTGCCTATTTTATAAGCCCTAGACATTTTCTGTCTGTTTTAAAATTCGCTGTTGGTTATTTAGGTCAGGTTTATAAACTAGTCTTATTCTCTGCCTCTCTCAGGCATCCTGTGAATCCTGTGCAGGATTCAGTTTGCTAAAGATTTATGAGTCCTTCCCATTCTAGAGTCATGTACATCATATGGAAACTATTGTGCAATGGAGAACTTCAAGGTAGTCCCTCCCTGGTTGTGTCTCCCTATTGGCATTGCAAACTAATAGCTTCTGAAAATAATTGTCATTACAGTACCACAGCCTTTTTTATTCTTAACTTTTTTGATTTAATTTAAGCTCGTTTTGTCTTTGTGTTTGAATGTTTTCTAGCCAAGTCCTTAAATGTTACCAAAAAAGCAAAGGAAGGAAAAGGAGATAGAAACTGCTACTTGGTTTAGACACTGGCTTCCAGTCAGAGCTAATGGACTGAAATGACCAAAAATGACTACCTGATGTGATAGAATATTTGGATATGTGTATGGTAGCTCTTCGCTTCTTCAAATGAAGAGGCATGGTATGCAAACTGCTTTTCAATCATCATACCTCTTGTAACCAATATGCTACCTTGCCTGCAAAGAACACACCATCCAAAGATGGCGATAGATGAACTGCATTACCAATGGGGCTTGGCCAGCATAGCAGCAACAGATCCCTTTCCCTCAACCATTTTCCCCCTATCTGAATAGCAGTAATATTTTTTAGCTTTTTTGGAACATGGAGGATGAGCCAATAGAGAGCTTACAGTCAGAGTTAGAGAGCAGACCAATGTGGTGGGTCTTTGCTGTAGACAGCCTGATCAACAAGAAGGAAATAAGGTCTTCAGAGAACTGGAAGAGACCTTACATTTGCAGGTCTTGGTCCTTGCAGATTTGAACAAAGCCAGTATCTACTGCAAGGGAAACACAAGGGAAACAAGTAAGTTTCCCCTGATGATAATGAGGCACTCTCTGAACCTAACAGATATAAACAAGGAAGAAGTGGTAAGGAAGGTGAAAGTCAGGGGTCACACTCGACTCCAGTGACTCAAAACATGACCTGGCCAGAGATGTTCATACAGTCTTCTTCAGCAGTGAACATCTGTCCCTATTTACATGAGGATAAACAGATTATCTAAACTGCCATGGAACACTGATTAAAAATTCAAGAGTATTCAAGTTACTGCAGATGGATAAGGGATTTCCTTGAGATACTCCATGCTTCTCATTTTAGGATTTTGGTTCATGGCTGTCATGCAGTTGGAGAGCAAATTTTCCAGTCAGCTCTGTTTACTGCATGTTGGCTCAGTTTGAAGAGTAGTTTTGGTGCATATGAACTAGGCAGCTTTTGGGAGAAGCTAAGCCAGGTGCACATCTGGCTCCTAGTGAAGGTAGGAGTTGTGACCAGGATCAGCTCTGCAGGCAGCCTGGCTGGAGCTGCACTGAGGGCACTTCCCTGAAAATCATCTGAGGCATCATCTTTGTGGCTTCTCCAAAGACTTCAGACATCTCTATTTAGATAGCTGAATCTAGCCCTGTGTAACTACTGCAACAATGTCTGGAAAGAAATACAAGTGAGTTCTTCCTTCCTCACTTGGGACTATTAGCAGACAATAGTTAATATTTTGCTACAAAGCTCTTGCAGCATGAGTAGTCATCTATCCTTCTGTACTATATGCCCCTGACGGTCTCCTCCGGCTGCTTTATCCTCTTTCTGTACAGATGCACCAGGTGTAAGGTGGGGAATATTATGGAAGCAGGCAGGAGAGCATCTGAACCATTAGCTCAGCTTTTCTCTTCTAATGTCAGAAGATTCAGCCAAATAATTACAGCACACAGCTGGTGCCTGCTAATACATTTTAAATTTGATAATCTGTCTACAAGTGAAGAGCATTTTGATTCAATGCAGGTTGGAAAGACAAGGCAAGAGAATTGAATGAGACAAAGTATTTCCAGCATGATCTTTTTCATTGCTGTGCTTCAGCTCTATTAAGACATTAAGACTAGAGCAACAACTAGGCAAACAAAAGATTTTTCAACTTCACAAGTTATACAATTTGACAACGTTATCTCTTTTTTCTTCTCCAGACATGCAGAGCCTTAGCAAACTTTCTCTGTCGAAACCATGTCTGCTCTCAAGATCAAATTTTATTAACTGCCCCACCTGGAGAAGAAATGTGTCAATTATGGACTGACAAACTTAACTTCCTTCCCTCACAAGGTGACCTGCTTAGTGGATGACAGAAAGACTGTTGTTTACATGGACCTTAGTAAAGCATTTGACACTGCTTCCCACAGCATCCTCCTGGAGAAACTGTCTGCTCATGGCTTGGATGGGTGAAGGTTTCCCTGGAATTAAATTCCACTGGAATTAAATCCAGTTGGTGGCTGGTCACAAGTGGTGTTCTGCAGGTCTTAGTACTGGGGTCAGTTCTCTTTAGTAGTTTTATCAGTCATCTGAACAAGGGTATTGAGTGCACACTTAGTAAGTTTGCAGGTGTGATGGTTTGGGAGTTCCCACCCCCCACACACACTTTGTTAAATGACCCAGACTAGAACTCAGAACTCAGCCAGCTGGAAGTTAAGGACTGAAGCTCTATTTACAGCTCAGCACAATGTACAAGCAGAGATATACACTGTAGACAGGAATATTTACAGAAATATACAAGTTAAAGGTAATACAGAAACACAACTCCCCTCCCAGAAATCAGAGACCCCAAGAGGGGCTCCCAACCACCCTTCCACCTTCTCCCCACCCCTGTACCTTACCCCAAGGTTTGCCTTATGTGCAAGATGAGTTTGGAGGATTGGCCAGGGGGGAACTCCCAAACCATCACAAGCGTCATGGGATAGTGCTGACAAGTCAGTATGCTGGGGACAGCCCAGTGTAGAGTTGCTCTCATGGGAGGAGGAACAATAAATGACAACAAACCAATGCTACATCACCAGGTTTAACACTCATCCTCCCCAGACTGATCTGTCATGTCTGCAGCTGTTCCTGCTCAAAACACTGCAGGATGAGAATCACAGAATCACAGAATGTCAGGGACTGGAAGGGACCTTGAAAACTCATCCAGTCCAACCCCCCTGCCAGAGCAGGATCACCCAAACCAGATCACACAGGAACACATCCAGGTGGGTTTTGAATATCTCCAGAGAGACTCCACAACACCCCTGGGCAACCTGTTCCAGTGTTCTGTCACCCTCACAGTGAAAAATATCCTCCTCAGGTTGAAATGAAACTTCCTATGCCTCAGAGGAGAAGATGGGGGTGAAGCTCCAATTCCCAGAAGAGTTGGTGAGAGATGCCATAATGGGGTAACTGAGGATCCAGCAGGCACAAAGAGGTTACAGGTAGCCTCTGCCAGACTTCAGAGAGGGTTGGATGACACTGAGCATCCCATGTGAATCTGTTGCTTGCTTGGCAAGGTGTTAATTCAGTGGCAATAGTGAAAGAGCCTTGTAAAGTATCAGGCTTTGTGTTCAGGCTTAGGAAATGTTTTAAAATAGACCAACAGGATATTAAATGAAAGTTGAAAAGAAACCCATATAAATATGTGTAATAAAATTGAATCCTTTGCCTGAGAAAAAGATTTACAAAGTTGCAGATACTTAAAATTCAGCAATTTTTACAGCTGCATGAAAATGCTTAAAGTTACTAAGGAAAAAAACCACAGACATTTTACTTCATTCTATGATATATTTTAAGTGTTTTGGGTTTTTTAATTATTATTGTTAAATAGTCAACACAGTTATTTTAAGTAGCCATGCAAAACCACAGGGCAATGAATGTTACCAGGCATAGAAAACTTGTAGAGAGGTAAAGTGACTTCCTAAAGCTCCCCAGTTTCTGCCATAATTATTCACTCCTCAGAGCTGATCCCAGTTTGAGAGAGTTGCTGACCCAGCATTCCCCAGCCACGGAAAGTGGGCTCCTCCTTAGATGAGACAGGCTTTCTTCCAAACACTTTTTGTAAGGGTTCCTTGCAGCACTTAACAGTTTAACCCCCTGTTTGCCAGAGACAGCCCAAGTAAGGGGGTAGTTTGTGATACAAACCAGCTGAGAAATGAAGTAATTCAAGCTTCTATTGCTCTGATCAGGGACATAAAGTTCAGTGTTGCAGAAACACTTCTGGCTCTTCCTATAGCACTTAATCACCTCAGTCCAAGGAACCTGCTTTTGCACCATGCCTTATATTCTCCTCACCACACACCCACAAACACACACATACATGCAGTCCTTATCCCTCTTGCATTACAGGACTTCCATTACATTAGGAGCCTACAGAGCAGAGAGTAATCCTGCAATAGCAAACACATACACACATAACAAAAAAGAGACAGACAGATCACTGCGTGGGAAAATGTCTTTCACTAAGGTGTTTTTCACAAAGTCATTTGTAACCTGGGGTAATGAGGCTAAAACAGTCAAAAATGTGAAGCAAAATTGGGGAAAGCATCTTCAGAAGCAAAGAGAAGTCAGGCTAATTTCCCTGATCCTACACAGCATGCAGAGACTAGCAAACCCCAGCAGGAATAAATATAGTTTAAAATCAACTTATCTCAGATAATTTTTCCTTTCCTTATCTGTCATGATCAGAGATGGGACCTATCCATCACAGTAGATGACACTGTCTTTAGCATGGCTGAGGCAGCTATGCAGGCTCTGGAAGTAAGCTCTGCACTACTTTAGGTGTTAGTGATGGGAATGACATGGGTCTTGGCAAGGAAGGAACATTTTAGCTTGCATTCAAAACGTGCTTAGAAGTGCAGTCAAATGCAATTTATCCAGCTAAACAAGCTTTAGCTCTCTTGATAGTTTCTCTGCTCCTACTTTCATTATTTATTAGTATAAATTACTGAGTTTATAGGAATGCATAAGAGCTTGAACCAGGAACGGGTTTTCATTATCAAAGGTGTTGTCCATGCACACAGTAACAGACAGCTCCTGCCCTGAGAGCTCCTGAGCTGAGCAGAAACAATACGCACTGCTGGCAAAGGCAAAATGACCCAAGGTCAAAAAACCCAAACGTTTGTTCTGCAGCAATGATCACACCACAAGCCTTGTGGCACTTAGGCACAGTGTTTTCAAGTCTTTTCTGTCTTGTTAGGGCAATTTGCATGTAAAAGTTCCCACCTGTGGCATTCCCACCTGGGACCAGCTGTGATGAGTTGGCTAAATTCCTCATCATTCCTTAGTGCTTTTTTGGTCCAGTTTCCAGCTGAATCATGTCATTAATTTGTGTTTGTTGAACAGTAAGCTCCTCCCTAATATTTTTTTAAACTTTTGGCTCACAGCAGCCAAGTTTAAGAATAAAGGTCCTAACATTATTAAGCTTCTGGCAAGTTCTATAGCAGTACTAAGTGACCAGAGAGAGTGAATAGACCTCATTAATACCCTCACTGAGAGAATGACAGTATTGCAACCTCAGCTCTTTTCAGAAACTGGGCAATTCCCACACAAAGTCAGTCTCAGAACATGAAATTATTAGAAAATTATTTACTGGTTCTGCTGCTCTTGGGACAACCTGGCCATGCAAATGCTGATGCTTGGGTGATTTGGTTCATAAAAGTCAAAGAACATAAAAGTCATGTCACATTCATTTCACAGGTCCCAGAGGTCCCATCTTTTCTCAGAGAAGATCCCATGATAAATCCTACTTCCAGCTGTGCTGCGATAACCAGAGCTGTCTCAAGGCTTTCCAGCCATGGAGCAATAGCTGATTTTTCTCAGTCATAAAGAGAAATATATGCAGTCCTTATTCTTAAAAGAGCCCCCACGTTTATTTTGTTAGTGACAGTACAGCTCATTGCCAGACTCTGAAGTGAAAGGGAGACTGTGGAGAAGATAGCTCAGCTGAATATTGCAGAGCTGGGCACCTTTCAGGTGTCTGCTGGGATAAGCCCATTCTTCCCTACTCCCTAGTCAGCTCTTCCTGGAACTAGCCCCTCCACCAGATGCTCACCCTCACCGTCCTACTTGGCTGACAGCAACCTGACCTCTTTTGCCTGCTCCATATAGGGGCAGGTGGCACAGCTGCTCCTTCCCACATTTATTATGCCATACCTGCATCCATTCCTCTTGGCAGGGCTTACATTATGAAAGGCTGAACAGGTCCTGGGTGCAATTCCACTAGAAGCCGAGCAAAGTATTTCAAAGTAGAATTTAGCCTGATGTAGAAATACCTGCTCACATGAAGATATGGCCTGTATTTTGACTACACACTGCATCGGTGTGCTCATCACCATGCTTTGCTTCCTTACAGAGCATCCAAAAACATATCCTCCACAGTGCATCCCTAAAAGTGCTGTAAACAATGCAATAAAACCATCTGTCTCCTTCTCCACAGCCAGAAGCACTGGCTACGAGCGTCAAGGCTGCTTGAACCACTCTCCAATGCTCCCACTGCATTCCCAGATGTGTGCAACGGTGAGGCAGAAACTGACCGGTTTCAGGGTGGAGCCAGGCACAGAGGGAAACTCCCGAGGGTCACACAGCTTTCAGCTTTTGCTGCGCGAAGCATTTGGAGTAGGGAAACAACAGCTCATCTTAGTCAGAGACAGTTATGCCTTGTGGGTGAGGCTCGGAAGGACTTTGTATATGGGAGCCTTTGGGAAGGAGACTGAAAAGTTGGTGTGACTCAGAAGAGAAAGAGACAAACATGACCAAAAGATGCTGATTTGTTTGAAGCTGCAGTCTTAGTGACTGAGAAAACTTCAAAATAGTGACACCTTCCTGTTGCTTCACTGCCCTGTAATGCTCATTATTTTCCCATCTGTGGAACTTGGAACCTGAAGAACCCACGGCACTAGGAAATAGTTGCACCCATGTTTCAGGACAATAGGAGGTTCTGTATACTCCCCAGTGCAGTATTTGGTTTGTGGCACCACATTCTCAGTTCAGCTGAGCTTCCTTCATAAGGAACTGTCCTTAGCAAGCAACCAACCAGCATAATTTCTGAAAAAATAATGGATTACAGGTAGACAAAGGACTATGAAAAAGGAAAAGTGGATGGATTTTCTTGTGCAAAACCCACTCAGCTGGGTATTATTTTTGGTCATTTTTTGCCAGAGCTTAGCTTGGCTCCAGCATTTGGGCTGCTCAGATGGGCAGGCTGGTAACTCTGAGGGATTTGGAGTGAGCGGTTCCAGCACTGAGCTGGCTCCCAAAAGCAGCAAGCAGAACGCAAATCAGCTGCTACACTAACAAAAAAGAACAAGAATAGAAAGTAGATTTCCACTCTTCCTGCTTTGCAGCAGTTTTGTTTTTTCTTGCAATGGCAGCAGTGATTACCTTATCTGTGCACACCAGGCAACCATACAATCCAGGAAAAGCCTCCATCCCAGAAATACCCATTTAATAAGTCTTGGCATATTGAACGGAGACCCAGGAAGGCAGGATGCTGCACAAGAACATATTCCTTCAGACAGGCTCTCTGTCCACAAAGACAAACCTGCAGTATGAGGTAAACTAAATTTCCAGGAGGGAACTAGTAGAATATAGAATCATAGAATGGTTTGGGTTGGAAGGGACCTCAAAGCTCATCTGGTCCCACCCCCCTGCCATAGGCAGGGACACCTACCACTAGTACAGGTCACTCAAGGCCTCGTCCAACCTGGCCTTGAACACCTCCAGGGAGGGAGCAGCCACAACCTCCCTGGGCAACCTGTGCCAGTGTCTCACCACCCTCACTGGAAAGGACTTCTTCTTGACATCTAGTTTAAATCTCCCCTCTGCCAATTTAAACCCATTAATCCTCATCCTGTCATTACAAGTCCTTGCAAGTAGTCCCTCCCTAGCCCTCCTGTAGGCCCCCTTCAGAAACTGGAAAGCTACTCCAAGGTCTCCTCGAAGCCTTCTCTTCTCTAGGCTGAAGAACCCCAACTCTCTCACCTTGTCCTCGTAGCAGAGCTGCTGCATCCATCTGAGCATCTTTGTGGTCCTCCTCCTGACTCGTTCCAACAGTTCCATGTCCTTCTTTTGTTGGGGGCTCTAGAACTGCACCACCCTCTCTAGGAGAGCATTGCAAAAGCCCTTATTCCTTCGCTGGGTGGAATCTTCCTTGCAGTCACTGACATCGTATAAACATAGATTTTGATCTCCAAAGGCATATCCCAAGGTTGGGGCACATTTTGGAGTATCCATGGCAGCTCAGTAGATGGATTTGTGAGCCATCTCCTCCTTCCCATGTCCCAAATCATCAGCTGTTCCCACGTTACAAATCTCAGAGAGCCGGGTGATATCTTCTCTCACAGGGCCTTCAACTATTTCACATATTAACAGTTAACAGTACCACAAGACCTAGAAAAGACTAGACTGGCCAAATAGAGACAGAGGTTATATGATTGCTCTGCATAAATATATCAGGAGGTTAATCACTGTTAGAGGGAAAGTGCTATTTAATGAAAAGAATATATTGGCAGAAGAGCAAATGGTTATGAACTATCTGCCCATGAATAAATTTATACTGGAAATTAGATGAAAGATTCTACTCGCTAAGGAAATGGGGATCCAAAACAACCCCAAAAAAAGGATGACTGAGATAAAAATCCCAAGACAGGACTTAAAATGATAGCCTGCAGCTGGAGAGGACTGGACACAGAAACACACAATACCTCCCCTTCTTATGTTGCTATGCTCTTCATGCCACTTTGAAGGGAAAACTTTCTTATCTCAATGCCATCCACATGCCCTAATACATACAGATAGGGACCTGTTTGTAAACAAGGAAAGTGGAGAAACAAGGGGAAGTGCCATTGCATTGCATTACATTGTGTTGGACTTTTTCTTCCTGCTTACTGAAGCATTAGTGCAAATTCTTTCCCTTTCCCCTCAAAACAGCTGAAGACTATAGATGGTTTTACACCCTTAACAATGTACAAGTTAAATCCCAGTCCATGAAAGCAGCTCTGCAGCTGTAAAACCAGAAATGTGTGTATTTCTATTTCATTGTGCGATGGGCAAGCAGTCAGCTCTGTTTCTACGGTAATGTGCTGAACAAGTTACACTTTCCACCCTTGAAGCTTCTGATTCCTAGCAAAACCCTCGGCAGAGGTGAAGCAGAGGTATTTTTTTCCTGCAATACCATAGCAACATTATGCTTTCACTCAGTGGAGCACACATTGGAAGCAAGAACACCGCGTTTCCAAACCATTCATCTGTCCCAAACATTTAAGCAAAGTGGGAAGAGCCTTGAGCCTTGTTGAGCTAAGGCACCATGTACCTGAAAACCCAGTAGATGCACAGGCCTCACACCACCGCAATGACACGTGTGTGTACTGATTTGAGCTGAGCTAGCACAACTTTAGTTTCTAGTCCGATCAAAAACATCAACAAATGCTCAGGTGCTGAGAGAACAGGGTAAAGGTACCGCTGGAAGTGAGATTCTCTGCTGCATTTTATCTCACAGAGTATCTTGTGTGGAGATTGTCTTTCTCTCACCGAGCAATGTCATGTACCATCTGCCCAAGAGAAAATGGCTATGTAAGGTCAGTGGAGATTTGCCTCCAAAATGTTTTGGCCCACCAGAGTGCGCATGAAGCCCTTAGAGCAGACACAAACTTTTACCTGCTATCTGCCATTAGCAGGCTTGCTCTCACCTCACTACAGAGGCAGGCTTTAAATTTGAGCTGCAGCTTCACTGTGTTTTTATCAACAGTCGTTATCCCAGGGTGCACCATCACCAACTGCTTGAAGAGAGCATCTTTTAGGAACAGTGTATGAGACTGAAACAAAACGTGGAAATTTCTTAGGGGGAAAAAAAAAATCTTAATGCAGCTCGTCAGGGAGACAGATGGCAGCTCCCCTCCCAACAGGCACCATGGGGGCTGAGTTTGCTCAAGTTCCTCTCACTGCACTTTGATGTATTCCATCAGCCGTATGAAATTAATTCCAATAAATTAAACCTCTTGCAGGGACAAATGACCCAGATGAAAACTATAGCACTTGGGGCAGTCAGCCATTTGAAATTCCACAGTCTCAGAGGCAAGAGGAGCAGCACCCTTTCATTGTAAAACCCCAGTTGCTGGCTGTATCATAGGCATTAGCTGAGGGCAGACAAAAAAGTCTCTGTCAGCAACGTTCAGGATCCAAACCTCCCTCTTTGTAACTACAGTTTGCCCAACCATTGATCAAAAATCACCCCAGCATACCCAAACCTGAGAGCAGACCTTCCTTATGCACCTTGAGGAGGCTCTTTACCCTAAATTTGCCCAGCCCATGAACTTCAGCAGCTCGGCCTGTTAGAAACACTCAGGTCTAAGACTAGCATTCAGCTTAATCATTGCAAATTCACTTTTGACTGCACCAGTGTCTTTCCTGCCCTCACCCAGCTGGTTGTGCCAGTCGTTCGCTCTGCGTTAGGGCCACTCCAATGAATATGACAATGTACATAAAGCTCGAGGGGTTGAACGATGAAGGAAGAGCATCTGGAGCAGGTACTCGCGTGCTGTTGTTTCTGCGCTGTCAGCACCAATCTCTCCTCAGCTGTGCAGCAGGCAACCATTACACTCAGCAGGGATATTGCTGGACATTTTATCTCTTCAACTTCAGGAGTGGAAAAATGTTTTGAAGGAGCCTGCGCTTACTAATTTCAAACTTGTTCTCAGCAACACAAGAGTAATGTACTCAAAGGTACCGAATCTTCAAAATTAGAAAGAATATTCATGGGGTTTGAGTTTTACTTTTAGTAGTACTTGATATGAATCTGCATTTTCAAAGGTTCTCACCTAGATGGCCCTTTACAACTTTGGAGCAAAACTGAAGGTGGGTAGATTCAGACTGGACGTGAAGAGGAAGTTCTTCAGCATGAGAGTGGTGAGACTCTGGAATGGGTTGCCCAGGGAGGTGGTTGAGGCCCATTCCCTGGAGGTGTTTAAGGCAAGGCTGGATGAGGCTCTGGCCAACCTGATCTAGGGCAGGGGGTCTCTGAACTAGATGATCCTTGTGGTCCCTTCCAACCCTAACTGATTCTATGACTCTATTCTATGATTCTGTGAACTGTAGAATTGTTTATCCTCTATTGCTTGAAGCATCTCAAATGGAGAACACATTCATTTTTCACAGTGAAATCACTAACATAGTGATAGTGCATGAGGAGGGAGTCAGGAAACTTGGGTGCTGGTCCCCTTTTAGCCCTAGCTCTGCTTCAGTTTGCCTGGCTATTAACTGGGTGTGAAAATTCTAAGCATGGGCTGGCACAGTATCTTAAGGTTGGTTGGTTGAAAGTGCCAGCTAGGACAACAAGGCACTCTTTCCTGTTCATTTTGAACAAAACAAGGTGACATTTCAAAATGCTTCTCTTTATGTCCTCTTCTGTATGGAGTTCCTGTAAGAACTAAGAAAACAGCATTGCTGGGAAAGCATGAGGGATCTGCCTTTCAGGCTAAGTGGTCAAACAAAGTAATTTGCTACAGAAAAACTTACCCTAGCACATCCTTATGGCATCACCTAGATATAAACTCATAGGCTATTTTTGTTAGAATTTATCACAAATAAATGGGGTAGGAATCATAAGCATAAATCTTTGAGAAGCAGAAGTGGGTTTATGTTAATGTGGAGCAGCATTTGAACCCAAGATCCTAATGGGGTCTATCCCTACTTAAGGTTATGCAAAATAGTATATCCCAAAAACCTGGACCTCAAATTACCAATGCATTTAAACAAGTTGTGATTTTAAGCACCAAAGCCTCGATTTCATACGTGGATAGGAGCAATGTGTATTTAACCATTTGCTTCCATAACTCATCCACTGAAGAAGGATTTTACATACTGGCATAAAGTGGGCGCAGCAGTCTTGCTCTCACTCAGATGATCAGAAGCGTACCTCTGAAATGACCATCTGAAGGAGTCTCAGAGTAGTCTGTGTGAGAAATGAGCCCCCTGAACTCTGAAGACTTGATAATGATCCATTTGAAACTCTCCAGACTGATAACTCAGCCTGGCTGCTCGCTGAAGCGGATTCCTCTGGTACCAAAGGAAATGACTGCCTTTGATGTTGTAATGCCGGACAGTGGATGCAGGCACAGTGGAAGAAATATGAGTCAGAGGGATAGGAAAGATAACACTTAATGTGAAATAACCATGCTTGATGATCCCCATCAATAAATAAGCATGCAGAGATCAGTGGACAGAGTAGTACCTGTGGAAACAGCCACAAATTGCACAGTTAATTGCAGTGTCAGGCAGAAAAGCTCTTTGCAGCACTTAGTCGTGTTCTGCAACTTGTCCCCTGTCCAGTGGGGAAGTGGTATCTAGCTGCAAGGGATCACATGCCTATGTCCCAAGAGCAATGACGCTGTGGGCAATGGTCTTCCTTTCACATTTCATCTATCACCTCACATCTCCTCTCCAAAATGGTCAGGAAAATGTCCACCACTTCTGCCTTTTTGTATTACTCTCCTTGCAAGTTACTTTGCTTTGCTTTATCCAAGCAACCCCTGCACGATCTGCTGCACTACCCCTGCAGCAGATTTTCTTATTGTGGGATATATGTTTAAGGATACTTTGTTACTGGTCTGGGTTGACGGAAAGCTCAACATGAGCCTGCAGTGTGCACATACAGCCCAAACAGCCAACCGAGTCCTGGGCTGCATCAAGAGTAGCTTGGCCAGCAGGGCAAGGGAGGGGATTCTGCCTCTCTACTCTGCTCTTGTCAGACCCCACCTGGAGTCCTGTGTGCAGTTCTGGAGCCCCCAGCACAGGAAGGACATGGAACTGTTGGAGATGATCAGAGGGCTGGAGCAGCTCTGCTATGAGGACAGGTTGAGAGAGTTGGGGCTCTGCAGCCTGGAGAAGAGAAGGCTTTGAGAAGACCTTATAGTAGCCTTCCAGTATTTGAAGTGGGCCTTACAGGAAGGCTGGGGGGGGACTATTTATAAGATCTTGCAATGACAGGACAAGGAGCAATGGGTTTAAACTGGCAGAGGGGAGATTTAGACTGGATGTTAGGAGGAAGTTCTTTCCAGTGAGGGTGATGAGACACTGGCACAGGTTGCCCAGGGAGGTTGTGGCTGCTCCCTCCCTGGAGGTGTTCAAGGCCAGGTTGGATGAGGCCTTGAGTGACCTGTACTAGTGGGAGGTGTCCCTGCCCACGGCAGGGGTTGGAACTAGTTGAACTTTGAGGTCCCTTCCAACCTTACCATTCTATGATTCTATGAAATCTATAATTCAGAGCCTTCCTCAGTTTCTCTTCCTAAGATGACAAGCATCTCCCAGAAGTTATGACAGCACATATCCCATAGGAGCAAACAACGCTGAGATACGTTAAGCATGGACTCCACCTGTTCTTAAGATTAACAGAGAGTGGGATCATCTGGTGTGCTAATATGAGCTGCATTTGACCCTAAACCTTAAAGCCAGGGTCTTTCAGAGTTACAACTAGCACTCACCTGTGCAAGAATCCAGAGTAAGAAAAATGGAATCTACTAATTGCCTTTATTCTGCTTAATTACTTTTAGAGTGTGGACATATTGTTAATCTGTTCTCAACTCGATGAATGTTAAACAAATAATTCCCACTCTGAAGCAGATTCAGAAAGAGGAAGAAGGAGGAGTAGAAAGACAGGGGAAGGATGGAGAAAAAAACCCCACAATTTTCAGAAACTGTGGCTTGTTACCTGTAGGCACTGCAGGATCTTGCCCTGCTCAATGGCAGGATCTTCAAATATGCAATAGTAATTACAAGTGTTCTGTAATTCTAGTATAATCCTTCTGCATCCTTCTTATGTCTGACTACACAAATTTACCAAAAAAGCACTGATTCAAGATGGTCTTTAAGGCTAAGGAAGCCACAGGTGATGGATAAGCTGGACAAACAGAAAGACAGAAAAAGTACAGATGAGTGAAGCCCAGCGATCTTTAAAAGACAACTGAACTACAAACAGGAAAATAAAACAGATTAAGTATTTGATACAGGATCCCAGGATCTATCATCCTGGGCTCCACAGTTCAGGAGGAACAGGAATCTATTCAAAAGAGTCCAATGAAGGACTACAAAGGTGATTAAGGGGCTGGAGCACCGCCTGATGAGGAGCGTCTGAGGGACCTGGGGTTTTTTGGTCTAGTGAAGAGAAGACTTAGAGGGGATCTAATAAATATTTACAAATATCCGAGGGCTGGGGTTTAAGAAGGAGGATACAGACTCTTCTCAGTTGTGCCCTACGATAGGACAAGGGGCAATGGGTACAAACTACAGCAGAGGAAGTTCCACTTCAACATGGGGAAGAACTTCTTGACTGTAAGAGTCACAGAACACTGGCACAGGCTCCCCAGAGAGATTGTGGAGACTCCTTCTCTGGAGACTTTCAAGGCCTGTCTGGATATGCTCCTGTGTGACCTGCACTAGATTATGGTCCTGCTGTGGCAGGGGAGTTGGACTCGGTGATCTCTCTGGGTCCCTTCCAACCTCTAACATCCTGTGATCCTGTGATCATTGAGATGCAGGAAAAGAATGGCAGAATGCATTAAATGAGGTATTAAATGAAATGTAACAATAAATGTTATAACTACAGAATAACAACAACAACAGCAGCAGCAGCAAAAGCCTGATTGGGACTTCAAAAATTAACCAAAAATCAAGATTCTTTGATTTTTACCAGTTCATCATTGACCTTGTGAAAACCATATAAGGTGATTCAACTTACTGTCTTCTAAAATGTTTTGGGGTTTTTTTTTTTTGTTTGTTTTTGTTTTTTTTACTGATACCTTATTCTTATAGCTGTATTACTTTGTCCTACCTACTAGAATTACTGCAATACTCAATTTATTGAAGCAATTATGGGCAAGTCATTGCAAATTCTACCCAAATAAAATCCTCAGGACTCAGCCATTTTGACAGCCTCACTGTGGCATTTGAAGTCTGATGTAAAAGCTCAAATTATATAGATGTAGCACATATAAATGATGTAATAGCAGATGCAAGGAAAACAAAGGCAGAAGAAGAAGAAGAAACAGAGAAACAAAGAAACAGAGAAATTTCTGGGCTGTTGTCCAAGAGGATTCTCTGTGGATGAAGCTATTACAGGAAAATAGAATTAAATGTGATAAATACATACTTTAAAATCCCACAAAACTGGAAGAACAGAAATGTACCAAAAAAAAAAAAAAACCAAACCCAAAAAAACTTCATGAAGTGCAAACATTGAGAAGTACCTGATGAAACCACCTATGCTTTGCTGCAAGTGTGTTCCTTTGGTCTTCTAGAACTATTGCAACAGCAGTGTTAATGTTTGCTCCCTTGATGGAGTTGAAGCAAGCACGTGTGGAATTCCCTGGCCATCCTCAGGCCATCAGTCAGCCTTGCTTCTTTATTTTTCTTAATAGACAAAGTTTCATAGACAAAGACAACAACTTTGCATGCTTGGAACTGCCAAATTAAATCCACAGAGCCCTAAATCCACACATATTACACAGTATTACATAAAACCTTTCTTCTTTAAATGAGCATGGTGCTGTTTCATTCCAGATGACTTACAGCAAGTAATTAAAGGGATCATTAGCAAAGAATTGTACGCAAATCCTTAAGCCTCTCATGATCATTCTGCTTCCCCAGTAAGTGGAATTGACACTTCCACCACCCCATTTACTGTAGATTTTTCTGGGCATATACCTCATTTTCTTCCTAGACTCAAACCCAAAACATCAACTGATCAGATCTGCTGTGCCTTCACTTGCTTGAGTCATGAGTCTGTCCTTAGAGTGATTTACGGCTTCACCAAGGACTTCCTGAGTTACAAGTCTGGGTAAACCATACATTTTGTCTTTGCTCCAGTGCAGTATGATCAGCTTTGTGTGTGCAGAAGCAACTCTTCCTTGAACACAAGGTCTCCCCCTCATCAGGGTGGCAAGAGTTCTGAATATTGAATATTAATAAACAATATGAATCTTTTAAAATAATCTTGCATTCATTAATTTCCCCTCCACTACAATGCTACACTTAGCCAAATCAGCATCAACCCTCAAATGTACACTAAACAGATATATATTTACTAAACAAGCACATGGACAGCAAAGAGTCACTTTGTTCACAAGAGGAGCAGGTCCGCAGCAGCAGAAGGCAGCTTCCTCAGTCTGCAGAACAGAATGGGGCAGCTGAAAGTCAAATCCTTTTTCCAAAGCTGGGGTTTTGTATGCAGGAAGGGTGAACAAGCATGAAGCCATGCTGCTGGCTACGTGAGAGAAGGGTCGTGCTGCCCACAGAAGTTGCTACATACTATAGGCTTATGGTCTAGTGTTGTTCAGATACTGTTGTTTCAACAGCCACACTGCAAGAACTCCCAACAGCAGCAAGGTCTGACTGATGAGATTTTGTGCAGTGAGGGGAAGTGAAAAGTCTGACCCACAACAAAATGCATTTATTTCTCAACTGAAGCAAAACACCCATTCACTTCCACTTGACCCTCTCTGGCAAAGTCCACATTGTCCACTCTTCAGAGAGAGTTTTAACTGGGCAAAGTCCACTCTTCAGAGAGTTTTAACCGGGTAAAGTCTCCCCCTGCAAACTTCTGCTCCCAAATGGCGAGGAATTAATGACAGATGGTTTTCAATGATTAACTCACATAGGTGATTGCTGTCTTCCATCCCATTAATTAAAGAGCTATATATGTTATGGCTAATGAGCACTTGAGCATGAGCTTAATTGCATATCCACTCATCAATGAAGTGATCTATTGAAATAACTGTGGATCAGTGAATAATTTGTCTTCGCTTTTGAAGTGAAAACTCTGAGACACAAAACAGTTCAGGAAATTCACAAGCACTGTCAATATTCCTATTCTCAGATGGGCTGCATTATAGGTTTTGTTCAGGTCACCATTTTGTCTTTTGGGACTGAATATATTTCATCATCTATCAGATTTTGTAAGTTAAGGTGAAGGTGGAAGAAGAAAAGATACGGAATTGCACTACTAGTCTAATTTCATTCCTATTAGTGTTTTTTTTTACTTAGACTGAAAACAAAGAAAAATTAAAACAGCTCAAATAAGTTCAGAGCAAACCTTGGAAAAGTAACTATCAGCTGTGTATAGCCTTTGAGAGAAAAATTCTTCTCCATGTTTCACAGAACACAAGAGCTTCTTTATCTGTCTTGTCATACCTTCAGAATGTCATCTAGAAGCATTAAAAGATTGTTTGAATGATCTCTGACCTGATGTACATTCAAAGTCACCATGAAGAGCACGTATTTTTCATAAAGAGAACAATCTGGAAATGAAGGAAGAAGATCTCCTGGTGAATATCCCACAGCTGGGAAAAAAAAAAAAAAAAAAAAAAAAAAAAAAGGGAAATAAAAAAAAGACACCTCTCTGCAGACAGGATTTATATTTGATATCTGCTAATGGCTGTTTAAATACACTGACTAGGAAAATTTGTCTGAGCACATTCAAGCCTGTGACAGGCTTGCAGACTGAACATTTATTTCTGGTATTCAAGTTCTGCTCTCGGTCACCTAAGATACAAGATACTGATTCCTTTTCCAACTGAAAAATTTAATGTCTGTGAACTTTCACTGTTTCTATTCAAATCAGGTTTGATTTTGTCACTGGTGTGACTTACAGCCATGATTAAACAAGTCCTGCCTGTGAGCTCAGGCTGCAGCCTTTCTCACATATGTGCCCACGCATAGAAGTCTGTTTCAGAGAAGACCATGGAAAGTGCATAGCTTGAGAGACACAAGTCACTTGGAGCCTCTCAATTAACTGTGGCCAAAACCAAAACCCTCCACAAAAATTCCCCAAAATGCAAGTGAGAAACCTTGTATCCCTGTACAGACAACTTGGACATGAAATAAAAATGTCACTCAAATACCTCCCTTTTACATAGAATCATAGAACGGTGAGGTTGGAAGGGACCTCAAAGATCATCTAGTTCCAACCCCCTGCCATAGGCAGGGACACCTCCCACTAGTACAGGTCACTCAAGGCCTCATCCAACCTGGCCTTGAACACCTCCAGGGAGGGAGCAGCCACAACCTCCCTGGGCAACCTGTGCCAGTGCCTCACCACCCTCACTGTAAAGAACTTCCTCCTAACATCCAGCCTAAATCTCTCCTCTTCCAGTTTAAACCCATTGTCCCTTGTCCTGTCATTACAAGACCTTGTAAATAGTCCCTCCCCAGCACAAGCACAAGGTTAACCAGTGATATTCCTTTCACTGAAATGCATTTTGTTAACTGTGGCTTCCACCACTGAAAAATGCCACCAGACATGCAGCCCAGAGTTGCACTGCTAAGTAGAGCATGATGTGGAATAATAACCAGAAAAATAACAAACCCAGGGTAAAAAAATCCCAACAACTGTACTTGTTACTCTCTGGAGGCTCTGCAAAGCTCATGGTTTCAGCCAGAAGTTGCTTGTGGTAGGAGCAGCAGCTGGCAGCTCTTTCTGATCCCACCTCCACAGATGAATCTCTGCACGGACACCAGCGAGCTTCCTGGCCTTTCTGCACTTGTCGTTAGTCTTTATCTCTTAAATTTTAACTTCATTTTCTGCTCACACTTCCCACTGTAAAAGCCCTGCACCACCCTACTCATTCTCATCAGAATGCCCCTCCACAGCAGATGAATATCAGTGTTTCTGCTTCAATAAGATAGAGAAATTGAAGCATGGAAATTAAATTATCAGTCCACAGTCTCAGACCTCTCTGAATCAAAGCAATATCTTTTTGGTTTGTAGAGGTGTCTTCTCACTACAAGATCATTTCTTTCCATCTAGTTCTGAGATAAAAATATCCCTGTAACTAATCCCTACAGCTGTTGTGAGAATCCTTTCTTCATTGTATTGAGAATCTAAAGCAGCATAAAATATATTAATGATTAAGGATGATGACAAAGTCACAGCAAAGGTGCAAAATGACAGCTTGTGATGGTTTGGGAGTTACCCACCCCACACACTCTATGAAAATCATGCAGATTAGATTCAGACAGTTGGAAGCTAAGGACTGAAGCTCTATTTACAGGTTAGCAAAATGTACAAGCAGATATATACACAATATACAGGAATATTTACAGAAATATACAAGTTAAAGGTAATATAGAAACACAACCCCCTTCCCAGGAATCAGAGTCCCCAGGAGGGGCCCCCAACCACTCTTGCCACACCTCTACCTTACCCCAGGGTCTGCCTTACATGCAAGGTGAGTTTGGAGGATCGGCAAGGGGGGTTAGAAGAAGAGTGGTTAGTTGGGTTACACAGCATTGAGCAGAAGACACACCAGCTCCCAGAGAGAGACTCTCTCTCTTATCTGTATTTGTGTCCTTGTTTTCATACATCTCAGCAAGCCTATGAGTGAAGCAGACATCACCATTGTTTGCTTTTCACAGCCTATAATTTTTTTTTTCATTAAAATATCCCAATTAGCCTCAAATCAGCACACAGGTATTCTTCATTTTCAGGTTTGCATCTGTGGCAGTATGACATGCATTTACACCAGTTCTATTACATCTGTAGTGTTTTTCCAGAGGAGTTATACAGGTGGACTCTGAAAAGAAAAGAAAATTAAAAAACCAGGTGTCATTCTGAGCAAGGCACAGACCTTCACCATGAGGAAAAAAAGTTAAGACACAGACAACAAAATGTGTATGAAGGGATAGTGGGAGGATATCTATTGCTTTCAGAGTAACATTTTCGTAGTTAGGAAAATCCCTCCAAAGCTTCCATGTCCTTCTGTACTGTGTCCCTCAAGGGTTAAATCACCAGCCCAGTGCTTCTGCAAATGGGACTGAATTCCAGGCAACTTGTGTAAGCCCCTGGGGACCTGAGAAATGAGAGTCAACGGTTTCAAAATCAAGAAGGGCTGGACAGAACAGAAAGGAAGGGATGAGGGAAGAGGCTGGAGCTCTGGTTGGTGATTTTTAGATCCCGAACTAGAAATAACCCAGACTTGCTCCAGATGTCAGCCAGCACCTGGGCCTGCTTACATCAGGCTGCTGTCCCTGTGGCTAGGGAGGGGGCCAGTGTTAACACAAAAGGCTGAGAAAATCAGGCATCTCGGTCTACAGACAGCTAGCAAGCAAACATGCAGGATCCACAGCATTAATGTAAATTTGCTTTTGCAGACAAATGGGGCAAAAATTGGCCTTTAAACCAGACAGATGGTGTTCAACTTGGCTCACAGTCCGGGCAAAGGTTTTTCTTGTCTATGGCTAAAGTTTTTGCTGGCAGACCTATGTCGTTCAAGATTATGAAGAATTCATACTGCTAAACAGCACAACTATGTATAGAAAGTCCTTTAATAACAGGAGTTATTTCACTGGAAATGGAGTATTTTTTTCCCTCTCCTTTAATTTCCAAGTACTTTAACGTGGCTTAGTGTTTCTTAGAATAAGAAAGTGTACAGGAACTTTGTATGCACTAAAGGAAGTTTGCCAGCTGAGCTGAACTATGTAGACATGCAAATCCTCTTAGTGGAGACACAGTTTATAAAGACAAGGGAGATGTATATCTAAATGGCCAGCTCATGATAGCAAGCTCCTTCTAATGTAGACAAAACTACTGTTTATTTTGTCATTCTGATAAGTGCCACCCCATGACAAAATACTGAAATATTATACTTTAGATTACTAAGGTTTAGTTTCTACTTTCCCTGCCATTTGATAGAACAAATCTTCACAGAGATCCCAAGTAGGAAGAGGAAAAAAAAATATTTAAAAAATCAGGCACCAAAATTTGTTAGGTTCCAAAGAGTTTCAGTACAAATGAGAAGCAGCCTTTCACTAGCTTGGGAGACTTACCCTTTCCAATTAGAGAATACAGCTGCTCCAACAGTGTCATGTCTGTTCAGCAAGGAGCAGGGACAACATGCAGGCACTTGTAGCATCAATAGGGACTATTGTTCAGAAAATATTGCCATTGAAATATTCTAAATGCAAATAGCATGAACTTGCCATTCATCTCTCCCTGTCACACTGTTTATTTTGCTGTGCTCTCTGAATGGAAGCTCAGGCTTTCATACGTTCATAGGTTCTGTATCACCTAACAAATGTTTGATTGTTTGTGTTCGCTGCTCCTCCTCCCTGCTGAGCTTGGTCAGGGACTTGGGTGTTAACAAAACCCCTCCCCAAATTGTCCTTTTCCTGTTGAGAATGTTACATAAGGCCTATTCTTTATGTTATTCTGTGCAAAGCCCTTTATATTGCTCTTCTACTGAAGGAACAAAGGACATCTTGTTTGGCAGCAGAGGATTCAAAAGAACATATTCTTTCAGGTGATGGCATGCTTCCATTGATCCGTTTTCTCAGTGTATGTTGTGTACTCCCACTCTTCCTACAAAAGAAAGTAAGATGTCAGATCCCAGAAGTTAATCACACTTGACATGCTACACTCTGTCCTGAATTATGAGCATCATGAAACAACACGAGTTGCTGAAGCCGATGTTCTTTGATCACTTCATTTCTTTCCTAGCCTCAACCTTCCTGCTTTCCCATGGCGTTCTTGCAGACTTACAGCGCTTTGATCTCCAATGAACAGACTGTCATTCTCTTACTGACAGTAAACATGCATCTCTCTCTTAACTCATTTTAGCACTGTAGTATTTACAGTATGGAAATGCAGATGCCACGAAGAGAGTTGCCCGTGTGTAGGGATGATGTGTGCATATGTGAGGGAGAGCTGGGAGAGAGCAGGGGATAACTCCGTACTGAGCTACTATGACTTGCACCTCAAATGCTGCAGCTTTCTGTGGGACCTGCATCAAACCCCGTTAAATGGATAGGTATCCTGTAATAGGCTTCAGTGGGAGGTAAATTAGATCCAGGTCACTAAGTGGTGCTGATGGACAGTCAACATGACTGTATCCACCACTTACTCATTTTACAGCATTTGCTAAAAATAGGGAAGGCACAACTGATATGTGCAGTGGAGTGTGCTCTGCTGACCTGCTGTCTATGAAAAACAAGCTGATTGATGTGGCTGGGGAAAGCACAGGTCTTTTCTGACCCTATCTTTTCTTCAGCTAACTCAGAGTTACGGAATCACAGAACCTCTGAAGGTCTATAGTCCAGCCTTCTGCTCAGAGCAGGGTATGGGCTAGCACAGGTTACTCAGGCCTGTGTCCAGCTGATACTGCAGTATCTACAAGGCAGATATTCACAGTCATTCTGGGCCTCTGTTTTAATATTTCACCACCTTTGTGGGATTCATCCCGCTCCATTAGGAATCTTGATATTCTTATATCAATTTTCCACATTTTGATTTGTGTCTATTGCTTCCCTGAGAATCCTGAGAAAAGCCTGTCTGTGTCTTCTCTACACCCTTCCATTAGGTAGCTGTAAACTGCATTTAAAACCCCCCTGAGCCTTCTCCAGGCTGACAAGCCCAACTGTCTCATCCTCTCCTTTTACAACCTGTGCTTCAGGTCCTACTCATCTCAGTGACTCCCCATGGGACTTGCTCCAGTTTGTCAGTCTCTTTCTTGCACCAGGGAGCCCAAAACCAGTCACACTGCTCCAGATGCAATCTTTAAGATGGTAAATGAAGGAAGAAGAATCACTTCCCTCCTGCTAGCTACAATTTTGGTAATATAGCCTGGTATGTCATTGCTGCAAAGACACAGAGTTCAACTAGACCCCCTGGTCTTTTCTGCAAAGCTGCTATCTAGCCACTTGGCCCTCAGCCTGTACTAGCGAAGTGAGTTATTCTGGTCCAGGTACAGGAACTGGCATTGACACGTGCTGAACTTGATGAGTACTTGTCAGCTCATCTCTCCAGCCTGTCCAGCTCCCTCTGAATAGCAGCTTTGCCCTCCAGGCTATTGATTGCTTACCCAAAAACTCACTAGGCGTGCACTTTATCCCATCATCCCATTAATAAAGACATTAAGCAGTATTGGCCCCAATATCAATCCCTGAGATTACACTAGGCCACGGATCACTAACGATCTAATTTTCCCCCTCCTTATCATTCACTCATCCAGTCTGTTTCTCACCACATGGGTGATTTTAGTGATAAGGTAATCATGGGCAACACAGGAAAAGCTGCTGTCTGCAGAGGTGTACAGGGGGAAATTATGAGTGTTGTGGGCTAGGAAAGCATAGAAAGAAAATGTGCTTTATTTATGGTCTTTCGTTCCCTTTTACTGCATCCATCTGTTGGACAGTGGAGTTTCCTTCAAAGCTTGGGAAGCCAGAGAACTACTTCAAGAAAATGAGTATAAATTTGAACAACTTTCTGCTGGGGGAAAACCTTCTGAGAATAATTCAAAGGGTCAGAAGAAAAGCATGAATCCTCTGTGTTTCTCACTGAGTCTCAACAAAAGCTGACACGTTTTATCCAAACATGCCAATGCACTGAGTTCAAATGTAGTTCACATCCAAAGCTGGGTTTCAAACAGAATCCCAAAAAGGTATTGTGACCAAGACATGGATTAAATTTGCAGCTATGAAACAAGCTTGAAACCTGAATTCAGATCACCTACAGAAGTCTACCGTCTGTGACAGGCAGTGCTTGTGCCTTCGCAGCAAGGACCTTGTGCTATCTCGTCTCCCATTACTCCTGCAAGGGCAGATGGAAATAGACCTAAGTGAGACACTAGAGTCTCTTTCCCTAACTCATCCTTTGAACACACTGAATGGGTCATATTAAAAACAACTCCTGAAGAACTTCTGCAGCAAAACCATGTAAACAGAAAATTTGGTCTTGACTTTACCACTAATACTGATCTAAAACAGAGCACGGAAGTGGTGCCTTGCTTCCAGGGTCTTTAAATCTCATCTCAGGGCTTCATTTGTGACTCTGAAGTAGTTTACCATACCAGGACTTCCAAGACCCCTGCAATGGAAACAGAAGACCCATGTAGCAAGAATTTAAGTTATAGACACTTCAGTTTGTCCTATAGTTATAGCTACAACACAGTTGCTCTCACGGCTGTGCCACAGTGCACACTCTTCACACTTAAGTGTTCCCAGCTGGTCCTAGAGGTCCCAGCTAGTCTCTCTAAAGGTAGCATAGGAACTGATGTGAGAGAAGGTAAGCAGCTGGACTTGATGACCTCAAAGATCTCTTCCAACCTCAACAGTTCTATGGTTCTGTGATAGCCTTTCATAGCAAAACCTTTGTCTAATGTCTGAAGGAGTCCATGTGGGAAATCTGGGCAGTCCCAGAGATTCTCTCAGGAAGCTGCAACTGTGTTTAAATAATTTTGTTGACATTAAGTGTTGATGTATTAGCATCTAGAATGGAGAATCTGGCCATGCTGGGGACTCACCCAGGCAGTATCTGCTGCAGAACTGAAAAAAACTTGCACCTTGATAAGCTACTTCTAAATACTCAGTAGAAATTGTCCTTGAAAATGCAGAAATGGTCATGTAGAACAGTCTTTTGCACACAGTAGAGATAGTTAGGGGATGTATTGCTCCCAGTGTAAAATAATCTATAGAAAATTGTGTAAGATCTTGACCTAGCTGGACTCCAGCAACTGAGCAGGATGGTGGTTGGAAGAGTCTCACCCAATTCAGCAGAAGACTCTGTTGCAGGGAGCCTCACAACAGCAACTCTATTTGACATGTGGGTAGTAAGCCAAGTGTCCCATCCAACAGATATGATTTCCCATGCCAACATTACCCTATGCCAAGACCTCAACATGCTAGGGATTTTCTTAAAGAAACAAACACTCTCTATGAGACAGCAGATGTTGCACATTTGTTGTGCAGATGTCTGATACCAAGAAGCCTTAGAGCTCTACAGTTACCTCTAGCTAGAATTTCTTCTCCAACTCTACACCAGGAATTGGTGGGAGCTCTGCAAATGTCAGTGGAACATGAACGCTCTGAGTTGCTAGACTGTCTGCAAAAGGCACACAAAAATCTGTGTGTCTTGGGTCTTTTTGGCCTGGAACTGTCTGATTGTTGCAAACTTTGCTGAACACTTACAGCTGTTCAGATCTATGAGTGTTTGCATTGATTTCACTATCACCGCCAGCAGCAGACCCAGAAAGCTTCCTGGTAGTGAAAGGAATTTTGCTACAGTATTGTATTAATAAAATTCGTGTGTGTGTGTGTGTAAATTAAGAAATTATAAAATAAAAAAGTCCTACCACCAAATAATGCTGGTTTCCAACAAGCTGCAGCTGCTACCCTCAAACAGAGCCGAGGAAAACTGTGAAAGATTAGCAGGAGTCAAACTGTTGACTGCTAACAAGTGCAGCAGTGTGTGGTGCACATCCCTGTGCAAAACCTTCTCCAGGTCTTTACTTTAGACTGGGCTCCAAGACTAATCACTGCCCTGGATCAATAGTCCAAATTGCCATGTGGACCCCATGTGGGCATGGAGGGGGAGTTGTTTTTCCAGACTGCTCCTAGCTGTGCCATCTGCAATTTGCTACTTTCATTCTACATCAGCCTTAAAACAACATTGAGAGTCTACATTAAAAAAAAAATAATTAAAAAAAAAATCATTTCCATAGGCTCAAACTAACTGTCTTTAGGAATTATGTGTTCTCTGGCCAAGCATACACTCCAATTATACAAGCTTATCACTGTTATCATGAATGCATTTTTATCTCATAGTACATGTATAGAAATCATGCTTTTATTGTTTATGTTTTAATAATGGATTGCCACCCAGGAATAAATGAGAAACACTGCTGTAGGCAATTGGGAAGCAGTCCAGAGCTACCCTCCTGTGTGTTCTTGGTGCTGGATTTCAGAGGCTCGTTCTGTATTTGCATTAGCATGAAGGAGCATGTTCTGCTAAAATCCTCCCCTTCTTCCCCATGTGTTTTGTCTCATTACATGTGGTAGAACCAGACTGTCAGAGGAAGTGTGCTTGGCTAAATGACTATCCCTCCAGTTCTTTAACATATTGTATAGCTTCTACTACTACTCATCTTAACAACCTAATTTTGATTTATGTTATACAAATACTAACTAAACCCTCAATAATTAAAAAAACCCCAAACAATCCATCCTTTGAAACACTGTTTTCCATTAAGAGTGTTTCAGCACAGCCTAACTAATATCACCTACAGAAAGACCAAACTTCTTACACAAAGATGCAAAAAATTCCCCTTCTCTGTGACCCTAATTTTAATGTCTACATATTAATGTACCCATTAGGAGTATTTGTGATTCAGTCTACTCCATCCTGCCAGAATGTTATTCAACACTTTCCTTGCTAAATATGATTTTTAATTCTGAAGGGCAGATGGGATTAAATACACAAAAATATGTCTGGTTAGTACGTTACATGTTAGTCATGTACCAGAAAATTCCTGGTACCAGAGAGAAGACCCTTCAAGCAGAAACAGTGCCAGTGGCAGCAAGGAGGGCTACACAGGATGGATAGGATTGGATAGGACAGGGCAGGATAGGATAGGATAGGATAGGATAGGACAAGACATTCTCTTATCCCATAATCAAGAACATGCACCGTGTGTAAAAGCTGATGGAGATGTGGTTTGCCAGCACTAGATGGTGAGGAAGCGACTCCATCCTGTGCCTTCTGTCACTTTATCACCTTTCAATTCCACCCTGAGTATTGAGAAATGTCATTATCTAGCTCATACGGTAGTTTTCATTAAAGACAGTCAAAGAGCTTTATAAAGGAAGTCAGTATTACTGTGTCCATTAACGGATGGGGAACCAGCCTGTCAAACAAGGATTTGTTCATGGCCACACAGCTGGACTGTGAGTTTCAAAGCCTGCAGACCAGGGCTTATTTGTTTTATACAAGAAAACACTGACATAAAGAAAGAAACAAACAAACACAAACAGCAAAACACAAACAAACCACAACAAAACCCCAAACCCACTGGCAAGTTTACTTGATGAATCTTCCAGGCAGATGAGAGTACTCAAACATCTCCCCTGCAACTCATCAGGCAACAAGTAGAGATTAACAAAGGATGTTTTTGTGTCACATAACCAAAGTCCTTTAGAATTCAATGTAAAATATCTTCAGATTTTCAAATTAGCATTTAAAGCAACTTTGCCTGTGATTTGTTTTGATGATGTTTTTAGTTGCAATAGAAATCTCTGATTTAACAAAGAACTGTGGGTCCATATTACAATTTTAGTAGTGAATGGATCTATTATGTGTAAGGGATCTGCTCCTACCCTGCCTGACACAGCTTCTCTTCCTTGCTTGGCTCTGGATCTACTTTTCTTTCAGGTGATTCCTGTCTGTGGAAAGCTAACTGATTACACTAAAATATCAACATGCTTTCAAAGTTTCTGTCCTAGACCTGCCTTATAATTTCATCTGGGCAAATAAATTCAGTGTCATAACTCCCCAGAATGTGCGGTTCCCATCTTACCTAACTGTAGGCACTTTGTGGCTTACTTCTAGAACACGAGAGAAACAACAAAGAATAAAAAATATGCTGAAGCTGATTCTCTTTTCTCTGAGATCAGATTTCCATTGCCCTCCCTGGATTTACATCTGATTTACAAATGCTCTGAGAAGAGAACTAGCACAGATACTATCGAAAGCAAGGGGAAGAACTAAGCCTTTGCAGAGCTCAAAAGGAAACAACAACAAATAAAAGAGGCCAGTGCCACATACATATGCAAAAAATATCATAATATTATAGAGGATCAGAAGGGGAGCACTGTTATTCCCAGTGCTCCAGTGATAGCTTTATAGTCTCCCTCTACTTGGTGGAGCAGCCTTTATGTCTATCCACAATCACCTGTGTAGCACAAGGCACTTCTTGAGTAACACACTACGACTCCTCCAGTGAGTTTCTGCCTTGTGATTGGTGGGAGTAAGATCCCAGTTGTTGGTTCACTGCTGCAGTGCATAGCTCAGAGGGACTGCCTGAGTTCTTTGCCTTGTCTTGCAATGATGAGGTAGCAAGGTGCTTCTGAAGCATGAAAAATTGGGACATCTCTCCTTCTTGGAGTATCAAGTTACTGCTCCCAGGAAGACAAGTATGTAGGGTCCTGGAGGACTCTTAGGGTGGCCAGCATCATCATGATACTGTCTTCTCTCATGGTGGGGACTGCTCTTGGAAGACACACTTTATGTTGATGTCATAGCATAAGCTCAGCATCATCTTTGCACAACTAGTCTTGGAAAATTGCCTTTGTGGAAAATTGCCTGTTTCCAAATTATATGCACCTCTCTTTATTCTCTTCTGTCCTAGCAGATTTCTGTCTATTTCCCACCACTCTAACAGGCTGATTTATGACCCTGGGAGTGGCATGGAAAGGGGGGAGATGACCTTAGTTCACCCACGCCACGGTACAGCTGGAGCTCAAGGCTAGAAAAGGAGCAAACTAGCTTTTCTAGCCAAACTACTTTGCACAAAGGAATCAAACACTTCTGGCACCTGCACAGCAGCACAGCCTCTCTCCTGCTGTGGGGCAGCAGGCAGCAGGCAAAGATGTCTGGAGACTGATGAGCAGCAAACATCACAGAAGAAGACTCCAGGGCAGAAGTCGTCCCAAGGTGAAGCGGACCATGTCCTTTATGGGTGACAAACCATGAGTAGGGTGAGAGACAGGGCACCTCCAAGAGAGTCTTGCAGTAATGCACAGGTCAAGGACATAGGCATAAAGCCTTTGGGCTATGGAATAAAATGATGTGGTTGTAACACATGACATATCACACCCCTGCAGTGTTAAAAAACAAAACAAAACAAAAAAAAAAAAAAAGACCAGGGAAGAATAAAACAGTAAAAATGCTTTTGTTGCTTTGACACCCAACCAGATTAACCTGTTTCTAATGAAAATAAAAACTAGGGCTATAACATGTTGGATGAAATCTAGGCGGTCCACCACCATTTCCCTTATTATCTACTATACAAGCAAAAATCAGCTGCAATGCAAACCTCTGATCTTGGCATTTAAAACACCTTGAGCTTATCTTAGCTTAGGGAGTAGAGGGAGATCAGTATGCAAGAGAGAAACTAATTCAAGAAACTGCTAACTGACAGGATAAAACTAACTTGGAATGAAAAGTTAAGAAACTAATGCTCTGAAAGAGAATTGCAAAGCAAATGCAGGAGACTAAGACAGGAAAAACTCTGCTATAGTGTCTGCACTGTAACTGTGAACATTTATTTTCAGAGTTTGTTTGCTTTAGGTCTTTCCTAAAACTACATGAAGCCACTACAAGAGTTTCTAGGGCTCTGAGTTTAATCCTGTCTATTTTAAAGCAATCTGAATGGTAGCAGGAACTAGCCCCAGAACTGAGTGAACAAGAAACCTGTTTCCTGGCACCCGCTCCTGCAATCACTTGCGACAGAACTGTCTTTGCAGAAGGGAAGTGTGTTCATTTGCAGCCTGGCCCATAATTCCCCAGCTGTGGGAACATTTTCTCAGTTTGCCTAGCTGACATGTGACTTGGGTAGATGCACATACAGATTTCACACACATACTTCTTTCATGCACGCACAAGTAGGTTCCTGCTTTGAAAAGCTGAATGCATAAAGCATTTGCTGGCAAACAGCTAGGCATTAATTTTATTTTTTTTAATGCCACAATGTGTGTAAAATCTTGGGTATATTCAAACTAGGAAAAGAGGAACAATGCTTTCATAGTTGTTAAAATAAGCCATAAAGCAACCTTCAGATTATGAAGATCTTCAGATGTTCTTGACATCTTTTTAACCCTACCGGTATGAATATGTAATGATTGCTAATGTTGACTTTAAGGCCAACAGGCTCCTTTGACACTGAGGAAGGGCTGGAAGGGGTGGATTTCCCCGGGGAATTTGCTAGGTTGCCAGCCTACCACCAACAGTGCCTTTTGTAAGGCATGACACCAGTCAGGTGAGATGTCCCTGCAATAGCAACAACTGCATCAGGGTTGGAGTCCACCCTGCTGCATCCCAGCATGCACAGACATAGGAGGGGCTGCCATGAGGGAAAGAGTCAGGTTAGTTCAGGCAAGTTCCTTAGGAAGACTTACTTAAATTTGGCTGCAGCAAAATTTGTGATCACTGAAAGAACTGGAGTCCCTTCAATCTCTCTCATTGCTTCTCGGGTTTCCAGCACTGGGCTTCTGACAATGGACATCCTTCCTGTCTAGATCCGTCTGCTGTGCTGGTTGGTGTCAAGGTTACAAGATGACAACATCATTATCCAGACCTGATTTACTCTAACCTTCATCATCTGAAATCTGTTCAAGGATCACAACCCTGTTTCCAATTTAACAGACTTTTCAGATGAGCTGGCTTTACGCTATCATCACTACACTAACAATGCAAGAAAGGAAGAATGAAAGCACTAGAATGTTTCAAGTGCCATTCAAAAGCCCTTTGAAAATTGCACCTCTGCTTAGAATACCACAGACACTTAGTAAAGAAGTCACAATATCTCTATGTTTTCCACCTGAATGCAGAATGAGAGCTATGGCTGCCTGAGTGGCAAGCTTGTATATGTGGTCTTGCAATGTTTTTGCTGTCAAGAGGCCGGTTTATTTACATAAGATACGAACGATGACCTCTTTGCCTGATTTACAATGCTGTGAGAAGAGAACTAGCACAGATACCACTGAAAACAAGGAGAGGAACTAAGCCTTTGCAGAGCGCAAAAGGAAGAAACAAGAATAAGCAGTGGTCTTACTCATTGTCCTGTAGCCTCTCTAGCAAAGCTGAGCCTGAGGAAGATCTTTGGCATTGCCCTCACGACCCCTTCCACATTGCTTTTCCTGTATTTTTGTTCTTGTCTGCACACACAGACCACAAACCCTTTCCCCTTGCTTGAGCACCCACGTAGTGCTTCAGACATTGCTGCTGCACTTCTGACCTGGACCTGCTTTGGCACTCCTTGTCCCAGAGGGCAGCTTCTATGTTTTCCAAACTTCTTACTTCTTCCAGTTCACTGAGTTACTTCTTCCATGTAGCCTCTTGGTGTTAGCTGGGCCCACAGTCTCCCACAGATCAAAGAACTACTTAACGGCAGCTATTAACATTGTCTTGCCTAATCATGCAGCATGAATGAAAAGAGGCCCTACTATAGCTCATGATTTTACATGCTGCTAAAATAGAAATGGCAAAAGGTGATTATCTGACCTATTCGATAGGGTCCACTTTTCACAGCAGGGCCTGCCAGAAGGGCAAGTAATGAAAAGAGACTTTCGCTAAGCTTTTTCTGTGCTGGAAGCCTTTCTAGCAAGTAGAGTACCAAGTGCTCTGTCCGTCCCACCATACACCCTAGCTTCCATGCAAATAGTCACACACAATATTGCAATTCCAGTGTGGGTATTTACAGATTATGTCAGGAATATCACTGCCAGGGGAAGCTTGTAGCTGAAATTAGGAGTTTGCATTCTGCCAGGCATTAGAAACCACTAGAGATCAGCAGCTGACTTTGGTACTACAATTTTCTCTGTTGCAAATCTGAGCACTCAGTAGTTACACACACAATTAAACACTTGCTGTTATCTTCTCTTCCTGCTTCTGCTACATGAACCTGCATTTCAGAAACCACCCTTGCAGGTGTGACCCGAGGCAAGGCTGAGGACAGTAATGTTGGCTAGCAAATATACCAGCAAAGAAGTCTCACCCTTAGTTCAGCAGCCAGAAGTTGTTCTTGGAGTACACAGACTCACAGTGCACAACCATAACTATGAGCTTGCTGTCCTAGGACAGGGAGACACAGATATCAGGTATCATTCAGACTCTCTCCAGGTACAGAGACAGTCTGGGAGACTGTACGTATTGTGCCTTTGCCTTAGCACCTCTTACACTATCTTCTCTATATTTATCTTTTTCAAGATTAAAATGTCACTTTTGCTTTCTTAAAGCTTGAAGATGGGGAGAGGCTGAAAGGAGGAAGCAAAGAAAACTGCTATAAAGATTTTTTTCATAGCAGGGACCAATGGACCAGATGCTGGCCCTGGGAAACTTTATTGCTGGAATGGGAAATGAAAACAGCTGGAGCAAGCACAACTCTCAGATACATGGGGTGCACTTCCCTATATACAAGGCAGCTCCATGGCAAGTCCACTGGAGAATCAGACACAGAGAACACAGGTGAATGCACACTGTACTGAAGGAGAAGTGTGAGGTATGAAACATTTCCTTTCCTTTCTCTACCACCTTTTCAGAAACCGCCTGAATATTTTTTCCCTGGTAAATTTTCTGAAATGACTTGAAAATATAGCGACACATTTTCATTAAAAGCAGTGCTGATTCTTTACTAATTCATGAAGGAAAAATATGAAGTAATTTGTAAGACATGATCCCTTGGGAAAGAGAGATATGCTTGATTTTATAACTTGGCCTGGTCACTTGAGCTCACATCTGCATGGGAATGTGAGTGCTCCAGCAGCCAGCATTGCAACACCCGATTTTTGCACGCCTATCCTTCCCTTCCCATCCCTCTCTTGGCTGCCTAAAACTGCTGGAAGAGAACAAGCACACTCATTCATTATGCCTGGCACCTGGGAGTGAGATTTAGAAAAAAACACCAACAACCCAAACATCCAGGGTGTTGTACATGAAGTACCTAAATTAACTAGTGAGAAATGGTGGAGAAAAGGGTGTGTTACAGACTCAGTTTGTCTCAGGCTTAGGTGCCTTGTTCAGGTTTAGCGGGACATGCTTCTTTTCACTCTGGATTCACAGCCCAGAAGAATTAATTATAGCTTTTCACCTTGCATTAATTAACATGAGAAATGAAAAGACCTTTCTTCACTCTGCTTTTTCTCCACCCACCCATTATCCTTGAATAACCCATTGCCTGTGGGTTCTACTCTCCCCAGGCAAGGTTGCATTCCTTCCCTGGAGGAGGGACCCACGCAAAACCTGGGTGAGGCTGCAGATGGAGGGTTGGGTCCTCCTTCTGCTGGCTTTTGGATGTGTTTTGTGTGCAAGGGGCATGGTCTGGGAAACCCTCATCAGAGATGATCCTGTATGTAGGATCCCATCCATGCTGAGGAGGTGAGCCCAAAATTGTCCAGACCACTGGAACACTTGTGTGTACCTGGGAGCAAACCCCTGTGCTGGAAACAAATAGTGTTGCTTTAGAGAGGAGCAAGATGCCACATTTAGGAGCCCACATGACTCGTGTGGCCAAAATGAATGGGATCAACTACCTCACTGGTCACTCCAGCCTCCTTAGCATGTTGCTCCCACATACAGCAAGTGCTCCAGAACTCCTAGGGTTTTCAGTACTACTTAGAAAGGAGCCAGAGCTTCTTCACAAGGAGTAGAAACCAAAGCAGTTTCTAAGGTGTTTGGTGTCTGTAGAGTCACGTCACTGTGGGTCAGCATTTCCAGGCCTGCTGGTGCCATCTCCAAACAGACAGCATGAAAGTTTTGCCCTCTCTGGTGCCTAAGTTGGAACCTCAAGCCCCTCATCAGCACCACAACACTCCTTAGGAGGAAAGCGAGCATGAAAAAAATCTGCAAAATAGGCAATGTGGCCTCTGTAAGCCTTAACATTTTTTAACCAAAAGGCAAATAAAACAGTTTCGAAATGTGTAGAAGCATGCACAATATTCACCCACCACCTTCATCCTACAAAGCTGTAGAACAACTTGGATTCTACTTTCATACGGTTGAAATTTAACTGCCTTTGTGCTACCTATTAAATATAATTCACTTTGTAAAAAAGTCTTGGTCCCTTGTGCACTAAATATCAGCATGGCCTTGAATGAAGAGGGCAACACAGTGAGGATGTGGCCCTGCGACGTTTGTGAGAGAGGCAGGACACCATAGTCTCACACACATGGTCACGCACACCCCCAGAGAGACACACATAGATATATGCACAAATGCACCCACACATGCAGACTTGCACACAGATGTATGCAGACACACACGTGTGCTCACTCACAGGCAAACACACACACATCATAGAATCACAGAATCAGTTAGGGTTGGAAGGGACCACAAGGATCATCTAGTTCCAATCTCTGCCATGGGCAGGGTCGCCCTACCCTAGATCAGGCTGTCTAGAGCCTAGCCTTAAACACCTCCAGGGATGGGGCTTTGACACCTGGCTTTGACCACCTCCCTGGGCAACCCGTTCCAGGGTCTCACCACCCTCACAGTGCAGAACTTCTTCCTAACTTCCGTATGCAGACGCAGACACAAGCAGGCACACATGCGTGCTCACACCAGCGTGCTGCACACACGCAGGCACACCAGCGTGCTCACACACAGGCCGGCGAACACACACGCACACCCCGACCCCCAGACGGCAGCGGGCGGTGCCGCCAGGTGCGCCCGCCCCGGCGCGGCCCTGGGGGGGTGGCCGCGGCTCCTCGCCCCACCCCGCCGCGCCGGGAGCTCGCCGCCCCCCGGCTGAAGTCCGGTGCAGCCGCGCCGTGCCGGGGGTGCCGTCACTCGCCGCGCTTCCAGCATGCTCCTAAGATGGCGGTAGCGGCGGCGGCGGGTGGCGGCGGGGGCAGCAGGGCGCAGCGCAGCGGCTGGCTAGAAGTTTTGGTGCGGGAGCGCTGGCACAAAGTGCTGGCCAACTTGGGCGGCGAGGCGCTGGTGCTGAGCGGCGAGGAGCGCCCCGACGGCGCGGCCCACAACGGCTTGGGCGGCGATGGGGCGGCGTGCCGCGGGGCCGAGGGCGGCAGCGGGGCGGCGGCGGTGCGCACCGCTTTCACCGACCCCCCGGAGCAGGTGCCTGAGGTCGTCTCCAACAAGAAGCGGTGCGTGAAGGTGCTGAAGCAGGAAATGGGCGGGCTAGGCATCAGCATCAAGGGAGGCAAGGAGAACAAGATGCCCATCCTCATCAGCAAGATCTTCAAGGGGCTGGCGGCCGATCAGACCCAGGCCCTCTACGTGGGCGATGCCATCCTGGCCGTCAACGGCACGGACCTGCGGGATGCCACCCACGACGAGGCGGTGCAGGCGCTCAAGCGGGCGGGCAAGGAGGTGCTGCTGGAAGGTAGGGACAGGGAACGGGGCGAGGGACGGGGGTACGTGTCGGCCACCAGCTCGACCCCGAAGCGAGAAGCTTTGGGACAGGCGGCGGAGCCGAGTCGGGCGACGAAGCGATTGCCCCCGTGCGTCTCGTACGCTCCTCCTGGAGTCTTTACAGTGGGTAGAGTTTTTTTTTCTCGCTCACCCCGAACCTCGCCGGGACTCCTGACGGCATAACTTTAAGGACGGAGCCCCTCTAGAAGGGACAAGCAGGCAGCCGGCTAGCTGAGCTTGAACTTTTCCCTCCTGTCCGCTACCCNGGTCGGCTCCCGGGCTGAGGGCTCACAATGGGAGCTTGGCCGACGCCCACCGGGATGAGGATCATCAGGGTCTTCCAGATGGACGTTTTCGCAAATTTTCAGCTCTAAAAGGTGGGAGGAGTTGGGTACCGGGAGAGGAGAGGATAAAGAAGTAAAGGAGCTCCTTCAGACCGTTAGCAAAGGACTTATAGGTCTTTTCCCGAGCTAACTTGAAATGCCCAAAACCTCCTGCTGTCAAATTCTTTCTTCCCCCCTCCTGCTACCCACAGTCCCACTAGGGAACAGGAGAAAACCGAGTCTTGAATGAAGCTGCCAGTGCCTCACTGACACATAAACTACCCTTGCAAAGCAGTGGCTTTCGTTTCCTTTCAAAAGGGTGACCGAAACAGTTTTGTATAAAGTACCCTTAGAAATTGTGCAGACGTTGCTTTGTGTGGAGGAGACTCTCCCCTGGATGGCTCAGATGTTGGGGAGGCTGTGAGGAGAAGCAGAACCGGGTTCCCCAGGACAGCAAGTTCATGAGGCATTCACAGGCATTTAATCCTTGTCTTCTCACAAGGACTAATTTACATGCTCCACCTGAGAGAATGAACAGCTTTAGAAATGCCCTTGGCGTGTGTTTGATAAAGTGATTACATATTTGCCCAGAAGTTCATTTAACCAGAGGTCAGTGCCATTCGAGGCATTCTGCGGTGCCTCCTTCCCCTATGCCATCACCTTCCTCCACACGGGAGGGACTGCTGCTGGTTAAGAGGTGCAGATGAGGAGTATCTGTGCATAACCAACTAGGGCATAAAGTTATGGAAAAAGTTTAAGCAGAAGGAAGGTGAGAAAATGTCTCAATGTATGCTGAGAAACTATTCAGTGTTGTCCACATGAGTGAAAACTACGGGGTTTGTGCCCCATGGGGGCATAAGAAGCTGAGGGCAATTGCGTCTCCCCTCCTTGCGTGCTGTGCGCTGTTCGCGGGACCAACCTGCGTCTTCTCCTCCCTTGCTGCAGCCAAACCCGTGAAATCTTAACAGGAACTCTTTGAGGTCTGGATGGAGGCTGCTGCCTCTTAATGCTGTGACTGATTTACGCAGTTTAAGCGCTTCCCGGGGTGCAGACCAGGCAACAGCTGACCTTTGGCGCGATCTAATGAGTGATGTATGTACTGCTTGCAACAGTCTCCCGTGCTCTGTGGCGTGCCTGCAGTAACAGCACCTGAACACACCGCTGCTGCACGAGTCTAAAAAGAAACCAAACGGTTTTCTTCCCCCTAGGAGAGGAGATGAAACCTTTCAGCAAGAGCTCTTGGCTCTCATCTCTCCACTCCTTTCATTGCCACAGCTATTTTCTGGCATGATTTTTGCTCCATGGAGGCATATGTGTGCCAGCGGTTGTTTCTGCAACTGAATTTGTGATTTGTAAACCCACAACATGTTTCAGTAGTAGTCCCTATGAAGAGTTAAAATATTCTGACACTGAGGTCAGTATTTTGTCTTGCCTTTCTCTTGCTATTTCAGTAGAGTACCCAAAATGTGAGTTGACCATAGCATTGCTGCTGGAGATGCTACTCCTTCAGCAGGGAACCTCTCTGTGTGAATGGCTTGTTTGAAATGATAGTTTAAAACAATTCTCTGCAATTCGGTTTCCCACTTTGAAGCTCTCTCTTCAGTAGCACAGTCTAAAACAGCTTTTTTATTACTAAGGGAAGGAAAATCCAGAAGTTTTGGGGTTTTTTTCACCTTGAAAGCAAAGGAGGGAGAGCCTTGACTTTTCCTTTCCCTGCAGGCAGTAGGAATTTGCTATTTTCTGACTTCAGAGAGAGTATGTATCCCAAAAAGCAGCCTGTGCTGGGGCAGGGCAAGACCCCAGCACAGCTCCCCTCTAGGATCTTTCTCCAATTAAGAACAATGCCAGCGTGTGTTTCCAGGGTCAAAATGTAACATTTACATTTTCAGGGAGGTTGACTGACTTCCAGACTAGGAAAGATGAATTTGCAAAAGCACAGCAAGGTGTGAAGCCCGAAGGGCCTGTATCACAGAGCAACAGGACTGTGGCTATTGCCCAATGCATTGTGCATTCCTGGAAAGGGTCTTACTGTTAAGTATTTCCTAAAGGTTATCAGCAGTGAAGATATAGTCAATATGGCTCAACACACCCAACATCAGAGTGCTGGAGTCTCTGTGTAATATAGTGTCCCTCCTAAAATTGCTTGCTTAGCTAGATGAGGCATGTACCAACTCAGCAATAAACTGCAATCTCTTCTGCATTCCTGTGTGGGGAGGAAGGGAGCAGGGAATCCATCAGCGCTTGGACATGGGTTCAGGGGATCAAAGCAGCCAGTGTGCAGGGTAGGAGGAAGCTCTAATTCTGGATTTACTGGCATGGATTCTTGGGTGTTAGCTACGTCAGGACAAAACTTCTCATCAGTGTTCAGGAGCACGAAGCATTTCCCTATGTGAGAGATGAGATTGCCTCCTCGTACAGTTCATATTGACAGATGTGGAAGGCAGCAAAATCTATCATGACAGCTATTGTTTGTACACATAATTGCCCTGGGATTAAATTTGGTTTTCTTAAATAAGCACTTTGGAAAAATCAAGCAGCCCCTCCTGCACTGTGTAAAACATACTACATTCAAGAGACTCTGAAGACATAAAAGGTGTTTATTTTTATCAAAGCATCCTACATGAGAGCAGTCCCTTGGCATGCTCTGCAACCGAGCTGGTTGTGCTTTACTTGTATTCTTTATGTGTTTAGTGAAAAAATGAACGATCGAAGTAGCCCATGGCAATGTCAGACAGGACCCCTCTGCAGGAAGCTGTATTTGGATGTGAAGAAAAACCAAACATTACTGTGTATTTTGCTATCTGGCTGCAGGATATTTTCTTAGATTGCATCACTTCCTAACTTGTTAAATGTGTGCAGATGAGGTTCTGACGATGGTGGAAGGTACGTATCAGGAAAAAGAGCATCTTCTTTGTGTTGCTAGAGTTTTTAATTGGTTTTGAGTGATTCCCAGTTAAGCTAATAAAATTGCAAGGTACAACTCCCTTGAGAAGTGGTTCTTGCAGCCTCTCTGGCTTTGCAGAAGTTACCCAGAGAGAGGCAGCCTTCTGCATTGTGAATTTTAGCATATGGACTGTAACCTACAGTCATCTTCTGCGTCTTGCTTGGGAGTACCCATAGATTATAAAGCAAGGTTAAGAATAAACATGGTGCACTCTCTACTGTAGTAACAATTTCCAAACAGTATTTCTGTAAGAATTGCAAGGATTCTCCCCTTCCTACCCAATTAACTTTCTGTGGGCAAAGCAGAGCAATTCTGCCTGCATGAATTGCATGTTGAAATAGCATAAAATAGGCACAGGCTACATGTTGGCTGCATTTTTCTTATTTAGGGTTTTGTGTTTATTTTAGTGAAGTAGTGACAACAGGAGATTTCTGGGGAGGTTAACAAAATACAATAGTTTTCCAAGTAAGTCTGTCTCTCCAAAGTGTTGGGATAAAATGAGGCACGGAGCACTCAGTAAGTGCTAACTGCAGTCAGGGCTGTTTATCTCAATGACTGCAGATTGTATGCACAGTTATTCTTAACACTACCATTAAACGTGCGGAGCACACACTTTGGGTTTTGTTTTGTGGGTTTTTTTGTTGTTGTTTTCTTTTTTTTTTTTTTAACCAGCAAATATGCACTAGGGGAATGCTCTGTACTTGGAGGTTAATCTTGCATTTCATAGCCTGTGTAGCTGCCCTCAGCACACATCAGTTTAGAAGTGAAATCGAAAGGGAAAGGAGCAGGAACTTATTCTCAAGAATACTAGGTCTAAGCAGTCCTAGAGAATCTCAGTTTTGATTGTTTCTGCTGCCTGTGACTGATGGTGAAACTTGAGTGGGAACACTTGCTGTGTCTTTCATTGATCAGATTAGATTACAGACCAATTTGGCAGTCCAGACAGTCTGTATCACCGTTCACAGATAGGAATCAGTACATCATCTTTGCAGTAAATTGGGTACAAGTCCACTTTCTCAGTTACTGTAAAGAAAATAAGGCAATTGTGGGCAACACATTCCTGGATTTATTTGGACCAAGTGCAGGGTTCCCCCTCAACTCCCATCCTCCCCAACTTGAAAATAATTCTTCTTTAGGACTTAGTACCAGTTCCTTAAGGGTGCTTAGAAGATTAAATGTGTCTAGGGATCTGGGATTCAATTGCACATGTTAAGTATGATTAGAAAAATCTACGTATTAAGTACGATTAGGAGAAAGCAGCGCATTTAAAAAAATCCCAGCAGTAGTTCCTTTGTGGAAAACTAAATTGAAAATTTGGTATAACTCTTCAAAAAATCTTTACAGAGTAAAGAATCTTTTCAGAGTAGAATTAAAAGCTGAAGGTTTTTGCTACAGTTAATGAATCAGTGTTTGTATCTTAATATTGCCATGGCAGGAGTCTTTTCAGTGAAGGCCAGTCCTACCCTCTCTGGAAGTCATTTCCTTGTGGATGACCACCAACAACACCGGCCTCTCCACATCCCTGACACCTGCTGAATTTGTGTTAGAGAGACTTGCTGCACATCTGTCCTGAGGGAGCTGGTGATGAGTCCCCATAATTCAAGTCACAGTTTTAATTTGGGACCAATTGGTACAGGTGCTGATCTCAACAGATCGATGGTTTTTAGGTATAGATTGGAAGTGACTCTCCCCCCCTGCCCAGTTTCTTAATCTCACTATTTTTGTAATACGTGGTACAGAGCTTCTCATTGTAATAATTTAGCTGTAAATTTGGCTTTTAGTATGGCATCCATTTGTGTGCAGAGTTTGTAAGTGTTGGAGAGTTTATCATAACTGTTCGTAATCTATTCCAGTGGTGACTTCCTTCCAGGCTTTATGAACCTGTTATTTCCATTCCATTTTTTCTAATTTAGATTTCTGATCATAGGATTATTTTGCACTTTATTCTGCAAGATTATGTTGCCATGGCTACTTGGTAGAATTGGTACAGCTACTTCAGTAGAAGAGAAATCTGAAAAAGCAGTAGTTCAAGAGAGCAAGAGCATACATAAATGAATAAAATATGATGGGAACAAAGCTGTCCCAGTACTGCACTGAAGACTGGCTTTCCAGTCTGAAAAAATTCATTAGGAACTGAAGAAAAATAATTGGTGAAGAAGTGATGCTAGTGATGCTTCTAGAACATGCAACAAGATCTCTTAACTGTGTAAAACAGAATCATGGAATCACTTCTTTTGGAAGAGACCTTCAAGATCATTAAATTCAGCCACTATCTAACTACCATCTGATTCTAAACCATGTCCTTTAGTACCACATCTGTGCATCTTTTGAACACCACCAGGGATGGTGATTCAACCACCTTCCTGGGAAACCTATTACAGTGTTTGAGAATCCTTTCAAGTGACGAAGTTCTTCTCATATCCAGCCTAAACATTCCCTGGTGCAACTTGAGGCCATTTCTTCTCATCCTGTCACTTGTTACCAGGGCTAAGAGGCCCAACTCCCACCTAGCTACAACCTCCTTTTCAGGCAGTTGTAGAGAGCAAGGTGGTCTCCTCTTAGCCTCCTTTTCTTCAAACTAAACAACCCCAACTCCCACAGCCACTCCTCAGAGGACCATGCAGGATTTGTGAGTAGACTATATAATGCAGTTTTGCTGGCCTTGAAGTGTGAGTGGAGGTGAGTGCAATTCATCTCTCATGCTCTCCTGACACCCTGCTGGTCTCACTGCAGCAACTGTAGCTGTTGTGAAGTGACCATTGCTTGGCTTAGCTGCATCACTTCTCTAAACCTTAAACTATGAATAGACCAAAATGCTGTGTTGGCATAATCTGTGTTTGTGCTAAGGGTCTTTGCCAGGACATCTGTATTTCGAGCAGTCAGGGAGAGCATCATGTTGTTAGAGTGGATTGGAAAAGAGCTAGAACTCTGAATAGTGAGAATAAATAGTCTGTTTTGGCAGGGCACAAAGCTCATTGTAGAGGTGGGAACGGGCATCAGACGCGTGGCAACATTCAGTACATGCCTTGAAGAGCACCACTGCAAGGAGGGAGTTGGAATATGTTTGAGGTAGGCATGGCTTATTTGGGCTAGAGAGGGTTCTGAGAAACTGCAAGGTATATAGTGTAGAGTTCCACTTATTGCTCATTCTACATGTTGGAAGGTGTGCTGTGAACCTCCTTTGTGCACTTAAACACACAGCTCTCAGCTGCTATTTTGCAATATCAGGAAAGCAGCTCTATGAGGATTGGTCTCCATGCTTTAAAAGGTGGCTAATGGCCAGGTCTTGGACTTTGGGAAGAGAGAGGGTTTACTGAAGTTACTGCATCCAGCACCTTGTAATATTTCAGAGTCCAGCAACACTAAGTAATGAACTATGCCACAGAATTTTTTTCTAGGAAAAACTTGTCCTGCTTGCAGGAGAAGCTGGGAAAAGACAGATTGGTTTAGCCATCATCCATTTAGTGATCCAAACATCGTTTTCTCCAGAACATAAGTTAACAAATTTACTTACAAAAGGTTTAAATCAGCTGTGACTAGCACTTCAAATTGCTTTACCACCAGATATTGCCTTGCTGTTAGGTTAAGTTTGTTTCCTCACATAAATTAATTAAGGGACATAATTTCTGCATAACTCTGTAGTATACTTGAATTTCTGACTGCTGCTACTGTGCACTTCTGTGATGGTCTGGCTTTAATTTTGTCTGTCTAGAGTTTGAACTGCTGAACTGGTTACGGCTTTCACTGTGCATATACTAAGGGCATGATGGAGTAGGTCACTGCCAGAGCAGCACATCTGTATTGTAGCTGTTGGATAAAATGTAAGGAAATGATCCAGAACAGTAGATGTGGAGAAACTGTCTCTGATTAGGAATTATTAACATACTTCCTAAAACTGCTGTACAGTGTTTTGCTGAGCTGTTGGAAGTTGCATTTGTTGGCACAGCTCTCAAAATCATCAAAACTATTCCTTGCTGTTCAGGGACATTTCCACCTAAAGATGACTCATATTCACAGAATCACAAAATGTTAGGGGTTGGAAGTGACCTCAAAAGATCATCCAGCCCAACCCCTGCCACCAGAGCAGGATCATCTAGAACAGGTCACATAGTAATGCATCCAGGTGCGTTTTAAATGTCTCCAGAGAAGGAGACTCCACAACCTCTCTGGGCAGCTTGTTCCAATGTTCTGTCACCCTCACAGTAGAAAAAGTTTTTCTTTATATTCACTTGGAACCTCCTGTGCTCCAGCTTCCACCCATTGCCCCTTCGCCTATCATTGGGCATCGCTGAGAAAAGCCTTGCTCCATCCTCCTGATGCTCACCTTCCTCATAAACATTACTGATGTCAGCTCTTAGTCTCCTCTAAGCTAGAGAGACCTATCTCCCTCAGCTCTTCCCCATGAAGAAAGCATTTGAGCAGTGTCTCTGCCTCAGGGAGTGCACAGGTGAGTAATGTGTGTGCACGTGCATCTGTATGACTAGCTTCTGTTCATTTCAATGGCATGCTAAAAAAAAAGGTTAAATTCCTGGTACAGTGCAAGTACTTGAGAAACTCTATGCTTTCCCCAAGTGTCTGAGTTACAGACCTACCATAACCAAAAGGAAAAATGTAAAACACTTTTCTTCTTTCTTTTTTTTTTTTTTTTAAAGGACACTTTTGGAATATAAATTCTCTTCTGGCAAAGGAGGTACAGTTTAACCTATTTGGTCCAACAGGTAATATGACCTCGTGGGACTATTTATCAGCCTCCTGTGCCCTTTCAGGGAAATAGCACCATTAGTTAAGCTTTATGTTCCATTTGCCATAGTCATATTCTGCTTGTGTGATACCTATTTTGACTTTTAACATAATCAAATAGTTATGAGAGAGTATTGATAGCTATATCATAGAAATAACATATCTCCACTCTGGTCTGAGCTATTTCAGTAATACCTGTTTCCAGGATGACTTACTATACTAACACGTGTTTTAACTGCTCTTGGCTTTAATTCTGCAAGGGGAGCAAGAAGCAGCTATGTGAAGCATGTACCTTAATAGGCTGCTTTAGGCTAATAGTTTTAATTCAGATAGTAATAGTTCATCTGTTTATCCCAGAGCTTGGGCTTTAATCACTGTGAAACAACCTAGAAGGACAGAGCTGGTTAATGGGGCTGGCAGGACAGCAGTGACAGATGTAACTTGCCTTACAACAGGCAGCTTCTCTTTGGTGTCGCTCTTTCCCAGCAGGAGCCAGCAGGATGCTTCTCTTGCTGATGTGAAACCAAAGGAGGGATTTAATTACTGAATGTTCAAGAGTATTTTCCAGGAATGAGGTGAAGAAGAGTTGCCTTCAGTACTTGCCTTTTGAATTCTTGTGTGGTTTTTCTTTTTTGGCTGATTGTAGTATTTTTGGTTTGAGTGATTCTTTTTTTCTTTTTTTTTTGTAGTTGTTGCTGACAGAAAAAAAAAATTACTGCAGTTTCCCAAAGAACATGCTATCCTTAGTAACTGTTTGCCTCTCTTGACTTACTTGTCCTGTCTTGTGCAGTGGCAGACCCTTGGTAAACGGCAAGACACCCTTCTCTGTCAGCAATGTGACTGGGATGGAGGGTGTCTCTGAAGAGCCATGGGATTCCTAGAGGATTATCCACTGTATGAATACATACCCAGGCACAGGGACATACACTGTAAGATGTATTTATGTACATACTCCTGGAATGATTTGCCTCATTAAAAGGCATTCATTCTTTGGGACTTGACCTTCAAATGTGCTCCAAGTCAACACAGTTGTACCAACTTGAGGCTGCTGGAGCTTAGCCAGGTGTGGGGAGGCTGCTGTGATACCTTTATTACCCGTGGGATCTCTCCACTGCAAGGATACTGTAGTGGGCTGTCCTTGCTCAACACTGCATGGAGAGACTTTATACATTGCACTGCTGGAAGGCCTCTTCCAGAGCAGGGCCTGAGCTCTGATTCTGAACAAAAACAGGTTGATGTGCTTCCTTCAAGAAACAGGAAGCAAGTTTCAAACTGGAATGACTTGGGTAATGATTTCAGGCTCTTCATGAAGAACTCCAGGTGTTATTACTGTACTTTACGTAAATTAAGCTCATCCAAATTGTGGAAGCTCAGGTAAATGGCTGATCAAAGGATTAATTTAACTCAATTTTTTTTCAAGCATCTGAGTAAGTCTTGAGCACACTGGTAGAGAGATGCATAAGCAACACTTAAACTTGCCAGCAAACCTCAGAGTGCTACAGATGTCACAGCTAATCTACTTGAAGCCGCTGTTGCTCTCATGGCTTTTGCTGCCCTCTTGTTTGCAGGGGTAGCAATTGGGTTGCAGGATGATACCAGGATGTTTGTACACATGGCTCTTACCTAGCCCTGGGGAGGAAATCTTTACATTTTCTTAAGGCAGGAATAAAAAAACAAACAAAAACCCCCAAAATCAAACCAAACACAAAAAACCACAACAAACAAACAAACAAAATTCCCCACCTCTTAGTAACTTCAGTATTACTCATATTTGTGGAAGTGCCTGGCCAAAAAGACAACAAAAGAAAACAATTTTAATTCAGGAAGAATACAAGTGAAAGCAATTATTTTAAGAAGTTCCCAGTCTATTCAGTGAATGGCTATCTTATACATAAACCAGACTTGAGGGATGCACATGGGCAAGTCATAAGGAAAGCACTGCAGTAACAGATTGGTGGAATCTCCACTTAACACATTAAAATCAACCCTGAAAGGCTCCATTAAGGAAGGAATGCCATAAATAGAACTTGTAAGAGGCAACATATAAAGTATCCCTGAAAATAAAAGTGATGCTCTGTCAGTTATGTGTTTTCCTTTCAATGTGTTATATCTATTTTCATAAACATGTGGGATAGACTATCAAAACATCAGCACTTTTTCTGTGAAACCTTGAGTTAAAAAATAGTGAGTCTGGGCACATTAAAAATTTCATCCAGTAAAAATAACCTTAATTGATTCCAGGCTTTCCCTATGTAAGGACTATTGTACTATGATCATTCTGCGTTGATCTAGTTTTATACAGATATGTTAGGCATACCTTCCTTAATGGAGTTTTCATTACAGTACTGCCAGAGTATGTGGATAAATAGTATTAAGGCCTTATAAAGGTTTCAAAGTTCATTCTGTTAATAAAATATTGAGGAACAGATACCTTTTGGTTTTTCAGGGAGGAAAGGAAGGGTTGACTTTAAAACATACAACTTTCTGTGGTGATTTTTATGATATTTCAATTGGACTTTTTTTAAACATGTTTTGAAAGGAAATATTTTGCTTTCAAAAGGCCGATTTGAACGTGCTTTTATAAACCTTTCTGAAATAGAATTATCTATGTAGAACAGCAGAGAATTACCCAATGTACCTTGAAAAATCATGTCACATTTCTTAACAGGAAGTTTTCATGGCCAAAAAGTTGTGACCAACACAGTACAGTAGTTCTTTCCCTTCTTGTTAAAATATAGAATCATAGAATCATAGAATGGTAAGGTTGGAAGGGACCTCAAGGATCATAGAATCATAGAATCATAGAATGGTAAGGTTGGAAGGGACCTCAAGGATCATAGAATCATAGAATCATAGAATGGTAAGGTTGGAAGGGACCTCAAGGATCATCTAGTTCCAACCCCCTGCCATAGGCAGGGGCACCTCCCACTAGTACAGGTCACTCAAGACCTCATCTAATCTGGCCGTGAACACCTCCAGGGAGGGAGCAGCCACAACCTCCCTGGGCAACCTGTTCCGGTGCCTCACCACCCTCACCGTAAAGAACTTCCTCCTAACATCCAGTCTAAATCTCCCCTCTGCCAGTTTAAACCCATTGCCCCTTGTCCTGCTGTTGCAGAAATGTTGTTCATTTCTGTATGTGCAGATATTTATTCTGTTCTCTGGAAACTTTTAAAGTGTTGTCGCCTTAATCACTTTGCTACTTTTCTACCAATGCACATATTGTGCAGAGTTGGGAAGGACATACATTTGATATGAGCCAAGGCAGAGATCCTTCCAGTGGAGAGGTCACAAGTGATATATTACATGAATTCCTGTAAGGCAGTTATGTTTGATTTTTTCAGTTAGTCATAGTTCTGGGGGCACACTTCCTTGTTTCTGTGAAACTCAGTGCAATCTTCTAATACAGAGGAAAGCGAAGAAGAAATTTCTCAAGTTTCCACAACATGCCTAAAATAGCTCTTGGTGTATTTTAATATCTCCTCAGTGCAGCTGTAAATTAAACTGACTCGCTACTTCTTTAGCTTCTACTCTGTTAAAGACTTTGCACAGAGCCGTGTAGAACCAAGAAGTGTTCATGAAACCGTAAAAGGAGGGGAATTATTTCTGTGGGGTATGTGTAACGCATTATTTTGTTTCTTTCATTTCCCTTTACTTGTGTTCTGTTGATTACTGAGTTAGCTCCTACTGGTTTAGGAATGCCTGTAAATGTAGCTGTTTAATTCCAGAGCTGGTGTGGGCATAGCTCTAAATGTCTTAACAATGTTACATGGGCATAAGGTACACACACACACACATACAGCACAGGCCATGAGCTTGCATGTGTGTTGTACATGCATTTGCTCATACCCAAGACGGACTTTGTTTATTGTCAGTGCTACGTAGATTAAGTTAATTGTTCTATGAAAATGGAAGTAAATAGTCTTGATTATACCTGCACTGAAGGAGTCATTTGCTGGAGTGCTTCATGTGAGCCTGCACCTGCAGTTCTGTTTTTTTCTCAGGTTCTGTGTTTTCTACCTTTACACTGCTGTCTGTGTCCAAGTCTCAAGCATGTGATGGTCGGGCTAGCAGGGGCAACTTGCTGTCTACTCGAGACTGCTATGCAAGGGTGAAGAGTGAATGTAGAACATGTAAGAGCAAAATCCACCTTCTCTTCAAGCCAACGTGAATTTTCGTTGATTTCAGTGGGTGTTGTTTTTTGTGGTTTGGTTTTTTTTTTAGCAAGTAACATTGACACACAATCACTCATGGGGAAGAAATGATTCTGATCCAGCTTTAACCTGTCTCTGATACCTACTGCATTAATTCTCCTTTAAAATAATATGGATGGTTCTTTGGTCCTTACTGAATGACTCACTTTGCTGGCTTCCTGCATGACTGAAAGACCTGCTCACAAAGTTCTCAGTTGAGGCTGTTTGTTAATATGCTGCTTTGCTGTGCCTAGCAAACTGGACTCTATGGTCCCCCCCTCCACAATCTTTTCAGCCTGTCCCTCCTCCATTCCCACTCCCACAAAGACTGGTGAGCGACAGCATTGTGAAATAATGTGGCAGCAGTACAGTCTGTAAGTTCAGTCATTTTGTGCAACAATAATTGATTAAACAACTGCTATTTCTTAATCTACTGTTCAGTGCTAATCACAAAGGTTAAATAATTTGGCACAACCAGATCCGTGTCTGAGCTGTGGGTCTCAAACCAGAAAATCATCAAAATGTTGCTTCTACAAAACTTTCCAATCTCTCTTAAATTCCAGGGTGACAGATGCTGTATCAGAAGCTTTCCAAAGGATGTTTCAGAGTTTCTTTTATGTTCAGGGCTGAGCTAGGATCTGAACTCTACAATAGCAGAGACACACTAAAAATAATGTTTAACTGGAGCACAAAGCAGTCATTGTTTGTAGAGACAACAAAAATGTAGTTTCAGGTGAAGACTGGTTTTTAGAACTATGTTTTCTCCAAAAAACTACACCCAGTAGATATTTGACCTCTTTCCTGTTGAAAGGGAGGTTTGTAAGTGCCCTTCTGCCCTCTCTGTAGCACTCTCAATGCATAGGTGGGTTCGACAAGAGAAATTAGATTTTGCTGCTGCTTTAGTGCTATTGCAGTGGATGATGACATACTGTGACAGGTATCACAGATTCTCCAGGTTTGCAGAGTATACCCAAGCCCAAAGTTTCCACATATCTTGCCCTCGACCTGACAATCCAATGCTCTTCTCTGCTGACTTTTTCTGAGTATCATTTGCTTCCTTTCTGGCTTGTGACTGCATCATTTAGGATGTGAGGCAACATCAGAAAAAGTTTGATCTTTGTCGGCCTAATTATGCAGGAAAACCTGCAGTTGTAGCCGAACAAGTAATTGCATAATGAAAACATTAGCTTGCTGACTTTATCCTGGCTGGCTGATTTATGTATCTTAATACTGGCAAATCCCTGCTGGGGATGAACACTCTGTTGGGACAGGCTTCATCAGCTGCTGATGGCCACCTGGCCAATGACCAAACATGATGTTTTCCTTTATCTCCAGAGAGGGGCAAAGTTGCAACCACAGTTTAAGAATGATTGAAAAGTGACAATCTATAAACTGCAAGTGTGCTGTATTTTGTGTCTGAGGTGTTGGGAGAATTTAGGTCAGTTCAGAAGCTCTGAGGTCTCCAGACCTGGAAGGCAACTCAAATATTTCATGTTTTCTTTCTTTTAAATATAGGCATCAGTAGAAAATGTGATGAGTTGAAACTAACTCCTAGTTTCAAACCTGGAATCACAGCTTTGGAAGAAAGCTCTTACAGTCTATTACATGAAGAGTACACAGATGAAGTGTAACAACTGGCTCAGAAAAGTCGAGTGAGAGACAACTCTGCAATAAGTCATCCACGTTTTTTTGAACACTGTCTTCTTAGTAAAGCTTGGTGGGGGGTTGAGGGGAAGGGGATAAAAAGTCTGATTCAACAGACACTTAGGCTGCTGTGCCCCTGACATCAGCTCCTCTGGGATTCAGTTCTGGTGGAGGATCCCTGTGGTGCAGCCTGAGCACTCTGAACAGGATGCTGTGTATGAGCCATAGCGCCCAAGGAGACTGGAGAAAAGATGGCCTTCTGGTTTCAGCTTGGTCTGGGGAGGAACGGTTGCTTCTGTCCAGAGCCACCTCCTACTGTATTCCCGTTTAGTATGGAAGGTGGTGAAGGGGACTGAACTGTGAGAATCACTGTCAGGTCCCCGTCCCAGACCAACCTTCCACACAGCTGCCTTGCACTAGAAGATCTGCATGGCTCGATCCATGGCTGTCATGCGCAGGTACTCCCTGAAAGTGCTTGCAAAGCAAAAGTAGGTCACACTATCTCTTCAACCTTTAAATAATTATTTTACAATAACAATATATGAAAATAAAAATCTACCAAAATAAATGAAAGTGTTTCATTTTGCAGACTAAAGCAAAGCAGGGAGGCAACAATGTCAGGCAGAATGTGGGTAGACTGAAATTCAGTATGTATAGGTGCTTTGCTCTCTGTCCCAATCCTGCGACTACCTGGGATGACGATGACTCTGCTCTCATCAGACCCCACCTGGAGTACTGTGTACAGTTCTGGAGCCCCTAGCACAGGAACAACATTGAACTGTTGGAGCGGGTCCAGAGGAGGGCCATGAAGGTGATCAGAGGGCTGGAGCAGCTCTGCTATGAAGACAGGCTATGAAATTGTGGCTCTTCAGTCTGGAGAAGAGAAGGCTTTGAGGACACCTTATACTAGTCTTCTTTCACTGATCTGATCAGTATCTGTAAGATACTGATGTGAAGGGGGCCTGCAGGAAGGCAGGGGAGGTACTACTGACAAGGTCTTGCAATGCCAGGACAAGGGGCAATGGGTTTGAACTGGCAGAGGGGAGATTGAAACTGGATGTTAGGAGGAAATTCTTTCCAGTGAGGGTGGTGAGACACTGGCACAGGTTTCCCAGGGAGGTTGTGGCTGCTCCCTCCCTGGAGGTGTTGAAGACCAGGTTGGATGAGACCTTGAGTGACCTGTTCTAGGGGGAGGTGTCCCTGCCTATGGCAGGGGGTTGGAACTAGATGATTGTTGAGGTCCCTTCGAACCTTACCATTCTGTAATTTTATGACCTTTGCATATGTAACGTGTCTTAACTGATTTTGGTGAAGCTAAGTTTGGGTAAGGCTATGCAAGACTAAGACCCTTGATTTTGTTTTTCCTCTCCTGTGGGCATATGAGTGCTGATTGCACTATATAAAGCTGCTTGCTGTTGAGCCTGTCACCCTTCAAGGTGAGGAGAAAAAGTGTTCTTGTTTTTATTATCATTCCTCTCTCCTGACCTACCTTGCAACAAAACAAACAAGCCAATGGCAGTGATTGCCAAGGAGAGAAGGACTGTTTTGCGGATCATAGCTTTTCCTGCTGGAAAAAAATGTAGCCACGTTGAACTTCTTTTGAAAGAGCAGCAATGTTGAATATACAAACCGAACTTTGATTCGCACAGATGAGATTGTCATGAGCACTTCACACAAGTATTCACAAAGCGCAGTGTTTGGAAATAGTGACATTTGCTAGAAACAGTCTTTGGGGACATGGGACAGTGCTTGTGTTTTCACCCTTCCCCCTTCAACACCAGCCTGTGTCAGGCCGGCGATGGGAGCCAGGCGAGAGGACTGTGGCCAGCTCTGAACAGATCAGCCTTTGTGTCCCCAGCACAAATGTCCCTCTTCTTCAGAGGGAATGGGCAGAACGGGTTCTGCCCCAGCACAACCGGCTGTTTGTGGCTTGGCCGTCAGCAGGAGAGAAAGTGCCTCTTCTGTGGCTGTTCTAAAGCGTTGCTGCAGAGCAAGCTGGCCAACAGGCAGTTAAACTGTTCAAATCTTTATAAGCCAAAGTTTAATTTCAGCCATAAGGTACTTCAGCTCTGTCACAAGGCTGCCCAAGTTGCACTGAAGAGGTTTTCTCCTTCAGTTAGAGGCTTAAAGCTGCTTTTCTACTGCTGAAGCATGGAGCAGTGCAGAGGTGCAGTGGTGCCCAGCAAAACCAGTGCTGTTTGTTTCTTTTCTGACCAACTTAACTCTCCAAGTGTTTAGTGGGAATACCTCTTGTGGGAACAAGTTAGCGTGACAAAAGGCAGTAGTAACCTCTGCCATTTTGTGCCTCCCTGAAATACAGAAGGAGAGATGGTGCTGATGTAAACAGTCTAATAATACCCTTTTTGTGTGTATGATGTCTTACACTGATGTTATTAAAGTGCTTGAAATTTGTGGTAGTCCTATGTAGACTATACTCAATTTATTTCCTGGGCCCCAAGAGATATTCACTGTTTTCCCTAAGTGTAGTATGGCTTGCAACAGCTCTTACCTTCAGCAGCAGAGAAGTGGGGTGTTTGGGGCTGTAGTTTTGGGCTCTGCCAGTGTTGTTTGGCTTTATCTCAATTACTCATCAGAGCAGGAAGAGGAAGGCTCTTGAAGGCAATTGCTGTTCAGAGGACTGCCCAGCTCCTGCATCAGCTGGCATCTCCTCTGTCCTCGATGCACCTGTAAAGCTACTGAGGTTAACTGGTCTGTGTAATTGACATAAAACGTCAACCTTGGCAAGAAACATGCATAAGAAAGGGCCATCCTGTACCACAGTGCACGTCCTTGTGATTGCACTGATACCATGGGAGAGGCAGATTTTTTAAGTTACATGGGCTAAAGGTATGCTCCAGAAAAGAGATGATCTCTGATGCTTCTTTTCTTGTGATGGAGTTTACAGAGTGGACTTGAAAGTATTTGTGCCGGTAGGAGGGAATCATGGACTCCAGCATAAGGCAGGAGAAGTACTGGGGCAGATGGAGGAACCCAGTGAGGTGGTTTTGCCACTGAAACCAGCGAGTTGTGGAGCTGCAGCCCGAGCTGAGTGGGGAACTCCCCTGCTCTCTACCTGCCTGGACAGCACATTCCTGCTCCTTCACACTAGCTCTGTATGCTGTTGTTCTCCAGGTCCAAGTCGTCAGCAAGGTCAGGGGTAGCATGAGTCCCTTTTTGGGGACAGCTCATTTAAGATCTCTGTAGTGCTGTTGTGCAACTACACCTGTCATGCTGAGGCTTGTCTTGTTATTGTCAACATGCAATGGATGAAATCTGGCCCCAGTTAAACCAACTTTAAACACTCAGTGATAGAGCAGGGCCAGCATCTCTCTTAGTGTTGCAAACTGTGATACAGTTGAGAGGGAAAAAAAAGAAAAACCCTTTATTTTGGAAAACACTAGACTTGTGCATGGCAACCCTGCACCTGGGTAGGCACAATCCCAAGCACAAATACAGGTTGGGTGGTGAATGTCTGGAGAGCAGCCCTGAGGAAAAGGACCTGGGGGTCTGGGTTGATGAAAAACTCAACATGAGCCTGCAGTGTG
>VWZE01006848.1:586483-680303 GCA_013396675.1 Eubucco bourcierii | reverse complement strand
TTCTTTGCAGTAAGGGTGGCACAGGTTGCCCAGGGAGGTTGTGGCTGCTCCCTCCCTGGAGGTGTTCAAGGCCAGGTTGGATGAGGCCTTGAGTGACCTGTACTAGTGGGAGGTGTCCCTGCCTATGTCGGGGTTGGAACTAGATGATCCTTGAGGTCCCTTCCAACCTTACCATTCTATGATAACCCTGAATTTTCACTGTTAATTGTATCACTTACAAGCTAAAGCACCTCAAACCTGCTTTGTATTCTGTGTGTCCTGCTTTTATATAACCTTCTGTTGCTGCATAAAGGATTGGTATAAATCTTTCATATAGGCTGTCTCCTGGATTGCGTGTGGGAGTGGGGAAATTCTGCAGAAGTTAAAATGTACCTGTCCTGTACAAAGGCTGGGTTGATTTGATAGCGAGAGTGATGATCTTACAGTTGAAGTGAGGAGCAAGAGCCAGAAAATTAGACACCCATCACTACTTCTGATTGTCAAGAAGAGGGACAGCTGAGTCCAGACCATGCCCAGAAGCAAAGCACGGATTCAGCTGAGCCTCCAGTGTTCAAGTGTATATCTTCAAGTGTGGGTTTTTTTAGATTAAGACAGGAAGGGACACTGAAGTGTAGCAGCTTTAGTTGTATACACTTTGCTTAGGGAATAAATGAGTATTATTCTTGAATGGGTTTCTGTACAGATAACCCTTTAACTCCGTGCTGTCACTAGCCATGCATAGACATCTCTAAAAAACCTTCAAAATCATCATTTTCCTGAGCATGCGAAATTTGGTCCATGCTGTGCAGATGATCACACTTTAAATGATGGAATCTTGTGTGTTTTGTTTTTGAGGTTTTTTTAGTGCTTGCAGTGGTTTTGGATCTAGGTGACTCGTTCTGTGCTAAATCAAACTGCACTGTATTGAGGACTCTGCCTTGAGGACGTTTAATGCCGTTGACTTTCCTACCCGTTTCACAGAGCTTTTTTAGATGTTTGAGTTGCTTTCTGAGCTGTACAGCCTTTTCAAATGCTCTATTTTATTTGCATAAGATTTTTATAGTATACTATTTCCTTATGTATTCTGTCCTTGTCCTATTGGGACTTTTTTTAAACTTTTTGCTTATCGCTGCTCTTGTTTACTCATTCTTCCTTCTGAGTCTTGATTACTCCAACCTAAGTGTGCTGGTTCTTTGCACCTCCACCAGTATTTTGCTCAGTTGCATGCTTTTCCAAAATATTAATTAATCTGGCAGTGCTACTGAGATGTTTGAGTGCTTGAATACTTCCTTTCTGGGAAAAAAATGTTTTATTGAAAACAAAAAATTTCAGAATCACCCCCAGAATTGTAAGAAGCTTATCTTCATTAGCTAAATTAGAAAACTGTGAAGTGTTGCAAAGATACAAGAAAAAGAAAGCCACAGAAGATTGGGATTATCAGACTTTGAAAGCTCTGAAAGGATCTTGGAGACTTGACTCACTACTCTGATTGTGCAAAGAGATCATGCCCCTTAGCTCTGGTTGTAAGGCTGATTGCCTAATGCCTGCAGGATGGTTTTATATTTTCTTGTTCAGGAGTTTCAACTTATTTTCTATCATGGGGCTTCTCTCTCAGCTCTTACCCTGGCTGGTCCAGGAGACTGAGGGCTGCATTGTGGAAATGCAATTTTGCATGATCTAGAGGCTTTAATATATTGATCTCGAGGGAGTTAATGCACATTGGAGAACTTGCCATGTGGTTGCATTGTGCTTAACTCTTTTCTAAGTGGTTGCTGCTGTGGCTCTGACCTGCTTCCACCCCCAGCTGTGTGTTCTGACCCTTCTTTCCATAGCTCAAGCATTTATCTGAGTTTCTAGGGCTCTGCTTTCACAGAATTAAACCAGCAATTAAACTGGGACTGTTGCTTTGACCATGCAGCCTTGAACTGACCCTCTGGTGTTTTTGTCAGTGAGTTACTTTGCCCAGCTGAACACTGGGAGTGTGGTTTTGTACTTCTTCATCAACAGGGTGAAAGAGATTCCTTACTCACACATCGCTGCATAGATTCATAGAATGGTAGGAGTTGGAAGGGACCTCTGCAGGTCATTGAGTCTAGATCCCGTGCCAAAGACGGATCACCTGGGGAAGGCCACACAAAGCATCCAACCAGGTTTTGAAAGTCTCCAGGGAAGGGGACTTTGCAGCCTATCTGGCAGCCTGTTCCAGTGCTCCATCACCCCCACATTAAAGAAATTTTTCCTCGTATTGAGGTGGAACTTCCTGTGTTCCAGTTCACATCCATTGTCCTTCATCTTATCAGAGGGCACCACTGAAAAGAGCATAGCCCCTTCTTGACACACACCCTTCAGACACATGTAAACATTAATAAAGATCTCCTCTCAGTCTTCTCTTCTCCAGACTGAACAGCCCCAGGTATCTTGATCTTTCCTCTAAAATAGATGTTCCAGTCCCTTAATTCTCGATGTTCTCATTGGTTCTAGTCTGCTTGGTTTATGGTCAGCGTTACTGAATGGTCAGTTTATGTGATCTCTTTTATAGTTTCTCCCCCAGCATAGTGCCTTTAGCACAGGAGAGTGGGTGGCAAACAGTGATTCATGGGTAGGAACAAGAAGTTGGCTTGACACTTCTGAAACCTGCTAGGGAAAGAACATTTATATGCTAACCAGTATCAGCCTGCAGCTGGAAAATACTGTTCCTGAGCAGTCACTGAACCCATTTTGGAGGCAGCAACCTTCTTCACATGCTGATAAATTGGTTTTGGTGGTTTTTTTCCATGCTATCTGAAACGTTCAAATTCCGAGAAAGTATGAGAAGTAAGAACCATTGTCTGAAACAGTGACTCCTTTTTGGGGGGTGATTTTAATTAATAGACATGACTAAAAAAACACTAAAAGTGGGAGGCCATGGAAACCTGTTGACAGTAGCCCAGATGGCATCTCTCCATCTGTGGAGTGTATTGCTGTGTAGGTAAACCGATGTGAGGCCTCGTAAGTCCTTTTCGGTGCTGTTTCATCATGGGTTTTGAGAAACAGGTAAAAAACCTTCCCCTTAGAGGACTGAACTGCATCAACCATTTCAGAGATGGTCTTAGCGAGGAACTAGACGTTTTCTCTGGTTTTCTGTGAAACCAAGAAACCCGGACATCAGCACACCTGCATGAGTCCCTGGGCGTCAGATTACCTTTTAAATATCCCTAAAGAGCATTAGCCCAAGTGCCAGTGAGAAAGTACACAGTGAGGGCAGCCAAAACAAAATTCAGGTGAATGGTGGCACTGTGTCAGTTTATCTTAACACTTGATACAGCATAATCACTTTGGTTTCCTCTCTTCTCTCTCCTCACCTTCTCTCCCTGGTCATAGAATCACAGAATCAACCAGGTTGGAAGAGACCTCCAAGATTATCCAGTTTAACCTATCACCCAACCCTATCCATCAACTAGACTGTGGCACTAAGTGCCTCATCCAGGCTTTTATTGAACAGTCCCCACTGGTGGCTGTGATCTGCCACAATCCTTTTATTTTTTCAGAGATACTGTGGGGTGGTGCTGGTGACACCAGGATGTAGAGCATGGCACAGCGTGAATGTAGAGGACCAGACTGTTTAGTTATGCTTGATACACCCAGAAGGATTATTTTTTCCTCTTTTCTTTTTTTTCTTTTTTTTGCACATGAGCATCAAATCTATGCTACTTCTCTACCTGTGTTGCTGTAGTTGTTTTTCCAAGCTCTCTTACTTGGTTCTGTATGCTAGTTTCTCTAGACCTCACAAGCCTTCATCTGTCATCCCTCCATCTTCCTTAAACTTTGTTTTATTCTTTCTTTTTCTGTGAAAGAGCTGCCTATGCAGCAATTTTCAATACAAATATTTCTTCTTTGTTTCCTTGAAGTTGCAACTCCCTGAAAAGTGGCTGGAGCTGATTTGGGTCTGTGCCCTTTCCTGGAGCAGGAACAACCGTTTGGCAAAGCCTTTTCTTGGCTTGTGGAATTTGTGCATTAGCTACAGAAACTCCTCACCCAGTTTTAGTGGTGGGGCAAACCCACGCCTCAGCTTTAGTGAGGGCAAGCTTAGTTCTCAGCTTCTTAGAGAAGATAAAACTATTGAAAGTTCAGCACTTCAGAGCCAATCTGCTTTGCACAGGGCAGAGACGATGAGAGGGTTTGGCATTTTTCTTGCAACAGCGATGGCAGCAGGAGATGCAAAATGTGAATTTGAGACTCGAAGCATTTAAGAAAAAAATACTGAAATTAAAGAAACTTCATCTAGAAAGGGATTAAGATTTTAGTCTGCTTTAAATTATTTCTGTGAAACTGTAAGCCCTTTTTAAACCAGTAAGGTTCTTAGAGGAACAACATGAGCCTCAGAATGTATGGTTTTGTGTGCTGCAGCAATTTGAATCTTTCAGTTTTGGGGTGAGCAAGCTTAGCAGATATGCTAATAAATGTGTCATGTATCAACATCTTTGTAAATATTGATGTTTACTGCTGCTGATAAATCTAGAAATGCCTTCCTTAAGCGAAGCTGCATGTGGAGAAGTGGGAAGTGTTTTCTTTACCCAGAGAGCTTGTGAGAAGGTTTAAATAAAAACAAAAAAAAAAAGTCTAACATCAGTAGAAATTAGAGATGAGGAGTCATTTGCCATCTAATCCCAGGGATCTGCCAGAGCACAACGGTGTAGCTAGTGGCCCTCGTTTCCATTCAGAATTACCTACGGTTTATGCCTGAAAATGCCATTTAATTTCCATAAGAATGCTGAGTTTCACAAATGTTTCCAATTCATGCATAAAAATAGATAAATGGAATTTGTTACCATCTACCAAAGCTTCAAAGGAAGTAGTTATGTTTAGTTAATTACTTTTGCTGTTTAAATACCTACAATCCATCCTTTCCTGGCTTATAGATTTAGTAAAGAATCTATTACAGAACTGGATGGCCTAGGGGGAGCATATCTGCCCTGTAAATGCTTTTAGCTGATGAGTATTATGAATATATGTGAAATGTCAGACTTGTTCAAATGCAGCAATAAAGAATGCTTTTCTGATGTTCATTTCTCTTAATCTTGTGCCTGATCAGAGGTTTTGGCTTCATGAACCAAAGCAGTAGAGAGGGAGAACAGGAAATGGTGCAGACAACAAAAAAGGAGTCAAAGCAAGTTCTTTGCAAAGTGTATCAGGCTGACGCCTGGAGTTTGGTGGTAAGAGTGTGCAGTCAGGCTAGCATGACCTGTGAAACTCTATGAAGTGAACCTTCATCCATGTGCAACAGGAACCCAATGATTCTGGTTTGTCTTTTCACCCTGTTTTAATGTTTTCTGGGTCACTATTGCTCGCTTGTTTGTGTTTTTTCTGGTTCTGTGTCCTGCGTTTTGCCTGGTGCAGTGTCCTCATCGCAGTGACCCTCATTGTCTCTTCAACACTCAGACATGATGAAACAGCCTCTGGAGTCTGGGCAAGTTGCCTGCACAACTGCAGTGGAGCTTTTTGGAGGTTTTGACTCAGAAGTTGAACTGCTTAACATACCTATTCTTTTGGTCTTGCACGTTATGGATTTTCTTGCTATTTCTGATCTATATTTGCTTGACAGTAAACGTATTTGCCTTTCAAAAAGCTACAAAAGTGCAATTTAAAGACCCAGTCAGGCTACGAGAGTTGGGACTCTTCAGCCTGGAGAGGAGAAGGCCTCCAGAAGACCTTGGAGCGGCCTTCCAGTATCTGAAGGGGGCCTACAGGAGGGCTGGGGAGGGGACTATTGACAAGGTCATGCAATGACAGGACAAGGGGCAATGGGTTTAAACTGGCAGAGGGGAGATTTAAACTGGATGTTAGGAAGAAGTTCTTAGCGGTGAGGGTGGTGAGGCACAGGAACAGGTTGCCCAGGGAGGTTGTGGCTGCTCCCTCCCTGGATATGTTGAAGGCCAGGTTGGATGAAGCCTTGAGTAACCTGTACTAATGGGAGGTGTCCCTGCTATGGCAGGGGGTTGGAACTGGATGAATTTTGAGGGGTCTTCCAACCTAAACCATTCTATGATTCTGTGATTCTGTGTTTGAGGATTGAGTCCATTGCAAGCTGGCTGAGAAAGCTACCCTCGTATTCGAAGCAATGATACATTCTGTTTTCTTCCCTAGTATCTCAGTTGCTGAAAACAATGCAGACAGTATCTCCATCAAAGCAGCATATTACAAAATGGCATTAATTGAAGGACAAAGGTTTTCATGCAGGTATTTGTGGAGATCTGTGCGCAGTTTAACACATTTGAAACTGAGTGACAGAAATTTGCTTCCGTTGTAAAATCAGTAGTTGCTTTCAAAGATGTTGATTTTAATTGCAGTGAAGCACATTATGGTTCTCTGTTTGGAAAATGGAAACAAGAAACAAAGGTCTGCAGAAACCATTCTGGTAAAGCTTTGTGTGCACTTAGTTTTTAATAGTTAAAGGATTCTTTCTTAAATTGCAAGGGAATAAATATTATGGTGCATCTTTCAATATGGTTAGTGTTAATGTACTTTATTTGCTGTAGAATCATAGAATGGTAAGATTGGAAGGAACCTCAAGGATCATCTAGTTCCAACCACCTCAAGGATCATCTAGTTCCAACCCCCTGCCATAGGCAGGGACACCTCCCACTAGTACAGGTCACTCAAGGCCTCATCCAGCCTGACCTTGAACACCTCCAGGGAGGGAGCAGCCACAACCTCCCCGAGCAACCTGTGCCAGTGCCTCACCACCCTCACTGGAAAGAGCTTCCTCCTAACATCCAGTCTAAATCTCCCCTCTGCCAGTTTAAACCCATTGCCCCTTGTCTTGTCGTTGCAGGACCTTGTAAATAGTCCCTCCCCAGTCTTCCTGTAGGCCCCCTTTAGATACTGGAAGGCTACTATCAGGTCCCCTCGAAGCCTTCTCTTCTCCAGGCTGAAGAACCCCAACTCTCTCAACCTGTCCTCATAGCAGAGCTGCTGCAACCCTCTGAGCATCTTTGTGGCCCTCCTCTGGACCCGCTCCAACACTTGCATGTCCTTCCTGTGCTGAGGGCTCCAGAACTGCACACAGTAATACAGATGGGATCTGACGAGAGCAGAGTACATCATTTATGTTCATGTATTTGTAACAAGAACAAAATTGTCCTATTTTTCTTTTCCTGAAGGCTCGTCCAAAGAAAGCTCTTCAACCTGGAGAAGAGAAGGCTTCGAGGGGACCTGATAGTAACCTTCCAGTATCTGAAGGGAGCCTACAGGAAGACTGGTGGGGATTATTTACAAGGTCTTGCAACGACAGGACAAGGGGCAATGGGTTTAAACTGGCAGAGGGGAGATTTAGACTGGATGTTAGGAGGAAGTTGTTTGCAGTGAGGGTGGTGAGACAGTGGCACAGGTTGCCCAGGGAGGTTGTGGCTGCTCCCTCCCTGGAGGTGTTCAAGGCCAGGTTGGATGAGGCCTTGAGTGACCTGTTCTAATGGGAGGTGTCCCTGCCTATGGTAGGGGATTGGAACTAGATGATCCTTGAGGTCCCTTCTAACCATACCATTCTATGATTCTGTGATGTGTGGAACTGGATTTACACCTATGCATTCAAAAACACTTTGATTTTCATTCGGCTGGTCAGGAGACAAATAAGTACAATTTTAATTCTGTGAAAACTTGTGTGCTTTTCAGGGAGTTCACCTTTTGGTGAAGGGGATTTTTTAATTGTGTTTTCCTCTTGGCCTCCAAATGGACTGTTGGAAGCCTGACACCTCAGGTCCTTTGCAGGTTGAATGCTCTGAACTTCTAATCGAAAGACCTCATGAGACTCTTCTGTATTGGTGCATCTCTTAAACTGAAGCAAGTTTTGAACAGCTGGGCTTTCACAAGCTTCCTCTATTTACTTAAGGAAAGCTTTTCTTGGGAAATAGCCCATCATTGTGTGGAGCTACTAAGGGTATTGATATTTCAGTCATCTTTATGGTGAGTAGAAGAATACTAATTGCAAGGCCAGTTTGATTGATCTTGTCAGTACCTTTCCATTACTTGAAGTAACAGAAGCTTATTTAGGATTGTAGGTGAGGTAGGAGAAAGATGTCCTGCCTTGCAGTAGTTTTTGATGCTACTGGGAGATTTAAGGTGTTGTTTGACCCTGCCCAGCAGATAGAGCAGAGATGTATTTTGTCTTGATCTCATTACTGTGAAGGTATGAGATTACCTCTGAGAAGAAGTGAGCTAGAGAGAAAATTAGTCTTGGGGCTTACTTAGCCAGTCTATCTCCAGCTGAGTCATTTATATCTGTCACTATAGTGTTGCCTTGGGGATTTTTTTGTACTTGTTAAAAATAAAGACAAATCTCAGAGGGGTGGGGAGTCTGGACAGCATCGCATTGGGGTGTGGGAATGGCGTGGGCATTTGGCCTCCTTGCGACATCCTGTTTCCCCAAGTTATCACAGCAAGTCTGTGCCCTTTTTCCAGCCTGCCTTCCTGACTCACTCCTCTTACCAGGCCCTCTTGCCTTTAACTCTTTTTCTTCCTTCCTTGGCCAGGAAGAAGGAGGACTTGTGGGAGGCTTCTTTTGCTGATGTTCAGTGTGGTCCATGTGGAGACGAAGAGTGGAGGCTGAGAACCACTCTTGGAGTGAATCCAGAAAATGGTGGTCTGTCAGGCTAGTACCAAAGTGTAGGTCCCTGGGAGAAGGCAGATCTCCTGTAGCTTTGCTGGTTGTTGGCATCACACTTTTCTGTGGGGACAGCAGTTGACAGGGGATCCCTGGAGAACATGGATGACTGCGGGCTTTACTCCTGGCCTGGGATGGGGTGGTGAGCACACCTGCAACTGCTGGATAGAATCATAGAATCAACCAGATTGGAAGACACCTCCAAGATCATCCAGTCCAACCTATCACCCAACCCTAGCCAATCAACCAGACCATGGCACTAAGTGCCTCATCCAGGCTTTTCTTGAACACCTCCAGGGACAGTGACTCCACCACCTCCCTGGGCAGCCCATTCCAATACCACTCTCTCTGTCAAGAGCTTTCTCCTAATGTCCAGCGTATGCCTGCCTTGACACAACTTGAGACTGTGTCCCCTCTTTCTTTCGCTGGTTGCCTGGGAGAAGAGACCATCCCCCACTTGGCTACAACCTCCTTTCAGGATACTCTTGTATTGGCAATGTGTAGGATGCGTGCAGGTCTGCTGCTGAAGAGCAAGCTGCTTTCCAAAGCCATGGTGAGAGAGTCCTCATCCAGCAGCTTCCCCTGGGCTGGGATCATCCTTAGATAGGCAATGCTACAAGTTTGTTCCTGTGCATGGACATAACACCTGTATGGATATGGCTGGATGTCTTCCACCCCAGGTTTCTGTCTTTTACACCACCCAATTAATTGGTATTTATGGGGAAGAGTGTAAAAACACTGCCTGAGTCTAAAGGACTTCTTCCCTTTGTATCCCTCTTTTTTTGTTTGTTTGTTTGTTTTGGGGTTTTTTTGTTTGGTTTTTTTTTGTTTTGTTTTTTGTTTTGTTTTGTTTTTTTTTAACCTGCATAATACCCAAAGCTATGTCTGCAATATCTTGCAGCAAGAAAATGTATTACATGGGCAAAATGCTTCTCTCTTAAGCCCCTAGCTGATAATTTCACAGCATGCTCATTAGCTCTCTGGTAGGAAAAATGATGAATACTCAATGATTTCTCTGTCATTTCTATCATCAGACACTTTCTTTCAAGGTGTCCTTGTATATTTCATCTCCTGATATGTCTGGAAACTGGCAGACAGTTACAGGAATCCTTTTTTTGACTTCTAGGTGCCTTTTCTTGTTTTTCCAAGTCCGTCCTGAGATGAAGTGACCAAGAGTGAATGAAGTTGTATATGTGAACATGCTGTCACTGTATTTCTGTCTCTTCCAGACCTGATTCTGAGGTTCACTGAGCCTCTTCCACTCTCATAGTCAGGCTCCTTCACAAAGCTGAAAAATCTAATGTTAGTCTCATCAGTGATCCCTTAAAGGGCTGTCTTGAGGGGCATCCAGATTGGTTTAAAATAACCTCTATAGATTTACCTTTTTTTTTTGTGTCTGACCTAGGACCGGGAGACACACAGCATCTCCATTGAGAGCTGAAACACCAATCTATGGCAGAGAGAAATTAAGGGAGACTAAGAGTCAGTTTGTGAGTTTGAGTTTGGACTAAATGGTCTCCAGAGGTCCTTTCCAACCCCTATTATTCTGTAATGCTGTACTCTGACTATCTTATGAAGAACTGCTGCCAGCTCTGATAGAGATGTAAGAAATCATATATTTTTCCCTTCATCCCCGGCATAACTTCAGTGGTCACAGCATAAGGCACGTGGGGAGGTTTCACCTCCCACTGTGTGACACTCTGATATACTTCTGTCAGTGATTCCCAAGATCAGCCCTTCTGTCTTTGACCAGATCCTTAAACCCTGACACAGACCCGTTCCCTGATGATGTGACAGTGCACTTGTCCTTTAGCTGTATTTGAGCATCTAAATTACGCTGAGAAGAAACTACTCTTGGATTCATTGAGTTGCATGACACAATTTCACCTTCTGTGTCTGATGTTCATGGGGGACAAGGATAGATAAAGAGGGATCTGAGGTGAGCGGAGGTCTTTCAGTAGACAAGTGCAAACTGAGGACAGGGTTTTGAGGGTTGCTGTCTGCTTTAACCTTCTATCTGATTTTCAAGTACAAGCCCAATTTTAGTGACTTTCTGGCTATTGACTTCAAGCCTCCTACAAATTAGGGTTTTTAAATAATCTCTTAATCTAACTGAAGTGAGGAGGAGGCGATACAGAGCTGGGAGTTGAAGGGGAGGAGCAGGACAGTCTCTGTGGGGGCCCTGCTGTGTGTGTGGGCTGGTTGTTTGAAGTTACTCTTTCTGTAATTGGAACAAGATTTTTTTTTTTTTTTTTTAAATTTTATTTTAATTGAACTTATTCTGAAAACATGGAATTTAAAATAAGACTCCCCAGAACTGGCATTCTATGCTTGCTGCAGAAGTTTAAAGGAAACTCAAACTGCTGAAGTGGTGGTGGTGGCTGGCTCAGAAACCATACACTAATCAGATGCTGAGAGCATGTTGGGTTTAGGGTTGCTGCACTATATAAAACACTGCTTTTCCATCTGTCATTGCAATCCAAGCAAAGTATGAAAGAAATAATGAATGTTAATAATTGGAATATTTATCCTATATGCTTTTATCTTCTTACAAGGAGAAATATCAAATATAATGTCACAGTGATGCTGCAGCTGCATGTCTGTATAGTTTGATAATTTAATGTTCATTGATAGACAGCTTTATGACTTTCTATCTTAAAGAAATTGAAAGGAAAAAAAAATGCAGAATGGGATAAAAACATGAGGATCTTTAAATGAAGACTTCCCACAACCTTCTTTGTACCAGCTTCTATGCCAACCTCTTCTGGTCTTCTCAACCAGTTGAGTGTAATAATCCTTGAGCTTGTGAACAAACTGTACAGCTTACTTATTTGCAAGCTCCCACTGGCTTGGACTAGTTCTGTATTGTTGTTTAGTAACATCTCTTAAGTGATGAGTAAGCTCTTTGAAGAGATTTGCTAGCTGATCTGGTGCTAACTTCTGACCCTGTTTGGCAGCTTGGCCAATCCGGGTTTGGATTGTGGCAACTGCCTAAGAAACCTGCTGAAGTTTGAGGTGTCTGTATATGAATACAGGAGGGAGGTGTGTCCCATCTTCAAAGTGCCCATATTCTACATAAACAAGACCAGTGAGAGAGAGGGTGAAGGATCACAGCATATGCACAAGTGAAGGAGTATGTGCTAATGCTGTGTTAGCTTCACAGCTGTTTGGCGTTTTTCATCCTCATTTTATGGCTTTAGCCTTGAACTTACAGACTGCAGGACCCACATAGCAGGTGGTGTTCCACCTGCAGCTTTTGTGGGAACAGATAAGGCCAGAGGTGGTACAGTGCTTGCAAACAAGCTCTTCTGGCTGATGCACACAGCATATCTCTTGCAGCACCTGGGACTTTGCAAAAGAACCAGATCTTTCCTTTTCAAGGCTTGTAGGCTTCATTACTGGGCAAATAGAATGTCAGTGGTGGAATTACCTCTGGTTTGGTCTTCCCTCTAGTCTTTTTTTCCTTTTTGATGATTACAAAGTAATGGTCTGAAAATTAAGACTCCTCAAAACAGCTCTTTTCCTTGTAAAAATGCTAATAACAGGAACTTGGAAATAAGCACTCAAATACCTTCTCCCAAGACTCTGCAAGTGGAGAGCATAAACTCCCCAGATGCACTCTTGGACACTGAGTAAGGTAAAACCCGCAGGTCTGTTCCACATAAATTTCTAATCTTGCTTCTACTCTTAACTGGAAATGTTGTAATTTTAGCTTTTCTTCATGGGAATCCTAGTATACTGGTGACCACTTCTGTTTTGGGAGGATGGGCCAATAATAGAAATGAGGGTGTTACCAGGATGGTGTTATCAGGATGGCCCCAGCCTCATTCCTAAAGGACTTGTGAGGGTAAATGCAAAACTTGGTTGAGCAGAGATCTTAGGACTAAAAGATGCTTGCATACACTGCTAATTTGGTAGCTCTAGAAGATGAGGACTTTTACCCCCCAAAATGGTACGTTAAGATACAGTCTTCACATTTCTATGTACTGCAGACCTTGTGTCTCCTAACCCAAAATGCTCGGTTCTCAGGGCGCCAGCAACCTTGAGAGCATTTGCTGCTTTGGGCATGAAAGTAAGAATACAAAAAAATAAAACCTTCCACTGGTGTTTGAAATTCAGTCCGTGTCAGTAGTGTCTGAATCCTGTTATCTGATGGCTGCTCAGTGACCCTTGCAAATTAATAGCTTGTTCAGTTTCATCGTAGTTCTTGGTGGATAAATCCCTATGTTACATGAGCTTCTCATTTGTGATAATTTTCTGATTTGTCTTGGGGTCCTGGAGTGTGTTTTGGTATTCTTTCTTCTCCCTGAGAGATTTTTACCTAGTTTTTACTTCTGGAGAGAAGTATTTGAATTGAATTCAGTTTTAGGAATAGCCTCTTTAAAATGTGTTGAGCCACGGTGTTGCAATGTGCTGAAGTACTGGCAACATGAATAGGGAGGGTCTGTTGAAGATGTGAGAGCTGATGCAAAACTATGATCCTGCAGATCACAGGACGGGTAGGGGACAGTACCAAACCTCAAGTCTAAGGCTAAAGGAAAGTTTAATTCAGGTTTTGCTGGCTTAGAGGGAGGTTAGTGGGCTGTGTGAGATGGGTTACTCTTGGGGTTTTTTTTGTTTGGTTTAGACAAGACTACCCTGGAGATTTGTGATTCTCATGCCCTTTTTCCTGCCAGTTGCAGCCATTTTTGCCTGTCTTTTTGAACTCAGGATGTGGCCAGATTTGTGGTTCCTCTTCCAGTGCTGTTTGCAGCTTGCCTGCTGCCTGCACCAGCTCCCTGCTCCCAAACTACTGGCTGGATTATTCATGGCACAGAAAAGCCCTGTTGTTGAAGCGTAACAGGTTATGTAAGGGTTTTGAAAGTACACCCTCTAGCACTTGAAGTCTTTCATGTGGTTTAAAAAAAAAATACAGGCTTGCTGAGTTTTCTTGCCAGGGCCTTTTGTATATTAAAAGGTATGGTCCTTGGTAATGTTATGTTCTGCCCTCCCACAAGGTGAGTGACCAAGCTTATTCCACAACATTGATCAGTGATTTCATATAAAAACTCAGAGATTGGTCCTATTACAGGTGCTGGATAACCTGGACATGAATCACTTAGATCTGTCAAGTCATTCCAGATCAAAGTCAAATTTTTTGCATTACTTTTTCAAGACAGAACTGGAAATATGAAAATTAATAGGAGCTAAGTATTCTCTTTTGCTATTTTTTTTTTCATAAAGTTTTGTAGGAAGTTTTTTTGCCTGGGTATAGAACTTTAAAATGTAGTTGAAGTCAGCCTTGTGGCACAAGACCTGCATATTGTGTTTTCAAATGAGGCAGAAATTTAGAAGCAGAGAAACAATTTTAGTACAACCTGGAAAAAATAAATAACAATAAATTTAAGAAAAATAATTCAAACCTGTTTTAGCAATTTGATTACCTACTGTATATTTTGTGTTTTATTGATTTCTTATGCACAATCTTCCTTTCTCAAGTATCAGGTGGTACTTACTCATGCCTTGGTTGCAAATTGCAAACTGTGTTTGGGGTCTTCTACCACTATTTTATGTATAGTCCTGAGGGTTTCCTATCATCTGGTAATAGAGAGCACCACCAAGCTATCTTTCAAAATGGTCCAATTCCTGCAGGTTGCATTACAGGCATTGTTTTGTCACGAGTATGAGACCAGATGGACATGATGAACAGTAACCATGCAGTCATAGTGTCTGGGGTGGGCATAGATTTGCAAAATAACAGCTGTGCCCTGCAGATTTGTAGGTCTTAATGAATGATGAAATGAAGCTGTTAATGTGGTTGAGAGACAGAAATCCAGGAGTTGTGTTGCATGGAGGTCATGTTTTGCTTGTATTACTTGGGTGTGCTTGTCTCTCCCTCTTTCCTGCTTTTCTGTTCATGCTAATGAGATGTAGGTTCAGAGAACATTATCTGAACAGGTTTACTGTGTGTTCTGGCAGTTTAGTGATGCTTTAGTGCATATTACCATCTCATGGTTGCTTTCAGCCTATGTACACCTTTGTGTACATGGTGTACTTTAATGTAGTCTCATATTGCAAGGTGAATTTCTCGTAAGGGTTAGAACAGCAAGAGCAAGTCCCAGACCTGTGGTTCCTGTTCCCTAAATCTTGGTTTGTGACCTCCAAATTATTCAGTTAGCCTCCTTGTGATCTCTTTTGTCCATCTGTCTTGAGGTGAAGATTCACAATGACTGTAATGAAGTTTGATGTAATGAAGAACAATCCAAGAGTTCTCAAGGATTAGATCACCAAAAACCATTATTGGGCATGTTTCCAAACATAAAGAATGTAATTTGCTGTCCACATTTGCCTTACATCAAAAACCTGAGAAGTTTTCTGGAGGACTTCCATGTCTGCAGAAGTTCCAAGGAAGATACTCAGTGTTTCTGTTTATTCTGCACATCATTTTGTACTGAAGTTTCATCTTCAGGGTGATCTCATTGATTGGTTAGCATTTAAAATTGTATGTGTTTAACCAGTCCAGTAAGAATACTAGACTTAGGCAGTGATACTTTTGCAGGCCAAAGACATACTGGTGCTGTTTTGCTGCTGTTGATGGAGTCCCCTGGTAGAACAAATGGGCAGATGACTTCTCTGTGGAGGAGCAAACATTGTTACACTGTTATGTAAAGGAGACTAGGCTGATTAGATGGAATCAGTTAGGTACTTGATAGAAGGCTTTTGGGTTTTGTTTTGTAGGCAAATGTAGTTGTCAGTTTTGCTTCAGTAAACCAGTAGTGTGACTGAGCTGACTAACCTATTTCAGGTTTATTCTAAAATGACTTAACCTGGCCTCACCAACTGTAACAGAGACAAATGGGAGAAATGTAAAACAATCCTATCACATACATCCTGAATATGTGATGCAAGACTTGTACTAGACCTTCTTGATGGAAATGAGGAAAGGAGCAAACTTTCTACAGTTGATTTATACAAACTGATATATACAGTTTATATATCTGACAGTCTTCCTGCCTTGGGAATTAGCTTTTAAGGTTGTCTTGCTTATTTTTGCCCTTACTGCAATGAAGACAAAAATCTAATCTTTTGAAGAAGTAGGATTGTCAACTGATGTTGTCTTGAGATAAATATATACTGGCATATCTTACTTATCATAGAATCACAGAATCAGTCAGGGTTGGAAGGGACTACAAGGATCATCTAGTTCTACCCTCTCAGCCCTGAGCACTTCACACTAGGTCAGGCAGTCTAGAGCCTCATCCAGCCTGGCCTTAAACAGTCTCAAGTTATGCCAGGGGAGGTATAGGCTGTATATTAGGAGGAAGTTCTTCACAAAGAGAGTAATTTGCATTGGAATGGGCTGCTCAGGGAGGTGGTAGAGTTGCTGTTCCCGGAGGTGTTCAAGAAAAGCCTGGATGGGGCACTTAGTGCCATGATCTAGTTGATTGGCTAGAGCTGGGTGACAGGTTGGGCTGGATGATCTTGGAGGTCTCTTTCTGGTTGATTCTATGATTCTATCTCCAGGGCTGGGGCTTCCACCACCTGTCTCCCTGGGCAACCTGTTCCAGGCTCTCACCACCCTCATGGTGAAGAACTTCTTCCTAACATCCAGTCTGAATCAACCCATTTCTAGCTTTGTTCCATTCCCCCCAGTCCTATCACTACCTGACATCCTAAGAAGTCCCTCTCCAGCTTTCTTGTAGTCCCCCTTAGGATATTGAGGATACAAGATCACCTGGGAGCCTTCTCCTCTCCAGACTAAACATCCCCAACTCCCTCAGTCTCTCCTTGCTTGAGTAATTATTATTACATCAGAAATTATCAGCAAACCATAGACCTGATACCTTCTGATATCCTGGAAACACTTGACTTGCAGCTGACCATAATTCAACAAAACTTTTGGAGATGTTCAAACAAACTCAAAATGTTCGTTGGGGTTGGGTTTTTTTTCTGTCTGTCACACTGTTGACCAACATCTGTTTGCTTTCCTTTTTACATTTGCCTTTTTTTTTTTTTTCTTTAAAAAAAATGTTCTGCAGATGAAAAGAGAAATATCAGGGACAAATTTAATGGCGCAAGCAGTGCAGAAGCATTTCCTGAGCTATTTCATTGCGTCTGGTAATTCTTTGCATAATCTCCTCTTCAGAAATCTTATCTAACCAATGGTATCCAGGCAACCTGTTTTGAGCCTTTAATCTTCAAAATCCACGGTGTGTGAAACTTAAAAATTTCCTAAAGAGTGGATTAGTGATAGAATTTGATAAAAATGCAAACAGAGCAGATGCTCCTTGTGGNTCATAGGAGAGCTGCTCCAGCCCTCTGATCATCTTTGTGGCCCTCCTCTGGCCCTCCTCTGGACCTGGACTGTCTGTGGGAAGAGTGGGAATGACTATAGGGGTGAATCTCCACTAATTACCTGAGCAGCCTGTGAATATAGACTTCAACAAAGTCAAGTCCCGTGTCCCCCCCCTTTTTTGTTTTCCTCCTTTCTTTTCAATTCTACTTTCCCATCCCTGTACTGAGGAGCTGAGATTTGCCAACACTTCTCTCTAGTTAATATTTTCTTAATTTTGCAAGTTGAAACAAGGGAAATTCCAATTCAATATAAGGCAGAAAATTTTCAGCATGTGAGGTCAAACATTAGGATAAGTTGCCCGGAAAGTCTATATAATTACTGTCCCCAGAGGAATTCAAAACTTGCCTGGGCAAGGCCCTGAGCAGCTGGCTCTTGACTTTGAGGTTGGCCCTACTGTGAGCAGGGGCTGGACCAGGCGACCTCCAAAGGTCCCTTTCAGCCTGCAGCTTTGTAATTTTTTTTTTGTTCAGTGATTAATGAGAGTCTTTGAAGGCTGTCAAAACGAGTCCAGCATAAGGAACGTAAGTGTAGGTGATTTGGATTAATGTATTAATATTTTTATAAAAAATCCAATATCTTGTTACAGAAGAGGTTTTCAAAGGAGTATACATGAAACATGAGGAGGCAGAAATTGGTAGAAAGTGAAGTTTTTCTTTTGGTAATTTGCTGGTAACCACTGAATATCATTGCAAGTAGTGCAAAGCCAGGGAAAATGATTAATTATCTTCCTAGGAGCTTGTATGTGGTTTTATTCAGCTTTTTTTTCTTGGGATTGGAAGTGTTTCTGTAATTAGATTCTCTGTGTCCTGACCATTCTTTGTGTCTCTGATTTTGGTAAGCAAACCCATGCCTGGCAGCAGCCTGACCATTTTATGTGCTAGCAAAGCCTGTATCAAGAGGATATTCAAAGTCTTTAATCTTGTAAAGAAGTAGCTTACAAATGCATGCCCAAGAATTCCAGCATGAAACAGCTGCATTTCCCTGCAGACTTGTTTGTTTGTGGCAGCTCAGCTGAGTTCTCCTTTCAGCTCGGATTGTGACAAGGCTCTTTGTATTAGAAACACATGCAGCTATTTTGTGACCTTCTGGAATCAGTGTTTTTCTTTTTCTTCTGTCTACACCTCTTTCTTCTTGTTGCTCTTGTATTGATTCAGGATGACTTTCTTCATCCGTAATGTTCAAGGAAGGGGTCAAAAGCAGACCGTATTGAAGTTATAGTTACCTCTGCTGTTTAATAGTACCGCCTTTCTAACTCTGGGACAGAATTTGGCCTTTCCTTCTCTTTTAAGTCCTCTAACCTGAGGAGTGAGCAAAATTCAGTCCCTAAATGACAAGTTGATAATCAATGACAGCTCAAATGGCCACACTAATTAGCTATGTAGCTCTGTGTGACTGTAGGAGTTGGAACAAGGTGGGAGGGAACCCCGGATTAGAGCATGTATCGGCTCTTGCCAGCTGCAGTGGATTTGTCCCTATAAAATGACGCTGCATCTGCAAGCAGAAGGGCTAACCAATACAGAGAAAGTGAATTAATTTTGGTTCAACATCAGCATCCTTGTTACATCTTCATAACTAATGCTTGGTCAGTTGTGATGCTGTCAGCGTGGCTTTGAGAGAGAGCACCAAGAAGGGGTATAGGTTTTGATTTAGCCAAGGCATGTAGCTCTCTGTTGCAGAGATCTGATCTTGTTTCTATTGTAACCAAGAGACTGTCTCAGCAGAGGGGCTCAATGGGCACAGAGTGCATTTGCTTCCTTGTTGGAACAGCTTTCAACCCCTAAGTTTCTGCCCTGCAGCTACTAAATAAATTCCTTTTAGTTCGGTGTTTCTCACTATTATTTTTACCATGCGTCCTTGACTGAGATTATGGCAGAGGTCAGTGCACTGTTCTTAAGGCCAGGAAATAAAAAAGATTTTCTATGCAAGCTTAAATATATCCCTTCATGCTGTGGTCAGATTAAATAGATCTCTATGTGTTTTTGGTGTAGAGTTGGGAAATCGTGGGGGTTTTTTGATGTCTTGCATGTTTAAGGTGATTTTTTTTTCTGTGTATTTTCCCTACAGCTTCACTTTTTTTTTTTATTTGTTAATCAGCTATGTAACTGACATTTCCTTATTGAAGTTCTGTGCTATTCCCTCCTACATAAACTTTTTACCTTTTGGAAATAAAAATGCCCAAATAACTTGGTTCACAATCCATATAATTGTACCTTGCCTGCAGATACTAAGTCCTTAAAGACCTCAACATGTAGTATTAACTTTTATCTTGTACCTTGAAATTGTATATATTCAACTGGGACACATGCAGCAATGTGAACCTGAGGAATTCATGTGCTGAAGACCTAGGACATAGAGGCCAGTTGTCTAATATGACTGTTCAGAACAAGGCTTCCATGTGGACTCTTGAGTTTTTCAGAGAGTGAGTTGACTCTGCTTTGAGGATACAACTCATTACACTTGGATACCAATTCAGCCTACATTTTGAAATAATTGTGTTCTAGACTGTTGCTTGCAGTAGAGAAAGATTTTTAAAGAGGGAATAAGGCATTTCAGTGTCTCCTGTCTAGTTAAGACTAATTATTGTCATCTTGATGTAAAAAAAAAAAATGCAATCAGGTAGTAGCTGATTCAGAAGCTGATTCAAAGAGGGAGGAGGGCTTGGAATACAGTTCAGATTTTAGTTGTAGAAGTAATTTTATTATTATTATTATTATTATTATTATTATTATTATTATTGTTGTTGTTGTTGTTGTTGTTGTTGTTGTTGTTGTTATTAACAGGGAAAAAAAATAAAGCACAGTCAATATATCTAATTTGTGGCACTTGGTGTCATGGTTTAGATGATTAGATGGTGTTGGGTGATAGGTTAGACTTGATGATCTTGAGGGTCTTTTCCAACCTGATTAATTCTGTGATTCAGTAATTCCCATGAATTTCTTTCATGATATTACTAGATTCTGAATTTCATTCTTCCCTGAAGAGAATCCTTACAGATGCAAGTGCCAAAGATGATCAGTCTCAACAGTAACACGCTTTGCAACAGGTATTGGTGGCAGTCAGAGAAGTTAGCGTAGTTAGCTTTGCAGAATTGTGTTTGACTATGCAGTGTTTTGACAGCTCTGTCTTGAGTTTTAATTCCTGGTAATTTCATTGGGAAGTGTCACTGAGCAGAGCAGTGGGGTGAAGACAGAGGCTGGAAACCCACCCATGCACTGGTGGGACTGCCTAGCAATTGTGTTTTGCCCGTTCAGGTTATCAGGTGTAAATAACATGTTACTGGTGCTTTGTTTACAGTCTTTGATTTGTGAAGACAAAAAGCTCTCAGGCTTCTGTGAGACTTCCAAGGAGAAGGTAGCACTGCTGTAGGGGACGTATATGACATGGTGGATCCTGGACCATCTGGATGCCCATTGAGTGATGTAGTATATTGCTTGATAGTAGGGATATAGAGTTGTGTAACTCTGTATGGAAAAGATGAACACATAGTTTATTATTTGATGACCATAATCTTTGGATGAATCTATTTAGTTTTGTCCCTCACAGATAGTTACTTTAAAAGATTATTTGGTTTCACACCTGCTAAGAAGTATGGGTTTTTTTGATCACACATCCCTCGTTGTTTGTCCAAGATGCCATCAAAATAAACCTGTCCAGAAGAGTTCCTGTATGTCTCTGTTCTATCTCTGCCTATCCACACTTCATGTTGGAAACACAATAATCTGTATCTTTTTGCAGTGGATTTGGGGAGGGATGAGGAAAGGAGGGATGGATGGTGTTGAGCTACCTTTTAAAAGATCCCTTAGTTTGGGCTTGCAAAACATAATGAACTGCCTTGTCATCTCTAATTATGGTTTGCAGTGAAAAAGAATAATGTATGTGCATGTGATTTGGATATGGTAATGTAATATAAAAAAAAACAAACAACCAAACCAACTTATGGAAACTCCAGAACATTTAATTTACTTCTATTTTCTTGTCTACCAATCCTTTCAGCACCACTTCAGCATTTAAAAATTATAACAGGATGATACGACCTTGGCTTGAAAATAATGAATTTGATGCAAAATCAAACATAAGTTGCTCAAGTGGAGTCTCTTGGTCTTCTGGGTGCAGTTCATCCCTCTGAACTTTAGCTAAGTGCTTTGACAGCTAGCTGAAACAAAATACTGACTCTTCACTGTTGTTAGCAGAAGAAGGGAAAACCTGGCAGCTCTGAAAGCTGCTTCCCACTCTAACTGCTGCATGAATTGCCCTCTTGAGAGGTCTGTTTATCTCTGAACTATAGAGATTGCCAATAGAGATTGCCAGTTGCTAAGGTAGTAATTTAAATTTGGTGGATGCCTCCCTTTATGCTACATTGACTGTTCTCTTCAGTTTTGATTTTAAGTTGTGTTGGGTCACATTAAGGGCCTCCTTCACTCCCCAGTCTTCTCATTTTTAGTCATTTCATTTTGCCAACTTGCTCACCAAGGGAATAGTAGCAGCTTGTGTCTACCAAAAACTAGCTGTGCCAAACCAGCAGAGATGATTAAATAATCTCCTGAAGTCTTGGGAGCTCAGCCAGTGCCTGGTTTCTGCTCTAGGAGAAGACTTCCTTGTGTTTTTCATCTTAAAGATCAGTGTCACATACTTGGTTAAGTATGGTGATTGGTGATGCTGGTGACTCAAATCCTGTAGCATCTTAGGACCAGTTGTTGCACTGGATGCTTGTGATGCCATGCTTCTGAACTGAAGACTATTATAGATAAAAGGAGTTTGATGTCTCTTCAAGTCACAACTATCTACTTAGCTTCCATCAGGGGCTCCATCTGACCCAGTATGGGGCATTGCTAAGCAGGGATGACTTGTTCTCATTTGTCTTTATTTTAGTATCCTGCAGAAATGCTCATGGAAGTGCATGAAGGAAACTGGCCAGGAATGACAGCAATGGTCTCAATATCACCTGTGTTAGAGGACAGGTCATACCTTACTGGCATTGCCTGGTGACAGGCTGGCTGTACTGCACTTACACTGGAGGGATTGAGTCCAGCATCAGTAAGTTTGCAGATGGCACCAAGTTACGAGCAGGGGTCCATCTGTTGGAGGGTAGGAGGGCCCTGCAGAGGGACCTGGACAAGCTGGATGTGTGGGCAGAGGCCAGTGAGATGAGATTTAACAAGACTAAGTGCAGGGTTCTACACATTGGCCACAACTCCAGCAGCACTACAGGCTGGGGATAGAGTGGCTGGAGAGCAGCCAGGAAGAAAGGGATCTGAAGGTGCTGGTAGATAGCAGCTGAACATGAGCCAGCAGTGTGCCCAGGTGGGCAGGAGAGCCAATGGCATCCTGGTCTGTATCAGGAACAGTGTGGCCAGTAGGACAAGGGAGGTTGTTTATCCCCTGTATCCCACTGGTCAGGCCACACCTTGAGTACTGTGTCCAGTACAACTGGGCCCCTCAATTCAAGAGAGATGTTGAGGTACTGGAAAGTGTCCAGAGAAGGGTGACAAAGCTGGTGAGGAGTCTGGAGCACAACCCTGTGAGGAGAGGCTGAGGGAACTGGGAGTGTACAGCCTGGAGAAGAGGAGCCTCAGGGGTGACCTCACTGCTGTATACAGCTACCTGAAAAGAGGTTGTAGCCAGGTGGGGATCGATCTCTTCTCCCAGGCAGCCAACCAGCAACAGAACAAGGGGACACAGTCTCAAGCTGTGCCAGGGGAGGTCTAGGCTGGATATTAGGAGGAAATTCTTGACAGAGAGAGTGATTTGCATTGGAATGTGCTGCCCAGGGAGGTGGTAGAGTTGCCATTCCTGGAGGTGTTCAAGAAAAGACTGAATGGGGCACTTAGTGCCATGATCTAGTTGATTGGCTAGGGCTGGGTGATAGGTTGGACTGGATGATCTTGGAGGTCTCTTCCAACCTGGTTGACTCTATGATTCTATGAAAAGCAAGGTTTGTGCCATGTTTTGTGCTATGTTTGCTGTACAGTGCATTGCAGTTAAATCAGGCCTCCCGATGGCTGCTTCTAAGAAGGCACAATATACTATCCAAGCCTCAGGTGTGGGTTCTTCCCTCTTACCTCTCCAACTTCCAGCAGGCTGACTCTAGCACTCTGCAACCCAAATGGAAGGCAGAGGTTTTGTCATCCTAGGGAATATCAGGATCCCATTCCTGCAACTCTTTTGCTTGAAGAGATCAGCATTTAAATAGGAGGTGTGACAAGTGTGTCTAACTGCTGATGGGAGTAGAATAGGGGTGAAAGGTGAGAATAATAGTGGAAAATAATGGGTAAGCAATTACTTGCACTTAATTTTGTGGATGACACAGCCCAGACCTACCTAAGTGGTTGATCATACACAACAAGACAGTAAAACAGACCTAATCTCATCGCTTCTCCCTCTTAGGGTTACCAGCCGAGAAAGCCCTGTAGATTTTGTGGTAGAAGCAGAGCAAGGGAACAAAGAGGTGTCCTTAAAAAGGCTATCATCAGGGCATCGTATGCAGAGAACAGTTGGAAAAGATCATGTGAATCAAATGCCTGTTTGAGGCTGCTGAAGAACTGCAGAGTGTTAAATAGTGCAATGTGTAGGGGAATAAATAGGACAATAAATCAGTATTTGTGTCTCTGTTTGTGATCTGTATGTGCTAGATGACTGGAGCATGCAGCGGTACTGAGCACACTGCTGTTGTGTCAGTAGCTAGAGCTCTTCTCACTGTGTGCCCAGGGTGGTGAGCAGGGAGGCCTGAGTGGACCCCAGGCAGTGGGACCTGTGTGCATGCACAAACTCTGTTTCCGCCCACTTGAGGAGCGACTCTTCAGTTTGTTTGTTTGTTTGTTTGTTTTTCATCCAAGCAAACAAAAAAAAGAAAAGAAGAAAAGTTTTTCTAAACACAGTAGTAGCCTCTGGCCACTTCTGACCTTGCAAATTCAGATGCTTGACTTAAGGTAGTTCTATTTTTACAGTACAGGAGTGAGGTGGGACAGAAACTGCAGAGCTGGGCCACCCGTTCCCTGTGTTCTTCACCCTTCCTTTGGCACCTCTCCCTTGGCGAAATAAGAGGCCCTGGTGCTGCAAGAAAATCTTAGGAGGTTTTAGAAATGGTGGTTAGTCAGAATCTCAGAATCACATAATCAATCAGGTTGGAAAATACCTTTGAGACAATCAAGTTCACCCTGTCACCCAACATTATCTAATCAATTAAATCATGGCACCAAGTGCCTCATCCAGCCTCCTTTTAAACACCTCCAGGGATGGTGACCCCACCACCCTCCCCGGGCAGCCCATTCAAATGCCAATCACTCTTTCTATGGAGAACTTCTTCCGAACATTCAAGCCTAAACCTTCCCTGGGACAGCTTGAGACTGTGTCCCCTCATTCTGTCACTGGGTGTATGGGAGAAGAGACTGACCCCACTTGGCTACAATCTCCTTTCAGGTAGTTGTAGAGAGCAATAAGGTCCCCTTTGAGCTTCCTCTTCTCCGGGCTAAGCAACCCCAGCTCCATCAGTTGCTCCTCATAGGGCTGAGGTGGCAATACAGCTCATTTTCCTCTCAGCCCTGTCATTCAGGAGGATCCTGTCTACCAGAAAGAAGCTAGTCGCAAATGTGGTGATATACCTGCTCACTCCTGAGGTGTCAGCCACACACTCCCTATTGCATATTTAAACCCCCAATTCTTTCTGATCCTAAGAAGGAAATAGCAAGATCACTCGAGGTGCCACAGGAGCTGGGGAAGCATGGCTGAGAGAGGAGATGTTTGTGGCCCACTGGGTTAGTCTTGCTGCAGGATAAAGCACAGCTTAATTACCTGAGGTTTCCTGTTTGGTGGTGTTTTGGGGCTTTTTTTTGTTGGTAGTTTTTTTTCCTTCTTCTTCTCCTGAAGAGCCTGTCAAGCTTTCTATCTTCTGAGCACAGCAGGCATCTGTACAATTACTGCGGCATGATGCAAAGAGACGAGGGAAGAAAGCATCAACTGGGAGATCCTGGCAAACATCATTTAAAGCGTTGGAGAAGTGCAGCAGATTGACTCGCCAGCCGTCACTGCCGATAATGCTGCTCATAGAGCTTGTCAGCATTCCAGCTTCACATTTTTATAACCATTTAATTACTGCCTGTATTGAATATTGCAGCTAACGCTCTGGAAGTGCACTGTAGACCATAAGCAAGTGGAGAACATCAAGGAAGCAGCCAAGCTGTAATGAGTTTGTTCATTCTATTAGGTAGCATCTCCGAACAGCCCCAATAATCATTCTGTTTGTTCTGTGTTTGGGGTTTATTTTGTTGCTGATTTTAGGTGTTTTTTTCTTAGGATTCTTTGTCCTTCATTGGACAAAGTTTTCTTTCCCTTCAAGTCCACAATCCCTTTCTCAAAACTTAATTTGAGACAATGTAATATATTAATAAATGTATTGTGTCTGTATTTTTTCTTTTAATACCCTCTCCATGACAGAGGGGTGATAATGCTGGACCATGCCATGGTTTGGCAATTGCACCCCAGTACTGTTTTGTCTGAGGCTTCCTTTTGAGTTGAAGGGGTTGGGGGAGAGCAAGCACAGACTTGCTCCCATGACTCAGTCCAGTGGTGGTGAGTGCTGAGCTGCTGTGAAGTGATCTAAAAGCACTGATGCATAGCAAATGCTCTGGCTGGGAAGAGATTTTGTCAGGGAGGCAATATTTTAATGTAATGATAGGTAGTTTGAATTTCTGACAGGAACCTGTTCGCATCATTCATCATATTTCAACACATAGTTCACAGGATACTTCTGCCCTTTCTGCCGTGCTTTCGGTTAGGGGCAGTGCTGCAAGCTGCAGACCACTGCCTGGGTTGTGTTTTACAGCACCTGCCCCAGCATGGAGTGCTGCCACCCAGATGAGAGAGGTGCTGGGGCCTGACAGCAACTGCTGCTTCTTATGCACATGGAGCACAGGGGGAGTGGGCAGTCTCGGCCAGCAGCAGTGCTTCTATCTGTACCTCTGGTTTGCCCTTTCTTCCCTCCCTTTTCAGCAGAGTTTAGAGGCTGCTGCTATAGGAGGGAAATGGGAAAAAGGGAAGGTGAGGTGTTTTGGGCTGGGAAAAGAGAGACTGGAACTGACTGGTATTGGTGAGGGAAGGATTTGCACCGTATGCCCGTGGGAGTGAGACATGGAAGGGTCTAGGGTAGATGCTGATGGAAAGAGACTTGATAATTAGCTCATGGCAGTGGTACAAGTACAGGTTTGGGTCCTGAGGACCTCAAGGGTAGGACCACTTTGATCAGGTAACAGCTTCTGGAGGAATGGGGAGTTACAAGTTTCTACCTGTATAACAGCATCCTAAGACATGGCTTGTGTCAAGGAGATGCATAAACATGTATAGATTTGCAAAAGTCTGTATTACCATATTTGATTTTGTGCATATAGTTGCTTTGTTGCTACTGAATTATTTTGTTACCATTTTTGTTGAAAAGGGCTTGCTGGTCATTGATTATTAATGTCACTGCTTGCTAAGCACAAACCCCCTGTGCCACAGAGTGTGAACCGGGTCTGGTGGTTGTGTGCAAAACTGAAATGCAGGGATCGTGCTGGCAACCTGGAAGAGTCTTCTAGTCCTGACACTGAAGGAGATGATGATTTGCCCCTTTGAGCTGAGAGAAGGCAGTGCAAAATAAATGGTGTGAAGAAGTGTCTTGAGGAAGCTGAAGTAACCTGGAAGCACTCTTATTTTCTGGCACATAACTTCTGAACTGCTTTGCTGTCTTTGCAGTTAACAGACTTGTACATTCTCTATTATGCATTTGACAAAAGAGTTACAGAACAACCCTTCTTTAAACAAAGAGTGCCTACAGCACTCCGGTGTTCTCAGCTCCTAATTTCTTGTACATAGTGGCCATTATATACAGACTCAGGGAGTAAGTTTCTGACACTTCCTATGGCAGAATGCTATAAATATCACTGGCAAACCTCTGCCCTGTTAACTGGCTTAAAATTCTATCCCAGCTCCCCATCTTCTCTTCTTAAATGTAATAACTAACCAGGATGATAGGCTTAGGGTTTTGCCTGTCAACAACTTTATTTCAGTCTCTTATGGTGTCTGCAAAGGGAGCAACTGCAGAAACGGTCCTTAAATGGTTGGAGATGAGCACGGTATAAATACTGAATCGTTTGTCAGCTTCTGACATTTGCTGAAATCTAGAGTTTCAAAGTTGTCCTTTAAAAACTGGAGCACAAACCTGCTGTGGCAATAAGCCCAAAGGTCAGCTAGATTGCTTGTGAGGGTGATCTCTACAGAGATGCATCGATAGTATTCTGATGGCCTTTGGTGTGCAAGATGAGAGGAGAATTACCCTGTCTGTGGTGATACAGACAAGCTGGTGTTTGTGATCTTCTGCATGGCCCTCTACAGTTGAAGTCAAAACTTTTTTTCCAATGATTTTCTGCTGGAGAAATCTGGGCCTTGGTGGACATCTACTCATGCAGCTCCCTGCCAGTGTTAACTTTTCTCCCACTCCCCATTCCTTCCCTCTTTATAGCATTCCGCTTTTCAGCTTTGACCATTGGACCTAAGATCAGAAGCTCTTTGAGGCAGAAATTGGACTCTGTTTTTTTTCAGTTTTTTTTTTAAAAAAAATTATTTTTCTGTGTCCATCAGTGCCACTGTGTAAAAAAACAGGAAAAAAACCCAAACCCAAAACAAACACAAAAAACAACAAAGAAAACCATCAGCACTGATATCATCCGATTGTGCTCTCTGCAAGTAGCAAGGTAGACCTGCTCCTCAACTAAATACAGCAAACAAGCCTCAAGCAGATGGTTATCCTTGTTGTGTATCCCCAAGCCCCTCTGAAAGCATAGATGATCTGGATGGGAAAGCTGTGCTTTCAGCTCCTATTTTCAGTGGTACTCCTCCCACACTAGACCATAAAGAAAACCAGTTTTGTTAGTTGGCAAGAATGCACATAAACCATGCTTTGCTCCCAGTCTCCTTTTGCTTCACAAGCTTGTTTGCTTCTGCAAAAGAATTCTTCACAGGACTTGCAGGACATACATACAGGGAGGATTTTTCTTTCCTTTTTGTGGGAATTGACCCACAATCGATCCTTTTTGTGGGAATTTTGTGAGGTCATACCAGCAAGGCATGAGGTTCAGCAGAACTACATTTAACCTGCACACGTTCTGAAGACTTTTCTTTGCATTATGTGTGCCTGAAATCCAGTCCCTCTGTCCATACAGGCTCTTGTGAGCAGCCTTGTCTGGCCACATGCTGTCCTTGTGTCAGACAAATGTTCCTATATCTTTATCTGTATCAATCTGTGATGGTTTGGGATTTCCCTGCCCCACCACACTTTGTAAAATCACCCAGACTAGACTCAGCCAGCTGGAAGTTAAGGAATGAAGCTTACAGCTTACAGTTTAGCACAATATACAAGCAAATATACACACAATATACATGAATATTTACAGAAGTATGCACGTTAAAGGTAATACAGAACTACAATCCCCCTCCCAGAAATCAGGGGCCCCAGGAGGGGCTCCTAACCACCCTTCCACCTTCTCCCCACCCCTCCACCTTACCCCAGGGTTTGCCTGATGCACAAGGTGAGCTTGGAGGATTGGCCGGGGTCGTTAGAAGCAGAGTGGTTAGTTAGGTTAACAGAGAGGGCAAGACTCTCTGTGAGAGTGTCTTATCTACGTTTGTGTTCTTATACATCTCAACAAGCCTATGAGTGAAGTAGATATCACCATTGTTTTCTTTTCACAGCCTATAATTTTTTTTCATTAAAATATTCCAATTAGCCTCAAACCAGCACACTATCAGCAGAATTCAAACACAACTCCATTGCAAAAATCTTGGATGTCTGAGGTAATTCTTGATGGAATACCTGCATGGGAAACAGCAGCGATAACACCACAGAGGAAATTCTTGCCACTAAGTGTAAAGGCATCCTAGCAACCCTATCGCCCTACTTGTATTTATTTTTCTTCCTCATTTTTCCCAGTGTTTTTACAAACTGCACCTGCTACAGCTGTCTCTTTCACAGAAGAATACAATAGAACTGTAACAACACTGGGAGATTAAATGCATGATTTTTACTGTAGGCTCTTCTGCCTGCTTATTTCCTTGTCATGTCCCTATTGTCTTTTAACTTGTACTTGATTTCTAAGCTCCTTGGGAGGGGACCAGCTTTTTGTTCTGCTTGCAGAGTATCTGAGCCTATCATGCCCTGCTTCTTTGCTAATCCTGTTTTAGTAAGTACCCCGTAGTAAAAATGGCAAATCAATTTGAAATGCAAACAAATGAATATTCTTCTCACCGATTAAGCAAGTGGTTTTCTCTGTGGTGTTCTGAGCCGTGGCAGCTCATCTGGGAATTGCCAGTTTCTTTTCCAGCCTCTGTTATCAGCCTCCCTTACTAGTTGACCAAAAAGTACTTGGCAGGCAGTTTGCAGACTCTGAAAAACAATAGGTTGTACTTTTTTAACCTGGCTGTGACCTAACCTGGAACAGTCAAAACTGGCATTTGACAAAAGTGAGCAAACGTGTTTCGATGTGCCAAGTAAACTGCACTTCCTGTTCAGCAGCTACTGGGAGTAACCTGTGTCTGTATTGTCCTGCAGAGAGATGGGGAGGGGTGTACCATGCTGGCCCCAGGATTGCCATGGTACCCGGCAAGTCTCAGTAATTCTCTGTAATAGGACTTGAATGAAGCAGGGAATTACTTTGCCCTTAAATCGAAGATTAATGTGATTTTTTTTCTGGGACAGAAAACATTGCTTGTTTTCTGGAAGGATAAAGTGTCCACTGAAACAGGATTATATTTACGTTATTATTGCAGGGTGATCTGTGAAATAGGCTTTCTGTACCACAGTAAAGAGCCATGACCCCTCACAGAGTTATCTTTTAAGCTGCATGCTAAACCCACGGGGGCTTATGGCTCAAAGCTAATGGGGATTTAACTTCTCACTGAAAAGAATTTGAAGCCTAACCCTATTTAGATGCTCTTTGCTCTTATTGATTAAATGCTCAGTCCACTGCAAGAGATCTAATGGAACCATAGCCATATGAATTTTCCGTCTGACAAAATAGGTGCCGGGGGACTCTCCATGCAGTATTTATTAGAAAATGAGTTTGATCTTAAAAAGATATTTTAAATCAGCATGTCAATTCAAAGTACTATTTTGTTCATAGAGAAATAAATTAATTTGAATGAGAATGCCTTTTTCAGAGCACCCTACAAACCCATTCGTTTCTTCATTTAGGATTTTTATGAGAATTTTCACTGCTTCCTTTGCTCCCTGTGTTCACTAATTCATTTCTGAAATCCTTTCTGCAGAACACTTTTAAATAATGCTGTATAACCATAATAAACCTGCACCCAAGCAAAAAAAAACAACCAAACAAACAAAAAACCCAAGCCAAAACAACAGCAACAGGAACAACAAAACTCCATAAAACTCAACAATAAAACAAAAACAAAAACCCGAAACAAACCCAAAAAAACAAACCCAAAACCAACCAACCAACCAAAAAGTCTTTCTTTTAATGTAATGTTGCACTATGCACTGGTTTCCAGGAGGACCATATTCCATCAGAGATCATTGACAATTTTTAAGATATATGATGAGAATAGAAGAACTATCATCTTGGTAGAAGGCTCTGAGTTGCAAAGAGCAGCACATGATGCTGTGGTGCTAAGGCAGAACTCTTGGGTTGCAATCATGGTCTCTTTGCATGCTGCAATTCTGAGAATTTTCAGTTCTCAAAGTGCTGTTGCTTTCTGAATACTTTTTTGCCAGTGCTAATGACTAGTGTGCTCATTCTTTAATTGTTGTAGTGTGGTGTTACTGTTTTGGTGGCTTATTCTGAGAAAAAGTGTGATCCCTGGGAGAAAAGTGCACCATTCAAATGGAACCCCAAGTACCAAGGCACAAGGATGCAGCATTAATGTTTAATTGTCCTTCTCTTTTCAGGGCCATTACTGGACATACAGTCCTGATTCCTCTGCTGTTTGAAGTTCAGGGAGTGGTGTAATGTGAGGTCTCATCTCCCTTCTGGTGCCTCAGTAGGCAATCTGTCTACTTTAGGTGGTTTTCTCCTAGCCTGTAGACCATCAAGAAGACAGGTGTAGAGCCAAATATCATTTCAGGCCTGCCACATGCTGGGTCATCTCACAAATGTCTTTAGGTAGAAAAGAGGCAGTTTGAGATTGTACTTGGACTTTAGAACCAGTAGAATAGAAGAGAAAGTTGGACTTGATCTATCACTATGTCACACTGAAATAAAAATAAAGTTGCATATTATGCCCACCTCTGATCAGAAAAAGTCATCCTGGTTCTCCGTGATGCATTTTAGGGGCCCTCTTGGATTCATGGTTTGGTTTTGTGGTTGGGTTTCGTAGTTGGTGGATTTTTATTTTTTTTTTGCTATATAGAAGTCTTAAGTCTACTACACAGGTTTTCTTTTGTCTTCTTGTTCTTCTCCCATTGAACTGGGGATGGTGTCGCAGCCTGGAGATTGTAGCTTTTAATGGAGTGAAGTGGTTCCCATGTACTCGCAGTGCAGAACTGACTGGATGCTTCTTCAGATTTAATCAAACTTTGTTTTTCCCATTTTAAATGAGAAAAAGAGAAACACATGGCCATTCACAGAAATTTTCAGTCCAAATCTCTGAAGTTCAGTAGTATCCATACTATACTTGCCTATCTGTTGGTATTTATATACTGTATTCATATAGATAGAAATATTTCTAATCATTGTTACTTGAGGGTTCTGGATGTGACTGTTTGGCTTCCGTGTTGGTAAGGCTGCTGCTGAAGGATTCCTCCAAAATAAGAACTTTCATGGTGGTCTGATTACATAGCCACGGGAGATACAGCAGGTTTGTAGCTGGGTGAGTACCCTGAGTTTGTTTGGTTTCAAAGCTCTTGGTGTTGTCTAGTGAAGAATGAAAACAATGAACCTTGAAATTTTGCAAGTGACTCCAGCTCTGCTGTTCAAAATAAATACTGTGCATCTCAGAAGATCTTCAAGATCTTCCCATAGGGAGAAGACCATAGGCATTGTGAATCTGGTTTTAATTTTCACTGGGATCCCTTTGACTTGTTTAAAAAAGAAGAGTTGTAAAGGGATAGAAACTAGGATTAATTCTGAGAATTCTGACTTACTGTATGACTTTGGAGAAGGCATTTTAACTCGCCTGTGTCAGTTTATCCATCTGTAAAACTGGTACACAGCATAATAATTTCCTGCAGTGAGTGCCATTTTCAGTCTATCCTGTACTACTTAATGATTTGTGTGGCTGCTGAAATAACAGCGTGCTCTAAAAATGTAATACCCTTATGTATTTTTCACATAATCACTAGTGGTTGAAATATTTGTTCTGACACTTGAGATTACTCATGTAAATAGAAAAATTATAGCATACTGGTGATGCCAGACACCTTGAATTCCATCTGAGCATGTGAGTAATTGGAGAGGGATCTATAAATACTAACAGAGAGGGGAAACAACAAGCATAAGCAGCACATGAGAAATTCTGACTCAGTTTATTCCTGAGCCTGAGAGAAAAGATTTTAAAATACATTTTATCAGTATCAGATAGGAAACGGTCATTAGAAGTATGAGTGCTGCGAGTCCACCGAAGAAATGAGTCCACTTTGTCAGTGACATGGACAGAGGAATGGAGTGCACCCTCAGCAAGTTTGCAGATGACACCAAGCTGTGTGGCACAGTCGACTTGCTAGAGGGCAGGGATGCCATCCAGAGGGACCTGGACAGGCTGGAGAGTTGGGCCCAGGCCAACCTGATGAAATTCAATAAGGCCAAGTGTAAGGTCCTGCACCTGGGTAGGCACAATCCCAAGCACAAATACAGGCTGGGTGGTGAATGGCTGGAGAGCAGCCCTGAGGAAAAGGACCTTGGAGTCTGGGTTGATGAAAAGCTCAACATGAGTCTGCAGTGTGCACATGCAGCCCAGACAGCCAACCGAGTCCTAGGCTGCATCAAGAGAAGCGTGGCCAGCAGAGCAAGGGAGGTGATTCTGCCCCTTTACTCTGCTCTCGTCAGACCCCACCTGGAGTACTGTGTGCAGTTCTGGAACCCTCAGCACAGGAAGGACATGGAAGTGTTGGAGCGGGTCCAGAGGAGGGCCACAAAGATGATCAGAGGGCTGGAGCAGCTCTCCTATGAGGACAGGCTGAGGGAGTTGGGGCTCTTCAGCCTGGAGAAGAGAAGGCTTCGAGGGGACCTGATAGTAGCCTTCCAGTATCTGAAGGGGGCCTACAGGAAGGCTGGGGAAGGATTATTTACAAGGTCCTGCAATGACAGGACAAGGGGCAATGGGCTTAAACTGGCAGAGGGGAGATTTAGACTAGATGTTAGGAGGAAGTTCTTTACAGTAAGGGTGGTGAGGCACTGGAACAGGTTGCCCAGGGAGGTTGTGGCTGCTCCCTCCCTGGATGTGTTCAAGGCCAGATTGGATGAGGCCTTGAGTAACCTGTACTAGTGGGAGGTGTCCCTGCCTATGGCAGGGGGTTGGAACTAGATGATCCTTGAGGTCCCTTCCAACCTTACCATTCTATGATTCTATGATTCTATGAAATGTCTTGCTGCATTTTCTTCCTTTGTGAAGCCACATTATCCTGTTGTACTTTGAGTAGAGTTACAAGGAGTATGATGACTTAGTTCTAATATCATGTGACTAAAACCTCTTTTTTAGTAATTTTTTTCCTGCAAAGCATTTGGCCTTGAAGACAACAGAGGCTCCAGATTGATTATCAGTCAGTGACTGACAGGTCCCACAATGCTTTTTCTCAAAACGTGACTGCTGTATCACGTTTTTAACATAAAAATGTAAGTTATGTAGCTACTACTCGAAGGTCTGAATTTTTAGTTTATTAGGCAAGTGACACTACTGCAATGTAGCTGCTCCTTCTCCACTGAGTAGTGTTTCATTTGTATACAAGCTCTTCAAGATAGCATCGATGTTTCCAAGATAAAACTGTAAACACCTCCTTTTTAACCAAACATTGTACTTTAGAGACTTGTAGAATGTTTACAAGTTAAGATCGGGTTTCAGATTATGAAGAGAGAGAAATGTCTGCATTTTGGGGGGGGGAAGTATGTACAGTTTTTGGAAGACTCTTAGTTTATTGTGATCTTTCCACTACAATTCGTACATTTCTCTTCAGTAGTATAACCAAAAACTAAAGCTGAACACATGCAATTAACTAAAACAGAAACGTTAACACTTAAAATAAATTAAATTGCTTGAAGGGAACTGTACCACAGTCATTGTCAGGTGTATGAGTAATGGAAATTATAATGGGAAGTATTGCTCAACATCAACTGTAAAGAGTCTACCTTTAGTATTAATGTGATGGTTAGAGTTTTTTGTGTGCCGTGTTGCTGACAACATGTAACTGCTTTTGATCATTCTGTCAGCTCAAGTGCTAGTACATGTCACACCTTGAACCAGATCAGATTCCATTGTGAGTCTGTGTGACCCAGTTTTGTGTCTGTTAGTTTTTGTTAATCTATTTTGGACAGAGACACAAAAATCATCTCACCCTGGCTTTGAAACTAGTTCTGTTGCCTTGGATGTGCATGAACTAGTTCTGCTTCCTTGAATATACACAGTTAGCTTCAAACATAGGGGCTTTGTTATTAGAACTGGGTGACATAACTTCCAGAGGAGCTGAAGGGGTGGTTAGTGATGACCAGCTCCAAGTAACCATCAGGGAGAAGTGGATGGGAAATGCTGACTGAAAGGAAAGTTTTTAGGCTGCCTAATGTAGACTGGAGGGACTGAGTTGTGTACTTTTCTCATGCCTGCTCTATGTAGAGTAGAAAACAGTGGCCTTGCGCAGGAATGGAAATAGATCGATACTTTCTAAGTTTTGCAGCTGACAAAATTGTTATGTGGCATAAAATAAGAAAATATTTAAAGCCTCCAGTCCCTGGAAACTTTTACCCTGAGGAAACTAAGAAGGGGTCTGCTTATTGCGGAGGGAGTTGGACTAGATGACCTTTGGAGGTCTCTTCCAACCCAGAGCATTCTATGATTCTATGAAGTGTTTGCTAAAGGGGAACACCAGGCCTAGGTGTGATGGTTTGGGATTTACCCACCCCCCAACTCTATGGAAATCACCCAGACTAGACTCAGCCAGCTGGAAGTTAAGGACCGAAACTATATATAGAGCTTAGCACAATATAGAAGCAGATATATACACAATATACACAAATATTTACAGAACAGGGTAAAAATAATAAAGAAACAATACCCCTCCCAGAAATCAGAGTCCCCAGAAGGGGCTCCCAGCCACCCTTACACCCTTGCCACCCCTCTGCCTTATCCCAGGGTCTGCCTTACATGCAAGGTGAGTTTGGAGCATCACCAAGGGGCTTAGAAGCAGAATGATTAGTTGGGTTACACAACCACTAAAGCCCAGGGAAAAAAACACACCAACAGAGAGAGACTCTGTCTTATCTGTGTTTCTGACCTTGTTTTTATAAATCTCAGCAAGCCCGTGAGTGAAGTAGACATCACCATTGTTTGATTTTCATAGCCTATGGTATATTGTTTTTTAAAATATTTATTAAAAAAATATTCCCATTAGCCTCAAACCAGCAGACTAGGGAATCAGTGGCTGTGTCAGCTCACACCATAGGCAACATCTCAGGGAAGGAAACTGAGGGAAAATAACAGTGTGAATTTTTTTTTTGGTGATACACAGAAGCATAAGATGGCCCTGGTATATTAACTCCAGCTCCTCAAGTGCTGAAATCATAGTGCTGAGTTTCCTTCAAGAGTTTCTTGACTTGTAAGAGATCATTGGTGGTGAGCTGCTTTTACTGAGACCTGCTGTGGATACCAGCACGTAGCTGGTCACTGTGTCCTGTTTGGTTTATCAAACCCATGAGGTTTTACAGACTGTACACTTACATGGCTTTCTGAGAGCAGCCAATTTTCTCCCATTTGATGGGGGCCTGGACACCCTGGTCCCTCAGTCTGCTGTGAGGAACACAGTTCTTACCTCACTGACAGAGAAATTGTCTAAAACAAGCAAAACTGCTGATTTCAAGGGCTTTAGTTTTTTTGAGTGCAAGCTTGGATGGTGCTTACAGTGCTGCTTAACATTGTTCCACCTGTTCTATAAAAGCAACTGCTAATTTAAAGGAACACTCTGAGATAATATTTGTATTTTTAAAATGCAGTTAGTTGTTTTTTTTCCTCTCACCTCGGCTGTTCATAGTGCACTGAAAGCTTGAACTTGAAGCTTGGTTGCTTATGAGCAGCCTTTTGGCACCAATTGATAATGCCCTCCCTTCAGGTAAACTTTGTCTTAAAGGTGTGTTTATCTCCTGGATCTTTCTGAAGTTGCTCTTATTAAATATTCATTTATGTCTCCCATATAAGAAGTGCATACATGGACTGTATTTGCAAACGGCTCCTTATAGTTCAGATCCAAGCCCGTGTCTTGAAGAAGCAAACACTGAATTCAGCTGAATTAATTTTAAAACTGAAAAAAAAAAAAAAAAGATAAATTCAGCTTAGTCTCATTGCAGTATGAGAAATGGGCAAAACATCAAAAGGGTTTGTGTTCTCACAAACTGTTTATTTTAACTAATGTATATCATCTCCCTGAGGTGAAGATCTGATGCCCTTGGCAGATCAAGAGGTTTAACGTCTGAAATACCTTTCAGTGTGAGGGAAAACAGGTGATGCTAATGGATGCTACTTGTCTGAATGTAGTAACAGATGTTTCTGTAGGAAATGAAGTGGAAACATGAGTAGAACTGTTGTCTGGCTTTGGTGTATGGCTACATTAAAGGTCATGCAGCAGCAGGTCTTCATAAATGATCTGATTCATAAACTCTTTTTCCCCAAGTATTTGGGTCTTAGTTTTAATGATGGCACCAGGAGCTAGACAGATTCTCATCTCATTTTCATACCTGTGCCTTCACTGTAGGGCATGGAGTTTACTTGAGTGCAGTGGAAATTTGATCTCCTACATAAAATGTATCAGGCAAATTCTAGTATTATGATATTGAACTAACTTGAATATAGTAGATCTTCTTTCGGCTCTCTTAATCTCAGTTCCATTGACTACAGTGTACATTTATGTTGGCATTGCTTGGACACAGTTCATAAACTTAAAGGCCAGACTTTCAGTTATATCTAGCTTTGAAATCACTTAGGGCATTTTGGTTTGTGTCTTACCAAAACTGCTGGAATTCTGTTTTAATGTTTCATCAAGCAAAATGACACAACCATGATGAGTGACTGACATGCTTGCCTGATCTACCCTCGTGAAGGCCACAAACCTGACTTGTAGGTTTTTTTACCATTCCCTTTTTCTTTTGGGACAGTATAATTTCAGCAGTTGTTAGATTGCTCTGAGTTGTTAACTTGGACTTTAGCAGTGGTGCTAACTACAACCTCAGAAGCATTTGTCTTACGTTGTTTCATCCTTTTCAGGTGGGAACTGTGTACCTGCAGTTGGGGGCTCTTTTAATTCTGCATTATCAGCTCTTCTCAAACTAACTAAAAATCATTTTGCAAGAGAAGTTTTTTGTGTGCCTTGTCACATGGTGTACTCACTTCAGCACAGATGAGTCAACCTACTGCTTCATACTGAATAAGATGCTAAACACAATTATCTCATCATGTTCACTTTGTGGGCATGAGTGACTCCAAAGGTTGATCCTTACAAGCAGTCTTAAAACATCTCAGGTATGTTGGAGAACTTGCATAGCTCCTCTTCTCTAGGTCATTTTTCACTGTGGCAGAAACCAGACCAGGTGAAGATGGATTTATGGAAACTTTGGAAAATTTTTTTTTTTTTTTGTTATAGATGTCAGTACCATTAGCTCATCCTTCGAAAATAGCCTCAAGAGGTTTCTGAGTGAGGTGTTCTTACTTACCTTTGGTAGTTGTCTCTAAGTACTTATTCAGGAGAGAATGCATACATAAAGTAGAGACTGTGCTTTTCCCATGCACAGGGGAATTCCTTGATCATCTTTCTTGGAGCAGATCAGGGCGTGTTGTTCCTTTTGATCTCATTTTGTAAATGTACACATCCTGTCCTCATTCCTATAATAAAAAAGAGCTTTGCTCCAGAGTACTGGCTTCTCTTCAGTGGCCTTTGTCTTCCCTCCTAGGAAACAGTTTGAATGTGTCAGAAGAGTCCCAGTTCCTCAGAGCTGTGTCTGGCCAAGAACTGGACCAAGTTGGTCTGTAGTATTTCTCTCATTAAAAGCCTTCTTCTTCCTCCCCCTCAAAGTCATCTGTGAACAGTAACAAAGGACTAATTGTGGAGAGCTGGGACTTGGCAGAACTGTGTATAAATTAAGTGTTGTTTTCAAAGCTGTGTTGCCTGTCTTGCAGATCAAAAAAAATAAATGCAAAAAATTTCAATGGGTATCGATGGATTAATTCATTTCATAGNTTTTTTTTGTGGGGAGGGATGTTCTAGAGATTGGAATTTTAATTGCTTGACCACAGTTTCTAATTAGTGGTGTACCAAAAGGATACGGGTCATTAATTATTACTGAATATAAAGATCTCTGAGGTTGAGATACAGCATCAAATGCATGAGTTTAGACAACTTTCAACCAAAATTACAGTATGTCAGTAAACTGAGTTATAATAATGAAACCATTAGAATTTTTTTTTCAGTCCCTGCATGTTGGCTTCTTTGTTTACAGAGTACATTCTGGTGGTCTTAAAGAATGTAACATTTTTCTAGGAACATGTATTTAATATTTGTATATATCTATTAGGCATGTCTATACTGAAGGCATCTATGGATATGTATACACATGTCCATAGAACAGTTATTCATTATTCAGGGTTGTTACACAATGGCATGCCTTATTTCATTTTTTAAAATGTTTTGGGATTTTAATCCATTAGGTATTTTTGTTGGCAATGTATAAAACTACTGTTCTCTACAGCCATTTTCAGTCAGTACCTGGATTTGTGCTACTGTATCTACAGGGATATCTTGCTCTTAAGTGTAATGGTCTGAGAACAGATTATTATCCACATTATTACTGCAATGTCCAACAGTCTGTATCATACTTTTTCTGGTTTTAAAACTGGTGATGGAAGTGGACTTAATAACTTCAGTTATACATTAACGTTGCTGCATCAAGATTCTCAGATAGTGAAGTGTGGAATAGAAACATTCCTGTAATACATAGTGGCATCAACTGGTTTTCTGCTAGGTGGACTAAGAACTGGTTAGTAGACATACTGCAAAATGCAGACCTGTATGGTGACCATAAATTGATGTGTTTGGTGTGTGTGTATTAGGGTTACTGCTGCACTGTTGTAAGACAGAGCATTCTGCAGTATTTGCATCCAGAGTTCAGAGGTAAATAGGAAATAATTGCTGATGAAAGTTATTAATCATCTAAACAGCTTGTGCCTTATTTTAGCTAAATTCACAAGTTGGACTTTATATTTGGGCATGAAGTTGTGGATGTTGATGAGGCAAATGCAAAACAATGGCTCTGAAATTTAAATAATTTTAAAAAATTAATCTGGTTCTGCCAACTGTTCCGTTTGTTCATCTATATGTGTCCATTTGGGGTCTCTTAAAATGTGAAACATGTTTTAACATGCAAGAGCCATAAAATCTGGTTTGTAAAACCCAGCAGGATTTAGCATGAATCTATAAGGATGTGCTTGTATTTAGTGGGAAGTAGGAGTTTGTAGAAAACTACTAAGGTCCATTTTTCTCATGACAGAAAACCTTTATTCACTTTATTTTTAAATCCACCTGTAGAATTTTGTGTGAGCAGCAGTTTATTAATAGTCATTATTCATGTCAGTCTATGGGGCTGAGCATCCATCTACCATTAAGAGTTAGTAGAGACTAGAGTTCTGGGAGTTCCAAAGTTGGCAGTTTTCACAGGACATTTTTCCTCAAGGTGAGTTTTTTGGCACTTGCTTGTTTGAGACCGTGTGGAAAGAGGATTGTGTTTCTGCACTCTCCTCCTGCTTCTGCTGCTTCTTTCACAGGAGTTTCTGAAGCAGTGCAACTGCTTGCCATGAATCCACTGGTGCATCACATGGAAACTTGGCTTCTTGGCATATGGAAGGGATGGCTCTTTCCTGCTGCACCCGTCTCTGGGGAATTAAATTGACATTCTGTGTTGCTACTTAGGTTTACAGCCAAATTTTTCACTTCAGTTTCCTTCCTCTCCCTGCCCCTCTCTCCTTTTCTTAATTAAAAGATGCTTAGGTCTAATGCATATAGCTGCAGCTGAAGAAGGATGAAAATAGCACAGATTAAAGAGCTACACTATTGAGACCTGGACCTTTATTTAGCATCACATCGCTGGCATGTCACTGTAACAGTTCAAAAGCTGCTTTGATTACTTTTTCCAACAGATTAATTGATAATCTCTGATTTTAAAAGGAGCAAAATTTTGTTTGCAGTGAAATATGGGTTTTGTAGCTTCAGCTGCTTCTCCCATCTAAGTTAACAACAAAGTCATGTTTGTTTATTGTAACCAGGAATAGATTCACCACATCTGTGTGTGTTCAGTCCCTCTGTTTCCCAAAAGCTTTGAGCACGTCCAGCTCAAAACAACTGCTAAAGTTGCGCAAAGCGACTGCTAAAACAAATATCTGCATGACACTGGCTGAGACTGCTTCTTTCAATCACCTTTTGAAAATCAGGTTATTTTTGGAGCACCCAAGGAGGAGCATTGGCTTTGAGAGGTAGAAGCTTTTAGATGAGGCACTCCAGACAGAGATCTACAGAAATGAAAAAGATGACTCTAAACACCTTTTGCTGTAAATAGGTTCTAGAAGCCTAGCAGAATCTCATGCCAGCACTTCACAGAGCAGGAAATGATGCATTTGAGAAATCATTTAGAATAGCACGGGGGCAAAGAAATTGAACCAGCAGTGTTGGGTAGGACAGCATTTGATCCTTCTCACAGTGGAATACCCTGTAAAATACACCATCCTTATAATTGAAACTGGCAGGTTTTTAAAAAGGAAAGAGAGCAATGGCAAGATGTAAAATGAGCTGTTCTAGAGAAAAGATGTCAATAAGTGCCTAGAGAGTGGACTTGAGTTTTGCACAGATATCTCTCCTGGTGAAGCTGTTGTGAAATGTCTTGAAAATAGCATTGCTGAAGTTACATTATCTGTGTTTTTGGCAGAAACATGGTTGTACTCCACTCCTCTGAATACTTCCCTTGCTTTCACTTTGAATTTAAAGCTCGGGTTTGTTTTCCCTAATTTAACCTCCTTCACCGCGCTGCCCTTTTGCAATTACCCATCTCTTTGTTATTCAGTCATTCCCAGACTCTTTAGCTGAGCTGACACTATAATCTACACCATTCCCTTGGAATCCTCTCTCACAGCATTTTAATAACTTCCCCAAATAAGTTCACATTGCTCCTGCCCTTTTGGCTCACATCGTTGCTATTTGAGTCGTGGGTACAATCAAATGGTAACAGCCAGTTAGGCAACCACAGCTGTGTACGTTGGATAGATACCTTTAACTAGGATGCTTAAAGGCAAGGCCTTTTCTTAGCTGAGCTTTGTCAGCTTTCTGAAGGAGGAGACTGTGCCTGGCAGATTAGGCAAGCACCTGAAAAGCAAAAGCAATCTTGAACTGCCAAAAGAATTCAAAACCAGGGAAAATGTTGAAATATTTGCCTGCACAAAGAGGGGACTGTGAAGTATGAGTGTAAAAGAAGTCCTGATTTTTTTCATACGTTGAAATCTGTGCTGGTTTGAGGCTAATTGGAATATTTTAATGAAAAAAAACCTAGATTATAGGCTGTGAAAAGAAAGCAGTGGTGATGTCTGCTTCACTCATAGGCTGGCTGGGTTGTATAAGAATAAGAACACAAACATAGATAAGACACACACACAGAGTCTTGCTCTCTCTAGCTGCTGGCTTGATCTGGACCTCTCTGCTGACATAACTAACCACTTTCCATCTAACACCCCTGGCCGATCCTCCAAACTCATTTTACCATCAGGCAAACCCTGGGGTAAGGTAGAGGGATGGAAAGAAGGTGGAAGGGTGGTTAGGAGCTCCTCCTGGGGACTCTGATTTCTGGGAGGGGAACTGTGTTTCTGTATTACCTTTAACTTGTATATTTCCATAAATATTCCTGTATATTGTGTATATATTTGCTTGTATATTGTGCTAAGCTGTAAAGATAGCTTCAGTCCTTAACTTCCAGCTGTCTGAGTCTAGTCTGGGTGTTACAAAGTGTGTGGGAGGTAAGTAACTCCCAAACCATCACAAAATCATTTGGGAATCCTGCATTCGCTTTTCCTATCCATAGTGGGGAAAAAAAATAAAAAAGTTGGGAGAGGCTGAGAATAGATCTAATCTGACACCTCCACTCTTGCAAAAGGTTTGAACTCAATTTTATTTCCCCAAGAGATGGATAAGAGGTTAATTGTTTTTTGTTTACTGCATATGTACAAGTAGATCAACTAAAAGTGGTTCTCAGCAAACAGAAATAGCTGTTGAGATCAGTGGCAGAACACTGATAAACCTGAACCTGGGATGTGAATTTGCAACACTGGGAGTATCACTGGAACATTTTAGATAGGGGAATAGTACATTCACTATCATTTGATCAAATGTCTTCATAAAAAACTTCATTATACCTCAGCCAGCTCATGGCTTCTGCATAGAGGAACGTGCATGAGAACATAGAGCCTGTTGAATAGAGACTGGATGGCTCTCCTGGCCGTACATTAGCTGTATGTTCTTACATTTTATATGTTTTACCTATTCCATTGTTTTCCCTCATTTTATTCATTGCACCACAATGAGATTGACAGCAGTTAGAGCTGCATCTTCTGTATTTGCACAGCTGCCAATGCCATAATACTGGACAAGCAGAAATTATGAACATTGCTGGAGGCTGTTTGGACCAGTTCAAAGAACTCGCATGGGGTACAACTACTAAATATCCATTTATTTATTGCTTTTCCCTCTTTTTTTTCTCTTTTTTTCCACAGTGAAGTACATGAGAGAAGCAACACCCTACGTGAAGAAAGGCTCTCCTGTTTCAGAAATTGGGTGGGAGACCCCTCCTCCCGAGTCTCCCCGCTTGGGTTGCCCCTCAACTGACCCTCTGTCACAGCTTTCCCTCTCCATCCACAGAGACAGGAAGACAATACCACTCAAGATGTGCTATGTGACACGCAACATGACGGTGTCAGACCCCGAAAACAGGTGAGTGGGGTTGAGTTTTTGCCTTTGCATTGAATTGTTATTGACCTCTCCATCGTTTGGGCTGGTGAACAGCAGGGTCTGGCAATGAGTTGGCAATAAGCTTTCACTGTGGGGAAAAAATACCCAGCAAGGAGTAAGCAAGGACCGGTTTGGGATGGGTGGATGTCAGTGCCTGAGGCATGTGGTGCTGGATTGAGCTTTTGGGTTGTGCTAGAGAAACTCCCAGTGCAGTAACAACATTTTTGCTGAAAATGGAATCTCAGGGCCTTGTTTTCACCCTGATTGAGTGTCTGCTTTTGAAGGAAAAGACACTGTACATGCTAATTGGTTATATTTTCCAGGCCAACTTAATCTAATTCCACTAAATTGCATTTTCTTTTCTTTTTAAAATTACTATTATTTTAAGAACAGACTGTTTTGTCCATTCAGTTCTGGGCATTAAAGTCAAGAATAGGAGAAATGTTATACTTAAAAGGCATTAATGGGGAATTTCTGTGACTGCTTTGTTTTTTTCATAATGTTAAAAATAGAATGAGCTTTTACCAGCCCTTATTTATAACATATGTGAAACAGCTGCACCATACCAGCACACTCCCGGATCCCTGCTCTAACAGCTGCTAATAAAAAAGGGACCAGTCAAGTCAGTAATACAGACTAATTCGTCCATCCCAATAATGGCCTTTTTGTTTTTCCTGCAGTGTACTGGCTTGGCCCAGAAGCTGGGTTTGCTGCCTTTGATTCTTAGCACTTATATTTAGGCATAAATAATAGTTACATTTTTAGTGAAAGGAAGAGGAGAGAGCAGAATGGGATTTGGGGAGGATAGGTTCCCTAATAGTCTCTTGTACTGCAATTTGTAAACTTTATCCTATCTGTATGTTTTTTTTTTTTTTAAATACATATATTTTTCTGACCTTCTTTTTAGTTTGGTGTCCTCCCTCCCCCATCCTTTATTGTTTAGTAATGCTTTACTTTTTGCTTCTGCTCTTCATCTCACCAAGTAGTTACCACCATAGTCAATGACTGCTGCGGAAATGATGCTGTAAAACAGCAATTACCCCAGCAGTCTTTCTCAGGTTTAAATCAAAATGCTTCTTGGTAGCAGCTAGTTTTTTTTTTTCCACATGAATCTATATAGTTTAAGATGTTGAGGTTTGATGGCTGTATCACTAGTCTGAGAGTTTATCATTCTGTCTACCATGGATTGTATGTTAAAAATACCCATGCATTTGAAATTGTTTGAATCAGCAGAATGTAATAACGCTCTGTACACACTGGCTTTGTTCTTTCACTATTTTCCCCTCTCTTTTTTTGACCATATTGTAGTTCTCAGCTTTGGTCACTGTCTTGGCCCTCAGTTCTGTTTGAAGGCCGGGAGGACTGATTGAGAAGGGGAGCTGGCTTTTTCAAAGCATGCTACAAATGCATGTGTTCTTAGGTGTTACTAGGAAGTACTGCGTGGGAGACTCATGCTGCTTAGTATCACAGTTTTCATTCTGTGCTGCTGTCATTTCCTGTGGAAAGAGTGACTTCTGATTTTTACACAGTGAGGTATACACTCAAGATGGATTTTTCCATCCAGCACACAGTACCTCCTCATCATGCTAGCTGCAGTGTAATTGTAACATCCCACTGATTTGCATCTTTAGTTATTTAGAATCACAGAATTGTCAGAGCCGGAAGAGTGCCCAAGGATCATCCAGCTCCAATTCCCCCTGTCATGGGCAGGGACACCTCACACTAGATCAAGTTGCTCAGAGCCTCATCCAGCCTGGCCTTAAAAACTTCCAGGGATGGGACTTCCACCACCTCCCTGGGCAAACCTGTTCCAGGGTCTCACCACCCTCATGGTGAAGAATTTCTTCCTAACATCCAATCTGAATCTACCCACTTGTAGTTTTGCTCCATTTCCCTTAGTCCTATCTCTACCGAACAGCTTAAAAAGTCCCTCACCAGCTTTCTTGTAGTCCTCCTTAAAGTACTGGAGGACCCCAAGAAGTTCTCCTTGGTGCCTTCTCCTGTCCAGACTGAATAGCCTCAACTGTCTTCAGTGTCTCCGTAGGAGACATGCTGCAGCCCTCTGATCATCCTCATGACCAAGGGCAAGGGAGTTTTAACCATTCCAAATAATGGAACTGATATTTCCCAGTAGAAATGTTATCACAATACAGCAACCCTTTCCCATAGGAGTATGTCCCAAGACAGTAATCTAATTCCACAAAAATAATTTAATCTCTGTTCATGGCAGAGCTCAAACCATGTCCTTACATATTCTGTCTGTTTCATAACCCAGTGACCTAACACATAGATCTTATAACTGGTGGCATCATTTTGTTGGCTGACTTCAGAAGACCACTGCTGCAAGGCTGTCAAAGCATATGCTGGCAAGAAAAAGGGCTACTTTTCACTATAGTTCAGCTGATTTTCATCTAAGACTAGATGTGGAGACAGAAAACATGAGTTTTCCAGTGTATAAACTTAGAGGGAAATACCTGTTTGTTAGCACTGAATCACCTCTGGTTCATAGAAAGCTGGAGGGAAATGGGCTTTTAGTGGGCATGGAAGAAGTTAGACAGGTGGTCTTCCCACTAGAGCTGCTAAGTGCTGCATAGGATTTCTACTTCCAATTGAAGACTGGCCTCAGTTAAGAGATCCCAAAGTTGATGTCTGTTCTCAGATGGTTTGGTGAGCCTGTTAGTTCAGAGCAGGAGTGAAATCTGGTGCCTTATGAAAGATGACTGTGTGCAGTTTGGGACCTACCAGCAGTTCAAGTTGCAGTGCTGATCCAAAGTACAACTGTTTTTCTTTGAAAAAACTACAAGGCCTGACATGTTAGGAAGCATTTCAGTACTGAGAAGGTGGTCAGACAGGCTTTCCAAAGAGGTGGCTGATGCCCTATGTCTCTGAGTGTTTAAGGGCATTTGGACAATACCTTTAGCAACATGCTTTAACTTTTGACAGCCCTGAAGTGGTCAGACAGCTGGACTAGATGATCGTTGTAGGTCCCTTCCACAGTCTAGTCCTGTCCTGTTCTATTCAGTGAAGAAATGAAAGTAATCTAGCTGCTGCAGCTCTTCAAACTTGTGCTGGTATAATTTAAGGGAGACTGAGGGGACAGGGAGGCAAATGCTAGGCACTGAAGAAAAGCCTGGATGTGGCATTGGTTAAAGCATGGGCTGGCTCATACCTCCACCCTGCCTGTTCCCTGTTCAGTAAACACAACCGTACTTTGATGTTGTGAAGTGTGAACAACCACTGGTAAAGAAAGCAAAGGATGGATTCCCCTGCAGTTTGGTTTGGATGGGCTGCTTTGCAGCCCAGGTTTATTCAGTGTTGATGAGTGAGCAGATCCCATGAGTCACATACCTGATGTGAGGCTCAGGGAGGGCAGGGCACTGCCACGGAGAATGACCATGGTACCAAGAATGAGCTACAGCTGCTCTTGTAGAGCATAGGACCCATTTGTCTTGGTTTTTTCTTCTGTAATGGGTGCATTACTAGTATTAAAAAAAACAAAACATTCTTCCTGCCTCCCCAGGGAATTTGTGCCTAGCTACTTGTGCTGTTATTGAACTGCTCTCTGACTGTAGACAAAACCTCTGTGAAGTAGAAAGCCTGTACTCAATTCACCATGTTGGTGTGAGCTACAGCTCAAGATCCTTGGATGAAAGACTTACAGCACTTTAATTACCGTTATTGGTACAGATATGTTTTACTATTTGAATATCAGTAAGTCCTTTGAAGAAGTCATTGAGGCTTCTGGAGTCAAAGTCCTGATTTATATCAAGAATTTTTCTTACTGTCATTTTTCTTCTGGTGGGCGTGTTTATTATCTCTTTAGATTGCTGTTAAGCTAGGAAAGAGATCAACAATCCAATATAAAGTAAAGCAACTTGAAAGGATGTAATTCAAATCCAGAAAAGAACAAAAATGGTAATAATTAGGGTGAAGCTCTATTTGATTCTCCCCTCATCCTTAAAGCATGCTGTTGTGCTAAGCTATCTTTGTGTTCGTGGTCTATTAAAGATGATCTACCACTGTGAAGCTCATCACATCCTTGCCCACAAAACATCATGAATTTGAGATCAAGGTGAACATGGATTTCTAACCTTAGCTCAGCAGATCTTCTGCTACAGATCCAGGTCTTCCTTTTGTGTGAAGCTGGGTATTTCTTGACAAGTTTTTGTTTGTTCATAGTACTGTATCCCCTGATCTGCTCTTTACTGGGAGGGATGAACAAATAAGCAGCACTTGAGATTTATCTACTATTCTCTCTCTTCAAGCTGAGAGAAGTTAGGTGATTTGGCTAAAAAGGGGTTTGCAGTCCTCTTCAATGCCCTGAGGCTAGGAGAGATAGGAAGTTGGGGCTGGGAGGTGAGGAGTGGCAAAGGTTTTCTCCCCTCCTTGATACATTAACATGTTGTCTCTAAGAACTGCTTGGCTGTGGGCTTTTCTTTGCTAGATATGGTCAATGAATTCAGGACTAGGATTGTCAGATGGGAGACCTATAAGATTGCCTTTCTTCTCTTACAACAGAATTTTGGGGCAAATCATTAATTGCTGGAATTAATAATTGATTCAACGTGGGCTGTCTGACAGTCTGCTGTCATCTGGGTTTTGGGCAGCTCTGCAATTGCTGCGTTTTGGAAGCTGCAGTTCTTTGCCTTGATGAAGGACAGTTTTCCAACCCTGCAGCAGCTGGACCTCTGAAACCTGTAGGCAGAAAGGGCAATGTTTTAAATTTCATGGGTTTCTTTGTCATTATGAGTAGTTATTTTCCATCATTTGTGAAACCCCCCTACCAGCCAAACAGGACATTGCTTTTTCGCTGTGTCACATGAACTTATGTCATAGCCTCAGTTTCTTCTCCACCTTCTTAGGAGACCACTGTGAAGAGGACCTGTTTTGGTCTCTTTTTGAGTCAAATTAGATGCTAAACTGTTTGAAAGGGGGAAAAAATCACTACCTAAGAACCCAAAGGTAATCTCAAGGGTATTCATTTACACAAACACATCAACAAACTAAGTTGAACTTTGGTCGTTCATTTACTTTTTTTTTTAACTTCAGGTTTAATTTTTGTTCTGTTAAATCATGTTAAAATAGCTTTCTAATGTCCTAAGGACCTGCTGTAGTCTCTAGGCAACAGTTTGAGAAGTGAATTGCTGGGCCAACATACTGGGAAACCCCTGGCTATTCCTGTGGAGATGCCAAGGTGGACCCGGATAGCAATGGGATGTTGTGACTGACCTTCAGTCTGTGTGGGTGCTGATGAATCTGGGATTAGTCGTGTCTCATTTTCTTGAAAAACAAGTCACATCTTTTTCTCCTGGCATAATGACCTCGGGTTTCTCCCCTTCCCATCCTTCTCAGCTGGACAGGAATGCTCCTGGCATCCTTCCCATCTCCAGCACAAGTTGAATCAGAATGGTCAAAGTTCCAGCACATGTTACTCAAAAGGTGTGTGTGCCTGCATGCAAATATGTGAGTGTGAAAACTTTGTGTATGTATGTGTGCCTGTGTGTGAACAGGACTGAATGTGACCTGACAGGAATAAAATGTGTCAGTGTGAGTGGGTGGCAAGGAAGGATGTGTGCAATGGGGAGGTAGCAGCAACTGAGGTTGGTAGAATGCTTTCAGATGGACTTTTGATTACCTTTTTTTTTTTTTTTAAACCAAAGTCTTCATTTTTCTATGAGGATATGTAAATAATTAATTAATAGAGAAAAAGAAGACATGCTAGTGGGAGTTTTGAAAAAGTCAAAGAACTTTGATTTTTTCCAACCAGCTCCAGCTGCAGAGGATTGAGCTGAGGAATAGAAATAAGAACAAAGGAACTGGAAATTAATCAAGGAAGGAAGAAGAAACTGCCTTGAGAAATGCATGGAGGGAAATGAAGAGAGCAAATTAAGAAAAGGTGATAGAGAAAGAAACCAACCGAAAGAAGCAGTGAACCAAGGCAGCAAAAACTTACTTAGTGAATATTTTAGTGAAAAGAAGTGAAAAAAAAAAAAATCAAAGCACTGAAGAGATGGAGAAAGAAAAGTGCTCCAAGGAATGTGTCTCAGATTAAAGGAAAAGGAAGAGCAGTGTGAGTGCTGCGGGACAAGACAAGAGGAGGACAAACAGTTAATCATGTTTTATGTGTGTCTGCATGTAAAGGTACCTAAGTGCTGACATCCAAGCAGCTGTTAAATCATGTTGGAGAGTGTTTTTAACACCCCGGAGATCTGCCAAACAAAGCTGATAGTTTCAGTATCCTACCGTGCTCGTTGTGTTCCCACAGTCTCTGCCTTATGGCTTGCAGCCAGTGACAACCTTGAGACCCTTTTTCCTGCCTGGATGTTGTCCCGTGCTCAGTCCTGGGCTTTCACCTGCTAATCAGAGTTTGCAAATTGGATTTCAGTGTTACAGCTCTGATCTGGCCTGACCTGTTGTTAATCAAGGAGCAGGATTTTCAGCTGGTGTACTCGAAGCTGCTCCCTCCTGCACCTTGTCTAGTCATTTGTACGGCAGCACATTGCAAATTACAGCCACAGTGTGAGCTTCTGGTGATGTGCTGCCGTGGCAGGTGCCCCAGCTCAGTACTGGTAAGTGCTGAGACTGGGTTTTAGTGCTTAAATTGTGCTGTTTTAATACCCTGTGGTCACTTCTAGCTTTCATGGGCATTTGTGCTGATGGAAATTCCTGTTTTCCTGTAAAAGGAATGAGAATTACACTGAAGTTGTTACCTCTCCTCATCACTTACATACAGCTTTTCCATCAATCTTTGAGTCTATTCAATGGAAAGATGAGTTTACTGCCACGAGCAAAAGTAGTGGGAGGTCACCCATGCCTACTGTCCCCAAAGAGTGCAGCAGTGTCTCCAGGATCCTGACTCCCAAGTAAAGTGGTGTTCTTTCCCCAGTGCTCAGAGGCCAGCAATTGATCCAGAGGGAATTTGTGGTTTTGTCATTGTGATTTTTGAACGGTCAAGCTTCTGCTTTTCTTCACTTGGCAACTAAGCAGTAATGCCTTGAATTTCTTGGTCATGGAAGCTAAAGAGCAGGTGTATAAAATAATGAAATGTTGTGATACATCCTGCTAGATGAAGCGGATCTGTTGTTGCTTCCAGCAAGACTATTCCATGACAACTCATCTGCAGAACAGAGCTGAACTGTCAGCAGTTCTGCTCATTTGTCCCATTTCCCTCTAAGTTTTTGTCCATGCTCACAGATAATCTCATTCTTTCCCTTGGATCCAACTACAGCATTGCCTACCAGCAACAGTAGTGTTCCTTCTCAGAAGACATCCAAGCCCATGATGTCTTAGTTACACAGCAGCGTAGGACTATCCTCCATTGTCTCCATATGAAGAGGTCACTTACCGCTATTACCAGTTACAGTCAGGTACTCTATGCTTAGCACAGAGACAGCTTCAGCTGCAGAAGGTTTATTTTGCTGCAGAAGGTGTTTGGGGTTTGTTTTGTCTTTGTTAGAAGTGCAGCTTTTGTGGCCAAACCATTATTTTTTTTTTAATCCTAGTGTTATATGCTTTCCCTCTGACCACGAAAGAGTTGCTTCAGGGAACCATGGTGAGTGTATTGATCACACCAATCGCAGCATCTTCTGGTCTTAAAGTTTCAGGCAGTAACTTTTAAAGGTTAGATCAAATTCCTACCATGCCTCTGGAATAATGCTTTCTGGTTTTTGATCAGGTAACTGACCCCACTACTCCTTGAAGCAGCACTTTTGCTGGTGATGAATCCACTGTGAAGGAGGCTGGACTGTATTGCTCTGTAACGAGTACCCAGCACTGTTACAACCAGAATGTAAAAGAAAAAAATCAAGAAAAGAAAAGAGGCCTTTGGGGCAATACAGGCAAAGGTTTTTGCTTCTTAACATCCACAGACATTTGAAAACTCTTAGATTTGAAAACTTTAGTTACTGTGGGTAGAGAATGTAGCATGTGATGTACTCTACCGACTGGCTGGTCTCAGCACACAGTAGTGTGAGCAAGTCTGTTCCAGAACTAAAGCCTTTCCTTACTTGCATGTGGCATGATTCCACTGATACCCCTTTTCTGAAAGCCCAGCTGGTGGCAAGTAGAAAGAAAATCAACTGTAACAGCTCCTTAGTGATAGGTACACCCTCTGGACACTAGTCTTGTCCAGCTCCCCAGAAACAGGAATTTACATTGTTTTGACCACCGTACATTGAAAGTAAGCAAATTACTGGCAGTGGGTACCCATGTGAGAGTGAGGACATGGAGAGACTTCCACAGAGAACAGTTCCACACGATTACCAAATAGCACATGCTTGGTAGAATTCCTTTCACCCCCATTTAGGTGTATCAAGTGAAGCTGCTTCTTCAGTGTATGCTGGGCAGTTAGTTGGAAGCCCTAGCAGTCTCAGTATGCAATATTTTCCTTCCAGACTAAACTCAAAGTTTCCACTGCTTAGTTTGAATGCATTTTATTTCTGGTTCATCATCTGATGCTACATGTAGAATTGAAAAATAATATTAACAGTCTTTTTGCTTTATTTGTAACAAAGCCTACACAAATTTAATCTGTGATTGAGGTTCTCTACATCCCTCCTCACAGTGGAAAGGCTTCAGTGTTTGTACACTTGGAAATCAACAAAATTACTTACTGTGGTTTCATGTACAGAGGAGGCGGAGCCGAGCGGTTAGGCTCTCCATCTCTTTTTAAGTTTGCAGAGTCAGCGGCGGAATGTTTTGTTCCTGGCTCTGCCGGTGCAAAATCAGAGTGGTGTGGTGGACTGGAATAATTCTGGCTTCGGCTTATCATTAACTTCAAGGGATTTACTCCACGTTTTAATCACTCACTGCATGCATAGTCTGACCTGGGTAGAGGCATAAAGCATAAATCAGTGCTGGATTTGGTCCTGAGCCAGTGCTGGTGGGAGAAGTGCTTTTAATGCGTTTGTTATTTCTTAGATAATGAACACTCCTACAGAAAGGCCTGTATGGTCTATCAAACATTTGCTTTCAACTTTTGATCCTCCCTAAAGAAAAAACTCTGCACGATGAAGCAAGGGAGTCAGTTTGGGCCTCTTGCTTGCAAGGTTACAGCATGCGAAGTCACTGGGTTTGACTGTGCCTGTGTTCTGTGGGTGGAGAAGGCGATGCTGAAAACACTCCTCAGCTCAGTAGGACTCTTTGAGAAGGAGAGAGAAAATTACTCTTTTATTATAAGGTTCTCCAAATGATCTCTGAGAAAATGTGATATCATTCATATGCATTGCCAAGCTGGAGAGATGCCGTGCATCTTGGCAGCCATCTAGAGCTAACATACAATTCCTTTGGGTTGGTATGGGCTTTATCAGAAACGGCTCCATATGCAGTATTTACATAACTGTGGCGGAGTGTGAGAATAAACACAGCTGTGGCATTGCCCTAAATATTTCATTTCAGTGGGGAATTAAGGGAACTTTATCACTGAACTGCAGATAAACAGAAGTCAGGGAGCGGTGGTCAGTTTAGGCAAGAAACAAATCAAAGCTACAATGGACGGACTGCTGGAAACATTAAAGTGCTTTAGAGCTGGAGTTTACTAAGGGCACTTTTCAGAAAATAGGGAAATGCCAGCAGTCAGCTGTTACACAAAAAGCAGCATCCAAATGGACTGGTGAATCAGAACGGCACAGACCAAAGGACAGAAGAGGGAAGAGTTTATAGGGATGTGGTGCTTTCAGTGTCTTGAGTGAAGTCAGAGCCTGTGGGTTTCTGAGAAAATGTTTCTTCTCCATCCCAGCTGCCTGCAGAGACAGGAGTCCTCGAGCTCTAGTGGAAATCTGCAATCTGGGTTTCCTAAAGGTAGTTTAATGGCCAGACCTTAGAGCAATAAACAGTAGCAGAGTTCAGACAGTTGAGGATTTTGACTTTTGTTCTAAAGGTAGGAAGAAAAAAGGTGCCCTACATAGCAACTTGCACAGAAGCAGTGCTCACTAATGTAATCTTGGGGTGGAGCAGTGTTGTGGATGAAAGGATTCAGTTTCAGGGCTGTCAAAGCAGCGTTTATTTCTGTTTCAAACTCACTTTTGAGAAGCACAACATGTGTTGTCCAATCTTCCTGTCACTCCGCTCAGAGGACATGGTAGATTTTCTGCAGACTATCATGGTAGATTTTCTTGTTAGTGCATTGCCACCAAACTTTGATGGCTGACAAGCAGTCCCTAAAATAGCCACATCAGAAGTCACTGGGGATTGAGAAGAATATTTTTGGAAGCATGATGCAGTATGTGTGCTTCTGTATGTACACTGGAACACGTACATTGATATCACAGTAGAATATCTGTATTAGAATATATGTAATGTAGAACCTGTGTTAAGAGCTGTCAAAATGTTCAGTATTTTAGGGAATGGAGCTCTTGTTCAAACATATAAATAGCCACCATCAAATGAAGTACACTTTGATGAAGGCTCAGGTAGCAAAATACCTGTTTGTACGTTAATCCACCTGCTCTAACGAAGAATTTACCGAATTGGAGGGAAACAGGTTGCCATTTGGAAGCTCTAGACAGTGTATTTTTAAACCAAAGCCTACTACAATTCCAACTTCAAAAGAAATTACCCAAGTTTGCTGTTCCCTTGCAACTGAAAAAGCAGCACATTCTTCTGAGGGTTTCTCATCCTTGTTCAACACTTCGTTTCCCACATGACACAGAGCAAGGTGGGAGTTCCCTTGTAGAAGCACAGCCTTTGTAAAGAGCATTGTTTTGCACAATCCAGGCAGTGCATTAACATTTTTCAAAACCAGCACGATGCTGCTGTGCTGTCCAAATAATTTTTGTCATTAGAGGGGGTATTAAAATGGGAGGAAGAGTGCAGAAAATCCTGAGTGCTGCTCCTGACTTGATACACCTTTCCACTTTTTTTTGCTGGTGAAATGGGGATGGTGTCACTGTACTAATTTGTAAAATGATGTGAGATCTGCTGCCAAAAAGCACTCTGTAAGTAATAAGCAACATTTCACCAATTACCACAACGTACTTTGAAAATCCAAGTCTTGTGTAAGTTTGTTTCCATTGATAGCTGCCTGTGAGCAATCAGCGTTCAAACAGCAGTAGGAGAGAAGTGTTTCTGATGGAAAGACACCCCAGGGTGTGGTACCTGTATGTGATGGTGATGATTAGTGGATAGAAATGGGTAAATCCTAACTGTCAGGGAGAGAGACAGCTTTTTCTTGCAGCTCAGGAAAAAAATGAGTGTGAGTGGGAATGTGCCTATCTACAAACATAGTTTTCTTACTCACCAGACCTGTATCACCTGACAAGGAACATCCCTGTTGGTACTGGAGATTAGTCCTTTGTGCTTCCTGGGGAGGCTAAATAAGAACCTTTATTTTTTCAGACAGTGCTGAATTCCAGCAGCTCAACTGAGATGTGCATTTTTGTGTTGGCTCAGCGCTTTCTCAAAAATCAACCCACTTTTAAAGCTGTCCAAACAGTGATTTAGGACCCTGAACAGTACAGCTGCTGAGTTTGGAAAATCATGACCTTTTCTATCTTTAGAGCAATGTCTACATGAAGACCTCCCCATCCCAAAATGGACAAACATGAAGCCTGTGGTTCTCGCTCTCTGAGCCCACCAGAGCTGTGCAAATTGAGTCACACCCTGTTCTAGATTCTGGTCTGGTTTAACCAATTAATTAAAACCTCTTAATTGTTAGTTAAGCTCCAAATTGCTGGATTTTGTAATTGCATAACAAATATTTGCGTTACGGTACTGTTTCAAATCTCAACTTGAATACATTCCACTGATCTAATTAATTTTCTGCTACAGAAAGGAGTCTTTTGAGCATCCCAGAGATCAGGCAGCAGTACACAGGAGAGAAGTATGTGCTTAGGCTCAGATCCCAGATCAAATTTGTGTGGGTCACGTTGAGGGGCAGTCAACTGTACATGTAAAATGAAAAGCATAAATATGATATGTTAGTTGAGTGATGGGCAGCAGCAAGGGCTTGGTTTTGTAAGTGCTTCATAAAGATAAACTAGACTATGGCTCAGGTGGGTTGTTTAACATTCAAGTAAAAGCAGCTCACAGAGCTATGGGGAGAGCACGAAGTCCCAGTAATAACTAATTACTTTACTGAAAAGTGACCTGAAATAGCTGCAGCTGCCTCTCAAAACTACTGTTGTTGTTGTTAGAAAAAGTGTTGGCACAGGTCCTATAACCACGATGGACAGTCTTAATTTTAATGGAAACTGTATGTGTTTGTGCATTTCGAACCACAGCAGTGAGGTGGAAGCCCACAGGATGGTCAAGTAAGCACATTTTTTGGGGAAAAAAAAGACTCAAACATCTCTCTTCACAGGAGTTGGAAACTGTGAAAGATGCCTGCCAGCAGCAGCCATACACAGTTAGGGTTAACCTTTTCTTGCTGCCACTGTTAACAGGCTAAATGGGGCATTGAGGATGTTGATGACTCCTAAAGATAACCAAGGCCAGTTGTGGTGGGCTTCTAGTTGCTGCTTAGTGGTCTCACTGAAACCACAAGAAAACTCCTGTTTGGGATGGGGGTGGTTTTCATTTAACTCTATATATGTAAAATAAACACATGGAGAAGCTCCGAGTGTGCCACAATATCCAGCAAACTAAGGTAGCATCTTACCCCTGGCTTCTCTCCAGCTACCTCCTGTGTAGTTCTGGGTGGTTGCCTTGTTGGTGAATGTGAATGAGTGAATGCTTCTCTGGCCTTTGTATTTGAAACTTGTGTTGATGTGCTAGATTGCCAACACTGGCAAATTCCCTTCTCAAGAATTTTACTGTAAGAACACTAAGGCTTGGTGTCAGGTATCTTACTATATTCAGGTGTTGTGAGGTAAGTTGTAATGGTAGGTCTTGATATCAGCATACTTATTTTCCACTCATTGCTAACACTGAGTGACATAATGCATTTAGCTGCTTGATGGTGTCTGAGTGAACGTAATGTTTTTCCCCTCCACATTTTTCTAGACTTATTGAAGTTCATTCACCTGATGCCAAGCACACCGTGGTGCTCAGGAGTAAGGATTCAGCTACAGCCCAGGCCTGGTTCAATGCCATCCACTCCAGTGTCAATGAGCTCATCCCCAGGGTGATTTCAGAGGTCAGAGACCAGCTGGGTAAAACAGGGATTGCTGGAAGTCGAGAGATTAGGCATCTAGGCTGGCTTGCAGAAAAGGTAATGAAAACACTCTTATTTTCACTTCTAAGCTTGCTCTCTTTCTCTCTCTCTCTCTTTGTTCCTGAGTTCAGCCTTGCCTGTAAATGGAAAGGCTAAATGGGATTCTGGGTTCGATTTAGCTTTCCATGAATGTGTTTCCTTTCTTAATGTGCCATTTTTTGGTGCTTTTGGAAAGCAATGATTACATCCAAACTGAAAAACAAACAAACCAAAGAAATTAGAAACCCCCAAACAAACAAACCAAAAAAAACCCCACCCGCCCTCAAAAACTAGAGGGTCCCCTGAGTCTTGACTTCTGTATGCCAATTAGTAAAGATTTCACTGGGAGATTGAAGTTTTTTGAGCTGCCAAGTTCAAACATGAGTCAGAAAAACTGACACCAGCCTCGAGCTCCCCTGCTGTTACACCTCCTGTTCACTTCTGTGAGATGTCACCTTACTGCTCCCAGTTTGGGAAGTAACCAATTATTTAGTGTATGGTCCACCCCTCTGCTCTGCCGGGCATTAGGAGCTGGGCATGGTGTGAAGCAGAAGGCAGTGTCCTTGCTGTGCTTGGGAGCTTTTCTTTAACTCTGACCCTGTGCTTGAGCTGCTCTTCGTTGAAGGCTCAGCTTGCAGTTGTGACTTTTACCCTGTGTGTTGCACAGTTTGAGTCTCAAAATACTTCACACCGTAGGGGAAAGCTGGTGTTCAGCTCTGAAGCAGCTTGGGATCTATTGTCCTGTTGAAAGCTGACCCATGAATGCATAGGGATGGTATCAATAAGAAGTGATCTGGTTTTAAATCATTAGTCTCAGAATTTGTTTCAGGCACTGTATCAACTGGTAAGAGTGGATCTGCTACAGTAACAGCACTAGGATTGTGCCTAGAAATACCTCCTGTGCAGATGCTGCCCGAGCAGCCATTCAGAGCATCCTTGCCTCCCCCACTGGGGTGTGTGGAGAAATGGTCATTGTGTAGAGGCTGCCCTCTCAAGCTACCTATCCAGCACAACTGTTGAAGGCTGACTGATTGCCCTAAAAAAAGAAAAAAAGCATACATTGTAGCTCTGTCTGCAGTTCTGTAGGTGAAAATATGGGACTTAGAGGCGCCGCATTTCTGTCTAGCATGCTTAAAGAAGGCACACTGTTAATTTTTAGCGAAATGAAAGGCAGTCCGCGTGACTTGTAGTGAGGCAGAGACTGTAAAACCTTTCAGGCAGATTTTGTGTGTTTTCCTATCCCTCCTTCCAAGCTTGCAGAACTGTGTGACTTAATGCTGTAGCAAATGTAAAAGTCTGGGGGAATAATTTGTGGGTTAAAACACCACATCACTGGTAAGTAAATTTTAACAGTGTTAAACTGTACAGTGGTGGGGGTTTTAATCTTGTTTTTCCTTTTCTCAAATCAGTTTCTAGAAACTTAGGAGAAGTTGAATAGAAGAGGCTTTTTCTGCTGCAGAACACTGCCATCTAAAAGGGTCACTGCTTTACAGCAGATCATGTAGAGCTTATGTATAAAATACTAAGGGGTCATTTTAAGTGGGCACATGGCATGCTTCTGGTTTATGACTGTCCTCTCATTCCAGTTAACGCACAGTATCCCATTTACGCATTTGTCTCTCCTCTTTTTTTCACCTTATGGTCCAAGATCTCATTTCATGTTACTCATTATGGCCTAGTTTGAGGTCCTGCTGAATTTAGTGGTGAAACTTGTGTTGCCTTTAATAGGGTCAGGCTGTGGCTCTGTGCGTATTCCACTGTATTTAGAGTGGCTGTCGTCAAGAATTAGCCATGAAAGATTTGCAGTAACATTTGTTAGCCAGAAGTCAACCTGGGTTTTGTTTTGTTTTGTTTGTTTGGTTTTTTTTCCAGTAAGCTAACCATTCAGAGCTGTGCAATAGTGAGATCAAAAATTCTGAGCTGCTTCTCATATCAGAGACCTGTTAAATGTAGGGAAAATCACTACATATTAAAACTGATTAAAAAGGGATGTGAAATTGCATCTTTTTTCATTACTGGACCATGGGCTGTAAAACCTAGGTGTAAGAATTATAATCTGCAAGCTGGGAGAGGAAGGTACATATGTAAACTATATATATAGTGTCAGAGGAGGTGTTTATGACAGCTAGGTGAGGTGCTGACCAGAGGGTATTTCCTGGATGCCCCTTATGCAAAACCTGAGTTTGCCAGTGGGAAAACATTGAATTCCACAGTGATTTTTGGAAGCACACTGGGAATACTGTCTGTCTTCTCCTGGGGTGTAAACTTCCCTACCCACATCCACTGCTAGTCTGTTTCTAAACCTCATTATAGTAGCCACAAAATAAAATGTGTGACTTATATTCCTCCTAGTTTTACCATTAAATTTTGTGGCATGTCTTGCTGTTTTTCCGTGGGCTGCAGTGTTTGAACTCTCATTTTGAAAAGCATCTTGGAGTGTAACTTTTAAGACTGCTTTTATGGTATCATATTATGTTACTTACATAGTTCATTCTCAGCAAAATGGAGCAACACTAAGTGAGATGAATCCCTCTGCTTATTTAGAGAATGCAAAATGTAATCCCATAGATATTTCACTGTAATTTACTGTGATTAGTGTCTGCTTTCATTAAGCTGTTTCCTGGTTTGACATTTTTTTATGTGTCTGTGCTCTAAACTTAGCTCTAAACTTCAACCTTTGTGGTACTACAAAAATAGATTCATTAGTGGAGCCTCCCTCGTGTGGATAATATTAAAATAAACAGCAGGTTATCTAAGGTACTAAAGTGATTGGGTGCTAACAGGAGTCTTCCACCTTCACCAAACTTCCTTGTGGAGACAGCCCTCTATTTATGGTCCCAAAGCATGCAACATGTACCTCAGGTCCACCATCAGGTACTTGGCTGCACCCCAGGGTGGACAGAGAAAAGTCTTATCTGCAAGTGAAGCAGAGCTCTGTGTTACTTTAAGCAAGCAAACAGTCATCCTGGCATTATTATAGGTAAGGGAAAAAAACAACCAGAAGCAATCATTAGAGATACCATACTCCCTTTTTCATTAAGGCACTAACCTTGTCCTGACCTTGACTGGATGGCAAGGGTTTCTGAAGCCAACCAGGGGTTAGGGAGTTGCATTTAGTGGCTAGTGTCCTAAAACTTTTCTGTAACTAAGAGAAATGTCAAGTACTGGTTTGTAATGAAGTGTGTGCTCTCCTCATCACATTTTCTTTCTCCTATTTGTCTTTTCACTTAAGCAAGACCTGTGGGATTAACAAGTGTGCGAAATGGGAAGGAACAGATACCTGTGAGTTTTAATCTTTATAAGTCTTTCTGGGCTTTTTAATGCTCCCTGTACTTTCAGTGACCAAAGATAAAGAAGAAGCTAGTAGTGCCATCCTAATGGAGGAGCTTTTCCATGTTTGTGTTAATTTGACCTCTTCTTTCCAGGAATCTTTTCAGTCCTTGTAAAAATGTCTTTTCCAACCCTCTTTTCTCCTACTATTTCATAGTTCTGCATATCCTATGCCTTACAGAGTTGCTGAAACACTGCTCCTTTTCTCCTCATGCTTTTCAACCAAACATCAAGTTCCTTCATGAGGAGGAAATTCAGCTGAGGAAATGGTAGTTTATCTTATAATTTTGTGATGTCTGTTCTAACAAATCGAGAAGTCATTGGCAAAAGCTTTATCTACATTTTTCCCTCTTTAATGCAAACATAAAGAGGTGTTCTGGCAAAAGTGGTTTTGTGAAGGTAGCTATTACTAATTCAGCAGGTGACCACACGACCATAAGCATGACCAGCTTGGGGGCAAGCTGAATCTGTAGCCAGGTGACAAGCTTGTAGCTGGGTCAGGTCAAAAAACATCACAAACCCTAAATAAAACCCTAAGCTCTTCATCTTTCCCTATGCTTGCTGTGCCAATGACACTTCAAGTGTAGGCTTGGAGGAGAGGTGAATGCTTCTGCAGCCAGAGACTGTTCTCCTTTTGGGGTGTCAAATGTCTAAATGTCTTCTTTAAATGATCTCAAAGCTCCTTTAAAAAACTGAAAAATGGGAGTTGCTTCAAGTTATATTTTATAATATTTGAAGCTTCAGAAAAACTTCCTCTCTGGACTTTTCTCACCAGATCTTAGTCTCAGTGTTTGATTCCTGCTTGTGTTAGTCTGCTTGTGTGGGGCAAGTGGGTTGCTACTCCCACACATCTGGTGTGGGGATCAGAGGGAAGAAAACAAGCAGTATTGAAAGGGAAGTAAGCAAAGTGACATGGTGAATTAGAGTTGTTTTTCAGCTCCTGACAGTATCTCCAAAATGAAAAGTGCTTTAATATATTACAGGCTGTTCAGTCCCCTCAAACTTTAGATATCAGTATCATTGTGTTAGAGCTGAAGTGCAAGATGTGTCACAGCAGAGTGATCTTCTTTTTGGTATCAACCTGTATGTTGCAGTATTACATTAATCTTCCTGCTCTCACTCTTATTCATAGGAGGGAGTGATAACAGCAAGATTGTGAGCTGTGCAAGCTGTCTAAGATCTAGGCAAATGACATGAGAGTGTATTTGAGGTTGTGTTTTTTTTCACAGTATGAAATTAAAACATTTCTGGTTTGCCATTTCCTTTAGAAGTGTGTTCACTGATTAGCAAAGCATCTAGACCGCAATAGAACAGCATTGTTATTCTCATCACAGACAAAAGAACAGGAGAGAAGCTTCAGTCTTCAAATTTTAGATAATTTCTAGCTTAAATGTCTTCCCACAAGAACATCACCAGCCCATTATGTAATTAAAGCATTTTGCTTTTATTTAACATTATGAATATCTGAGTTTAAACCACTTCTCTGTGAAGCACAGCAGCTGCTAGGCAGGATTTACAACTGTCTTGCATGGTCATGTCTGTGATTGGGGCTGCCACCATCCCCTTTAGCTCTTCCAGCTCTTCCTTTGCATTGAGAGCTTCCCAGACTCTGAACAAAGCCCAGTGCAGGAGAAGTAGTGAGAGAGCCTGTGACAAGGGGTAAGGGATTGAGGAACGAAGCTGCCTCATTCAGCAATGTATAATTCTTCTTCAGGGCTAGCTGCCTTGTCAGGCTGTACAGACTACAAACCATTGGGATGTTCAGGAGTATAATCCAGGTTGTACTAATCCCCAGATCTTTGTTCTGGCCCTGGAAAGTACCTGTGCATGTCTAGGCTGAAGCTGCAGCAAGCTTTGTAGTGTCTCTTAACCACCAGCATAAAGCAGCACGGGGTTTAAACAGATAAACTAACTGCTGGAAACATGGGCTAAGAAAACTATTAACCAAATGCCTTATTTGTTTGCAAGTAAATCACATTTCTCTAGTGTGGTCTCCTTTGTTTCTAGTCTCTGCAGAGTTTTTTGTTATTCTTTTCTTTCAACCCGTTTTCTTCACTACTTATCTGGGCCTGTTTGGAAATTCTACCTGCCTAGGAAAAAGAGCCAGGCAATTTGATCCTGATCTTGTTCTGAGTAGTTAGAGAAGAACCCAGTGTCTCATATTGATGATACACAGCTGGTCATAATCTTAACATTGAGCTGACCTTTCGGAGACTGCACATACCTCAAACTGGAAAATATTAGAAAAAAATTAGAAATTGTACTTTTAAATCCTAGTTAATTTCTTGCTGTGGAGCACTTACATCCAAATGAGGAATCCTGCTTTTGCCCTGTGTCACTTAACCTTGCATCTTATTAATTCCAGAACTTACTTGTTTGCTTTGTAAAACACCATAACAGAGCACTTAATTACATTAACAGTCTTCATTATCTGGGATAGCAATCAGACTGTTCTTAGGAAAGACGTAAACCTGAAATAGCATGGAGAGTAATTTCCTCTCCCAGCTTCAGCAAGGTTCCTCCACAGGCTGCTTTTATCAGCAGTAACATCATTCTCTTGTTGGTTTAGGTGCATTCAGTAAATGGATATATGAAGGAAGACTCTGGCTGAAAACAGACATTTCATTCACTGTTCAGTTTTAAAGACTTTGCCAGTATTTATCTGCAACACATCTGCTATTTCTTACTGTGCCAGTGAGAGCCAAGCAAATGATAAATCTAAGTCAGGCAGAAGGGCTCAGTGCAAGGGGATTGGAAAGAAGAGTAAGGTTAAGTAAACCATGAAAAATTACAGGAATATGATGGTAAATGGGAGGCATGAAAGCCTGAGCTTGAAGGTCTATACTTCTGCAGCACAGTCTGGCTGTTGTAGGGAAGAAAATTTCTCTATCAGATAATTACAGAGCGCAGTTAAATGAGTGAGCACTGTTGTGCCTGCAGTGGCTTTCAGGTGTGAAATTATTCTTGCAGAAATTGAGCTGGGGGTCCTGCATGTCCCTTCACCCCTCCCACAAGGGTTCCATTAGTTCTGGCTGGATCCCAACAGAGGTAATCAAACCCTGCTTGCTCTCCCTTGGTTTTGTTCTAATAGTCCTAAAACTGACTGAAGTTTTTCCTGTGAAATACAGTGTAATTGCTATTGCTGGTCCTGTGAGCTTGAGGAACAAGAAGAAAGTTTACTTTTAATGTTATCCACTGTGAAATTTTATTGAACTGCTTCGTTCAAGAGGAATTGTGAGCCTGGAGATGTGACTCCTGCTCTGGCAGCTGTACCTACACGGGCAGCAGAGGGATGCAGAGCAGAGGTGGGATCCACATGGTGGCCTGTGGCTCTGCTTGGGGAGGGACCCCTGCAGATGTCCCACTGGTAAGCACAAGCAAGAGGGGAAATGATGGGATGTGGCTTAGGAGGAGGAGAGGATGTCGAAAGGAAACAGGAGCAGTTTTGTTGCCTCCCTGGAGTGTGGGAACTGTTTCAGTTCCTACAATGTGGTGGGGTTGTGGCAGTGGGAGCACATCTTGGCATGGTCCTGAGCGCCGACTGCTTTGCACAGTGCCACTGCTACAGCATGGATGCTTAACTCTTTCTTCCTCATAACTTGAGCCTGAACTGCTGTGTGGCTGGGCTGGATTTTGCTGGACAAGGGACTTTGTAGATTTTGGTAGATGAGAGATTTATTCCTATATCTTGCTAAATTTTCAAGATACTGGATCTCTCTTGGCAGCTGCACTTGGATCTGTCCGTGAAGTCACCCTCTCCACACTCACATGCTATGTCAGCTCACTTTTTGGGATTTGATGGGTTTCAAAGTTCTCTTCTGAACATACTTGCAGCCAAGTTCAGTTATGAAAAAAAGCAGGAAAGATACAGGTATGGTGTGAAGGAAGACTTTGATCCCCTTCTGTCAGAAGCAGGTTAAAGTCCTTTTTCTCTCATCTTTTGACAGCAGATACTGCAAGAAAGACAGGAAAGGAATTGGAGACAATGATGCTTCTTGGTTTTCAGATGTGCTTTAAATATCCCAAGAGCCTCTCTAGTAAAATGTGTGTTGAATAAGGCAGCAGAGACTCCTGAAGCCATATCCAGCCCTGCCATCAGTGGGAACAAAGCAAACCCTTCCTAGTTATTTTAAGCACTTAATCAACACACAACTGGTGTCTCTCTACCCAGTTACGTTTCTGCCTCATTCTGTCAATCCAAATACAACATCAGCCATCACAGGGTAAGAAATGGAACTTGCTTGCCCAAATGTGGGATGGAGGGTGTGAGAAAGCAGACCAACATGTTGCTTGAGGAAGGTGTGGAGCTTATCTTGGGCATTTGGAGACACACTGGAGAGTTGTATATGCTACTCAGGGTGAGGAGGCAAGACTCTGGGTCAAACCCTGCAAAGTGGGTAATGGGAAACCCTGAGCATCTCCCCAATCAACTACACAGACTTGGGCAGTACTGGGGATGCTCATCGTGTCCTGCAGCCCCTAGATCTCAAACTTCAGCTACATGGGACAAACAGCTTTATCCCTACATCCTGAGCTGTTCTACCCTGACCACACATTGCTGCAACATGGTGGGCAGTGAAAAAGACAATGCCTTGCAAGAGCTGCTACTCTTGCACTGCGGCCACTTGTTTGTCTGCATTTTTCTGCTTGCTGACTACATATAAGAAGTTTCAAAAGGAAGATATTGCCTGTCTTAGAAAATTCCAGCTTTTCCAAACATTAAGTTCCTGTCAAACTGCATTTTCTCTGGTCTAAGTTGTCTTGTTTTCATTTGTTGATTTTGTCTAGTGGAGTTAGAAACCACCTTCAGGAGAATGGAGGCTCCTGTTAGGAGCACATTGACCTTCAGGCTTTGCCCAGTAGGAATTTCTCTCACCCCAGTCAGTGGCAGTTTTTTTTCCCTAGCATAATACTCCTGTTTCAGCTTTCTGATTAATGGCATGAATAAATAGATTAGAAAACAGAAGAATAGGCCATAAAAATTGCTCTTATTTCTGCCTTGTAGCTCTTCTCCCTGGATCTTCAACTGATCCCCCCAGAGGAAACTGCTGGCAAAAGTGAAGACATTCCTACTAAAAACTACCCTAATTCTAAATTAGACAATATTTGGGGTTTTTCCCTATCTTTTTGCATACTGTTACCCCTTCCTGCTCACCCACTCAGCTTGCAACCAGGTGCATTTATTTCTACCCACAAGGGCTTTTAGGACTGATGAACTGGTTAATGTTTGAAGGGTGCTGTAGAAGAGCAGAGTTTGCTGCTGGTACAAGCAGAAGCAATATATGCCTCGTATCCTGTTTTACCAAACAGCTCTTAACAGAGGAAAAATAAACAGACTTTCTATAAATACCTTGAGAAGAAACTCTGTCCTATGTTGGAAAGAGGGATTGACCTTTAGAGGAATAGTAGAATTACCCACTAAAACAGTAGAGAGGGAAAAGTTCTACATGTTAGAATTTTCAGTGTGGCAAGACATTTACTAAATGCAGACTCTACAAACTGAGTCCAATTTTAATCCTCAGCTTCTCTTTATGTAATAGGACCCTAAGGCTGTTAATGCCAACCTTTTACCTTATTGCCATATGCCAGAAAAATAGCATTATACCTATGACAGCCTTTACAAAAAACGTACCATTAGACAATTCTATTGCAACACAGCAACTCTGGAGACTGCAGGGCAGTATTTCTTGTAAATCCTAATTGTTGTAGCAGTAGCATTTTCGACACCCTTGGTTACTGAGGAAGAAAGAACATTGTGATACTATATGTAAAATAGCATATTTGAAGTACTGGTTTCAGTGCCTGGCTGTGACATGATGCTTGGGTTATGAGTGAAATCCTCATTAGAACTGTACTTCAGAGCCCTATGAGGAGAGGCTGAGGGAGCTGGGGTGTTTAACCTGAAGAAGTGAGGGCTCAGGGGGGACCTTATTGCTCTCTACAACTAGCTGGGTGGGGATTGGTCTCTTGTCCCAGGCACCCAGTGACAGAACAAGAGGACACAGCCTCAAGCTGTGCCAGGGCAGTCTTAGGGTGGAGGTTAGGAAGAATTCTTCACAGAGAGAGTGATTGGCATTGGAATGGGCTACCTGGGGAGGTGGTGGAGTCCCCATCCCTGGAGATGTTTAAAAAGAGACTGGATGTGGCACTTGGTGCCATGAATTAGCTGATTAAATGATGTTGGGTGATAGGTTGGAATTGATGATCTTGAATGTTTTTTCCAGCCTGATTAATTCTTTGGTTCTGTGAAACCAATCCAAGATTTCAAAGCTTTCTTGTATTGTTCCTCTTCTCTCTCCCACTCCTAAACTAATGTCTGGTTTAGTTATTTTAAGACAGGAAATGTTCTGACACTGGAATTTTAACTAAAAGAAAGTGTGATTGTTTTGGTTGGGATTTTTTTTGGGTTTTTTTGGGGGTGTTCTTTGGGGTTTTTTTGTGGTGGGGTTGGTTTTTTTTGGGTTTTTTGGGGTTTTTTTTTTGGGTCCTGGTTGATCTGAGATTGACCATGAACCGGCAATGTGCAATTGTTGCCAGGAGGGCCAATGCCATTCTGGAGTGTATTAGAAGGGCTGTGGCTAGTAGGTCGAGAGAGGTTCTTCTGTCCCTCTACTCTCCCCTGGTGAGACCACATCTGGAGTACTATGTCCAGTTCTGGGCCCCCCAGTTCAAGAGGGACATAGAACTGCTTGAGAGAGTCCAGCACAGAGCCACAAAGATGATTAAGGGAAGCTCTCTCTTACGTGGAGAGCTCTTTAGTTCAGAGAAGAGGAGCCAGAGGGGTCACCTCATCAGTGTTTCTAAATACGTAAAGGGTGAGTGCCAGGAGGCTGGAGCCAGGCTCTGCTAGGTGATGCCCAATGACAGGACAAGGGGCAATGGGTGGAAGCTGAGGCACAGAAAGTTTCATTTAAACATGAGGAGGAGTTTTTCCTCTGTGAGGATGACAGGACACTGCAACAGGCTGCCCGGGGAGATTGTGGAGTCTCCCTTTCTGGAGATGTTCCAAACCCGCCTGGATGTGTTCCTGTGTGATCTGGTATAGGTGATCCTGCTCTGACAGGGGGTTGGACTGGATGAGCTTGCAAGGTCCGCCCCTGACATTCTGTGGTTCTGTGAATAGTGCTGATAAAAAAGAAATCCATTTATTCCCTTCCCCCAGATCCCTCCATTCTGAAGATTTATTTCTGCTCGTGGAGTTATCTGCTCTGCTTAACTGGACAGTAATTGATAGTATGCATCATGATAATTAGTCTAATGAGTTTCTTAAACCCTAAACCCCACAACTACTGGTTGTCTTTAACATAGATAAAAGCTTTAGAAAAGGACTGAACAAAAAAATCTCACAGCAAGGGAGCCTCTCTGTCCTATCCAAGGGGTTTCCTCTTCTCCTTTTTAATGAGGCCCATATTAGTTGTCATTTGTACCTTCCCTGATGAATAGTTTGGGAGAAAAGCTTTTTCTGTGCGCAGCAAAATTTGTGCCAAGACCCTGACCTTTGCTTTTGGTGAGACCTCATTTGAGTCTCGGTCCCAAGCCCAAACATATTGTTGGATCAATCATGTTGATTTTTGGCTCCAGTAGTAATGTGCAGCTAATGAGTTGTATGGTGTACACATTAACCTCAGACCTGACAGTGCTAATGCCAGGCACGTAGTGAAATCTCACTGAGGCTGCAGGGAAGATGTACAGTGCTGGCATCTTAGTAGAACGGGACAATTAAAAACAGTAGAGAGGTGTCACAGGTTCGCAGCTTGTGGGATGTAGGATTTAATCAAAGCAGGAAAAACAAACCATCTTCTGTCTGGTAAGGAGAAAAAAATTAGATCTCAGCACCATAAAGGTGCTTTATGAACTGTGAAATAGAGAGGAAAGGCTGAATGTTTAAACAGTAAGATAATGATTTTACTACCAAAAGGGGAGCCTACTTTGGGGAACAACTGTTGAATAACGTTAGATTTAACCTTGGCAAAGCTTTTCTCTTAATGATTATCATGCCACTGCAAGAAATTCTGAGCATTGCTGTTTGGATTTTATTATTATTAGTAGTAGTAGTAGATACTGTATTTAGCAATACTTCAGAAAGGTTCTCCTGTCCTCACAAGTAAAATTCTGAAGACCAGTTGTTGAATTACCACAAAAAAGAGCAGCACCAGTGGTTTTGAGAGCAGCTGTTTCTGATCACGTCCAGAAGTAACACTTCCCTCAAAAGGCCAGATTTTGATCTCATTTTACAATTGTAAATCTAGGGAGAGACAATATTTTGCTCATCATCCCCATGGAGAGATGCACAAAAATCCTGGCATGCACAATATGCTTCTCCTGGCAGCTCTCCTCACTGGAAGGATTGTAGGAAAGGAAGGAAGAGTTACACAATGACTACATAAGAAAGCAACATTTCCATTTTTATCGTAAGCCCTAAACAACCATCTGCAGGGGACAGAGGAATGGAGACAGAATAACTGTGCCTTCTACAGGTCACTGTTTTATGTTCTCCTCACTGTGCAGTGAAAACTGATCAATAAGGCTGAAGGACTTACTGCTGCACACAGAAGATCTAGTGAAATCAAATGGAAAAAACTAGTACATAGAGTTGCAGTCCTTGGTGTTTGCATTAGGCATTGGATGCGAGATAAGAAAAAGAGCCTGAAAGGGACAGGATGGGAAGAGGCTTCAGTGAGTATGAGAATTCACAACAGGATCTTCTGGAAGAGCAAAGTTCTCTAGATGTATGAGAAACTGCCCTATCCTTCAGTCATTCTTGGTGGAGTTCCCTGTACATCAAGCATTACCATGGCCTGGAGAGGGTGGATGTGAAGTGGCCTCACGTTCACATGAGGCATTGAAGACATACCACAGAGGCAGAGAAGTTAGATGCTGTTGTATTGCACCTAACCTCGTGGCAGAACCTGTTGGAATGACATTGGATTTTTTTTTTTTTCCTCAGAAATAACAGAGTTTCTGCAGGGAAATGGTACAGCATCCTTCTGTACTAATAATCACACAATGAGATCCATAGAAAACTGCAGTCCAATTTAGAGTTTTTCTTGCTGCAATGTTCCATGGAATCACTTTTAAAAAGTTTCTGGTCTTCTAGTGACATTAAGTATTTTTCTTTTCTAACAGCTTAGTCGTTTCTCAGAAAAGTCAGACAGTAGCAGTAAAGTCACAGAGAGAAGTTAAACTTATTTGAGATAGATGTCAGAGGACTCAGAAGTTGCTAAAAGATGCTGCTACAAAAGCTGAACCATCTTGTCAGCAACTTCAGCATAAGTATACCCATTCTTACCAGTTCCAACTGCAAGACTGTGAAGGACCATCTCAGAGATCCAAATGGATACCCTGGAATGTTTGGGGATATATTTTTTTAAGTTCAGGGATTTCCAACCCCTTCTTTGGAAGGATGTATTGGTTTGTACAGAACACCTGTCTGGGTGGGGCTCTGGAGCCAAAGTGGCTGTTTCTTTGAATGTTCTTCAGAAGGAGACCCTGTGTGGGGATTTAAACATGCTGCTCACGACAGATGGATTTAGCTAAGTTCTCAGATGTTATTTGGATTCCCTGAGAATTGCAGAAAGGCAAACGGAGCCTGGGAGAAGGGAAGAGTGAGACAGCACTGGAAGAGACTGGAAGATGAAGCTGAGCTACAAGAGCTTGTGAGAAGGTGACAGTGGAAGGAGCAGCTCAGCTCACTGATGAGCTGCAGATACTATTGACAGGTGTACAAATACTTGAGTGGGCTGGAAGATGTTGAAAATTCCCTATTGGCATGACTAAGTCTAGCCTACTCTAAGTGTTCCCTAACACTATAGGGTTAAGTCTTCACAGCTGCAAGGAGACCTCAAAGAGAGGAATTTTAGCTTCTCTGTGTTCTTTCACTTCAGATTTGACAGAGGAGCTGTTTGCACTCATGGAGGTCACGTACTTCGTCAGTTTCCATTAGCCTGGACACTGTCAAGGACAACCTCAGCCTCTAGCCCCTTCAAATAACTTGAAACATCTGCCTGGATGTTTGCAAGCGCAAGCAGAAGGAATGACTTGTGGTTATAGGATCACATCCAAGCAAGTGAACAACTCTGTAAAACATTTACAAGGAGCCAACCACTAATGGGTAGTGGTTATGCACCTATAGCCCAGCTTGTGTTCTTCAAAGTTTTGGATGCAGCAGCAGAAGCGTTGCAGGCTGCTTTACTATAAAGTGAAATATAAGAATACCTATCTTGGAGGTAACACAGATCACAGACTGCTTTTCTACCAGGAAAAACCACCATGTTGTCATGGGTCAGTCCCAGAGATTATCAGTTTAGTGCCTAGGATACAGTAGCACCGAAGGGGTTGTGCATGTACAGATAGCAGCAAAGGAAGGTTGCTGCAGTTTTGGTCTTTCCCTTCCTCTTCTATCACTGCAATTTGCCCCTGGCATTCTCCATCACCGATTCTCCTTTCCTCTGGTGTTATCTGGGTAACCTGAGGATCCATGTTGTCTGAGGACATGCTTTTGAATAAATGGTATTTTTAAAGGGGTGATGATTATATGCATGAAAATGTGCTAATAGCTAATAGCTGTCCTGATTTCCATCTGGCATAATTCAGGAGTAAATCCATTGACGTCAGTAGAACTGAATGGATATAAATACAATTGAAGTCAGGTCCTACGAAAACACAATAGCTTGCTTACCATTCTCACTGTCTTTTCTCTTTAAAGTCCTACCACAACTATGAATGCCTTAACTGGGATTTAAACCATTTCTGCCTTGTTTAATCAATGATCTTTCTGCAAATAAATTTACAAGATGCAGAGGTGAAGCCCTGCTGATCCTCTACGTAGATTTAGAAAAAATCGTAACTGGCTGTTGGTTCTGAAAAAAAAAAAAACAGGAGCAGTTGTTTGGGGCTTTTTTGCCTTGGTCAGTTATGTCAAGCAATGGATCTGTAGCTATGTTTAGTTCTGAGCACAAATATGAGCAGAAATGGAAGGTTTTTGGCAAGCAAAGAACATGATTTTCAGCTCATTCGCACAGAATGGTGTTAATGAATAGATTGTTTTCTGACAAATGGTTAATTGTGCTTGACTGCTTTCCACACAGCTAAGGGAATGAACAAACCAATGAGGACATGATATTAAAAAATTTAGAAATTTTGATGTGAAAGCACTGGTATGAAATCCTATCCCTCTTGCTCTACTTCTAAAGTGGGTTACATGAATATTTCACAGAATCACAGAATTAACGAGGTTAAAAGAGACCTCTAAGATCATCAAGTCCAACCTATCACCTAACACCTTCTAATTAACTAGACCATGGCACTCATCCAGTCTCTTTTTAAACACCTTCAGGGATGGTGACTCCACCACCTCCCCGGGCAGCCCATTCCAATGCCGATCACTCTTTCTGTGAAGGACTTCTTCCTGACATCCAACCTGAACCTGCCCTGGCACGGCTTGAGGCTGTGTCCTCTTGTTCTGTCACTGGGTGCCTGGGAGAAGAGACCAACCCTCACCTAGCTACAACCTCCTTTCGGGTAGTTGTAGAGAACAATAAGGTCCTTCCCTGAGCCGTCACTTCTCCAGGCTGAACAACCTCAGCTGCTCCTTGTAGGGCTTGTGCTTTGCCTGTGAGTGGTACTGAAGTGCACGGTTTCCAGTTTTCTTCTTGCAGTTTTACATTGGTGTTACTCAACTGAATTACTTAAGAATTTTTTTAACCACTGTATGCAAAACATTTAGGGCAGCACAAACTACGAAAGAGAGCTCGAGGAAAAGACAAATATTTATCTTCCTAGTAGGAATAACACTGGAAGAAATAATTTGTAAAAATTTCAAGTGACTTCAGTGTAGGTACATTTCTAATGCTAAGGGTAGAATTAGGAGTAGTCAGTTTGGTAATATTCATATACATTTGTTGTCTTGGGGTTTTTAACTTTATGTTGCAGCCTCAGGAGCAATAGCATCTCTATGATGTCCCTATTACCCTCAGGCATTTAGAGTAAATGGCTGCCACTTGCTGGCTGGGTGATTTATGATCCCACAGCAGGAAAGAGTCTTCCATTGATGAAATTAGTTGGTTCATGAGATTGTATATGTCTTGTCCCAAAAGTAATTTCTCTTTAGGAATGTGGTGCATTTAAGAGATGCAAAAGTATAATGTCACTACCAGGAAGTTCTTTATTTCATCAGATTATCTACTTAATGGATAATTCTTAAGTCTGAAGCCCTGGTTCCCCAGCATGGATTCAGGGAGATAATCTGTAGCATGCACTAGCTTGGGAAACTCCAAAGTTTCTTTTCTAGAGGAATCCTCAGTTCTTGATAGTGTTGTCCTATGAGTGCTTGTGATTAGTACCAAAATATGAAACACTGAGAAGTAGAAGCAGATAAAAAACAATAGTTCTCAAAACTGCATAGCTTATAGCATGTAATTTGCTGATATTTGTAGGATTTGGATCTGTAGATTGATGACCCCAATTGTGTATCTTCAAGTAGTCTAGCTGAAGTGAGGTGGTGTAGCACTAAATCCCCTTCTCCTGTGTGGCTTAAGTTAAAGCTCAGCATAGATAACAACCAAGGAGAGGGTTCTTTGTATTTGTCTTCCTCGTATGGCTCTGTTGAATATTCATAGTTTCTATTAACACATGCCTTTCAGTGTTTGCTGTGTTTTTGTTGTAGATAACAGATTAAGTTGTTGCTATAAACTCTTGGGCTGGGATCTTGTCCAATCTTGTGATATAAGCAGTATCAGGTCTGGGAAAGTGGAGCTTCTTGAGAATAACACAATGTCTGGATTGGAACAGACCTCCAAAGGCCATCTAGCCCAACCCCTCCTGCAGTCAGTGGGGGCATCCTCAATCAGGTTGACCAGTGCCCTGTTGAGCCTCACCTTGAATACCTCCAGAGATGGGGCCCCAACCACCTCCCCAGACAACTCATTCCACCTCCGCCACCCTCATGGCAAAGAACACCCAATCTAAATCTGCTCCTTGAAACCATTGCCTCTCATCCTGTCACCACAAGCCTTTGTAAACAGTCTCTCTCCATCCTCCTTGTAGGCTCCCTTCAGGTACTGTTAGGTCTTCCCAGAGCCTTCTTGTCTCCAGGCTGAACAACTCCAGCTCCCTCACCCTGTCATCATCATCAGAAGTGGCAGCTCACATCCTGACCATAGGTGCAAATCTCGTAGCTTGAATAGTTTTACTCTAGGGATATTTCTTCTACTACCATCTTCTTAAATAAAGAGGTTTTATGAAATCTGAACTCTTGTTTTCTATTGTAGGTTCCTAGCCATAGATAAAAGCTTGAAACTGTGGAATTTAAGCAACGCACAAGGGCTTGATGGATTAGCAAGAATTAAAAGTGTATTTTAAATATCAAACGAATGTCAGACTGATTTTCAAGCCCTACTTGAAGTCCTCAAAAGCACTCTGGGTGGCTGGAGTTGATAGTACTGATTTCCAGTTAGAGCTGCCTTGTCAGTTATTTTTGCAGTGTTAGGGAGGTGTGTGTATTTCTTCATGTACCAGTTAGGTCGTGGTGACAGCTATCCAGCAAACCACAGGACCAAACTGCAGTTCTCTTCTAGCTCTGAGCTTTATCTCCTGCATTCTTCTCACTCACTCATTTCCTCTGTGACCATCACTCTTCTGAAATTCCTTAGGCAGGGTTAGAATAAGACCATGTTAAAAGACAGTAAACTAAGAGACCAAATTTGAGTTTTCTGTTAATCTCCTGAGTGTGTGATTAGACCTGGCCCCACAGTAGCCTCAGGATCACAGTGGGACATGCTCCAGCATGGGGAGCAATTGCCTAATGGTGAAACTGACCAAGGACTACAGTGGAGTAGCTGAGGATTTCTGTTAGGGAAGATTTTGCAGACAGACTTGACAAATTTTGGAAGCAAAGTCTATCCTTTCTTGAGCAAAGGCTAGATGAGTTGATCTTTCAAGTCATCTTCACCCCTCTTTCAGTGAGCCTAAGCTTTCACATTTCTGCCTGGCTCAAGCCTTCATGGAAGAGAGAAAAAGGGTATTTTCAGCTTTTCAGGTAGCACTTTTTATTAGATCTGATTTGTCATCTTTAGTCATTCCTTAGAAAATTAATAAACCCCAAATCAAACAGAGCTTTCTGAAAGAGCAAAGATTTTAAAATTCAACTTTGTCCTGGTTAAGGATGGAAAAAAAACCAAAACAAAACCCAAACCAGAATAACTGTTCATTTCCTGCTTTTACTGGTACCCTTATTCACCCATACTGAGACCCTCCAGATGAGGAGGTCTTCCAACTCTCTGTACTGGTTTCCGAAGTGTAGCAAACTGGAAATCTGTTTCATGGGCAGAGGTCTCTTGGAGCTCAGCTGAGTTGCTGGGGCGATAAAGCAGGTGTATTAGAATCATAGAATCAGTTAGGGTTGGAAGGGACCACAAGGATCATGTAGTTCCAACTCCCCTGCCATGGGCAGGGACACCTCACACTAGATCAGGCTGTCTAGAGCCTCATCCAACCTGGCCTTAAACACCTCCTGGGATGAGGCTTCCACCACCTCCCTGGGCAACCTGCTCCAGGATTTCATGAGGGCATGGTGAAGAACTTCTTCCTAACATCCAGTCTGAATCTACCCATTTCTAGTTTGGTTCCATTCCCCCCTGTCCTATCACTACCTGACATCCTAAGAGTCCCTCCCCAGCTTTCTGGTAGTCCCCCTTCAGTTACTGAAAGATCACAACAAGGTCACCTGGAAGCCTTCTCCTCTCCAGACTGAGCAGCCCCAACTCCTTCAGTCTCTCCTCTTAGCAGAGGTGCTCCAGCCCTCTGATCAGCCTTGTGGCCCTTCTCTGGATGTGTTCCAGCACATCCATATCCCTCTTGTAGTAGTGGCTCCAGAACTGGACGCAGTACTCCAGGTGGGGTCTCCCCAGTGTGGAGTAGAGGGGAAGGATCACTTCCCTTGACGTGCTGGCCACAATTCTCTTGATGCAGCCCAGGATCTGGTTGGCTTTTTGGGCTGCATTGATGGCTTACATTGAGCTTCTTGAGTATCTTAGCTAGCTCGTGGAGGTCTGGCATTGTGCTGGTGGGGATAAAGACTTTCTGTTTCTATCCATTTCAGGAAAGATGTAGTAAAATAATGTAGTGGCTTTGAAACTGACAGCCAAGTGAAAAATAAGTAATTAAAAAAAAACAAACACCAAAACCAAAAAACCCAAAAAACCGAAACCGGGGACTTTTTGTGATAGATTTCTCTTTAGGCATCTAAATAGAATCATAGAATCATAGAATGGTAAGGTTGGAAGGGACCTCAAGTATCATCTAGTTCCAACCCCCTGCCATAGGCAGGGACACTTCCCACTAGTACAGGTCACTCAAGGCCTCATCCAACCTGACCTTCAACACCTCCAGGGAGGGAGCAACCACAACCTCCCTGGGCAAATAAGTGGTATTGGATTCCAAACTGTAACTTGTTTTTGCCAAACTTTTCAGAAACCTCTGACTAGTCTGCATTTCATTTTGTTTGTCTAAAATTAAGCTGAATTATTAAGGGCTCTCCTTGTAGTTTTACTTTTTCAAGAATCATATAATCCTAGAATGGCTTGAGTTGGAGGGGGCCTTAGAATTCATCTGCTCCAAGCTCCCCATCATGGATAGGGATGTAAAAAACTTGCAAATATTTCTCATCATCTTCAAAATGCCAGCTGATGAAGCATAATATATAGGTTTTATCTGTTTTTTGAAGGCAATACATTTTTTTGCCAGGCAGGGAGTGAGTACACTCATTGCTTGAGGTCCATTGCAGTCCATCAGTATTACTGAATATTGGTCATTGACACACTAAGCTGAAAAGCTAGAATATTCTGAACTATCCTTGAGACAGCATAAATAATAACAATGACAGAGAAACATCTTGTTCTTTCTGTACTGCTGTCCTACTTTTTTTTTTTTTTGTTTTTTACAGCTCTTGTGATTTATAATGACCCTTGAGTAAAGCAGTCAAATTCTGTCAGTCTTCAAAAGGCACCAGTCGTAATGGACTATTATTTCTGAGATTGGATGTTAAGAAAGACAATGCGATGGAGAAAGGCACAGAACATCTTCTGGGACAGATTTCAGTCATTCTAGTTCTATTGTAGACATTGATGATTACCTGTCCTTTACCAAACAGACACCATAATCATTTCAAATGGCATCTTACTCATTTAAGCCATCATTAAAAGCCAAAAGCTGCTTTCAGAGCGAAACTCCACCTCCAGCATTCATGTTTGATTGGGCACTTCTGACAAGCGTTCTTGAGCTGATGATTAGGAATCCAGGCACTTCTACTGAACTGAAAGATGAGATGTCTGTATCCTTTGAGGTTATGGGTATTGTTCCTCATTTATCTAATATGGTACCCATAAATGGTACCCATTTTGTCAGCCAAAGTCAGGTTCAACTGTAATTTATAGACTCTTTAGGACAGTGAGTTGAAACTGTGGTGTGTTCATATTGATTGTGCTCCTGTAGTTACCATTATGCCCCACTGATAATGATGAACTCTCTCATGAAAGACTTCATTTTGACTTGAACAAAAAACTCAGCTCACAGTGTAACTCCAAGGCATAGCAGAGAACAGTGGTTGCTTTTGGTATCCTGGGACATACATAGCTGGGGGAAGCTGGTTTTCTCCACCACTGAATAACAGCAGCTGCGTAGGAGATGAGAGAGAGCTTTCAAAGCTCCCTGTCTACTACCTTGCTCCTAACTCAAAGCAGTTCACAGGTGTGCTCCTTTTCTTCTGTGGCAGACCCTGATGTGCAAAACAGCTCCATGGACTGAAAAGCAAGATACAGGACAATGCTGTAGTCCTTCTTGGTGTATCCTAGGGGAAGCCTGGCTTGCTGGGGGAATGGAGCTGCTCTGTTCTAAAGAAAAGTACAATGTTCTTCCCCCAGTACTAGGACTTTAGTGGTTTGAGGTCCAGTAATTATTTTATAGATAACATAGCTGCTTATGTTTCCCAGAACTAATCTGTGTCTCAGAGGTATATTTTTAATTCTATGTTTTTTATGTAATCCTTTATTAATCTTCAGGCAGCTACTGTCACCAGCTTTTTGGTGGTATCCTCGTGAGGCATTTTTTTAGAAAGCAAGTTTACAGCCACTCTCACTTGCAGTCTGGAGAGCCCAGACATCTCATAGATAAGCCATGCATGAACACACAACAGAATCAAAGGTGTCTGCTAGTAGCTGCTTCACTTCTATCCTGAACGTGCAGCATGAGCACGGTGGAAGAGAGCAAATCTGCTGGGTGACAGTGGTAGGTCAAACACTGGTAGGTCATGAAGGGAGGTAGTTGTGATTGCCTCCACTTCTGCAGAGACTTCTGCTAGTGTTGTGCTCACCTCCACTCTTCAGGCTTTCCATTCATTTGTTCAATCAATATAACTGATCAGAAAAGCCTGAGGTTTAGTGGTTCTTTCCTTCCCATTTTCCCTCCATCTCCTGTGCCTTCATAGTAAGTGTACTTAAAATGTGGTCTCTTCCAGAAAAGGTTTGGTCCTAGTCAAACTGGTTTTGAAGGTCAGTTGAACTATTTCCTAGTGAGCCTCAGTGGCCTAGGGAGCTGGGCTGTTCTGACCTTCCCTCATGTTTTACTTGCCTTCCATCTTTGCCCTTGCAACTTGTAGGTTGCACAGATCTTCCCTTGCCACAGCCCCTGAGTGCCGAAATGTCATCTTTACCTTCCTGCTCTCCCCAGGCAATTTCTGGGGAGAAAAAGAAAAAAAAAAAAAGAGTAAAGTACAGGGTTCTCTACAGAAATCATTTAGCTCAGCATTAACATCTTTGCAGGAGTGGACCTTTGCTCTTTGCAGAGCCTTGTTGTCAGAAATTACTACTTAATTTCAGATAGTGCTCTCATGATCTGAAAAAGGTTCTATAGATGAAAAAGCATTTTACTCAGAAAGCATCAGAATACCTCTGCAAATAGAGTGGAGCTCCTTTCGCCTCTTCTAAGATAAAAAGCAGCTGGTGTCTAAGAAGTGGTGTGGGGCACTTACTGTCTCCTGCCTGTTAGCTCTTCTCTGAAAAGATGCCTGACATCAGAAAGGTAGTGTCCTCTCTCACTTCAAAAGAGTTTCTGCTTACAGACTTTCAAGTCTCATGCATAGAAAAATGATCTTGGGCTATGGCAGAGGTTTCTAAACACATGAATTACTGTATTTTTTTCCCACCTGGAGTCCTCTGGAATTTGATTTCTGTGTGTTTTGGTGGATACATGGATCAGGAGAATACATCAGGTTTTTAAACTTTCCTCGTGCTGTCTTGCATTGTATTTTTACTTAAGGTATGTTGTACAGTGAATAAAGTTTAAGTGATACTGGATTTTCCTCTCCCTTACATTCTTTATCTTTTTGCAAGGCATCTGCTGGAAAGGACATCCAGAGCATTAAATGTTATCAAGTCAGAAGGATCAGGAATACACATTTGATGCAGCTCTAAATGATTTAAGGTGCAAGGCAGCTGCAAATCAGCCTGCAAACTCTTAAGCTGCAATAACCATTTTATTATGACTACTGCATTCATATTGATGCTACATGCATGCGTGGAAACCTCTGTGTGTACAGAAAAATTATGCACCAAACTTCAACCCAGGGGCAACCAAAAGGGTGACTTTCTAATGCAAACCTGGAATTAGTTTTTAATTCTTTATGCTGTTTCATAGACCTGCAGCTGGAAGGGAGTTCTTTTGGTTCAGTACACCTGCTCTAAGCAGAGCCGTCTAGACCAGCTTGCTTAGGGCCTTGCATAGTTATGTTGTATCTCAGTGGGTAGATATTTCAGAGCCTGGCTCTGAGCACCGTGACATGGTGAAAAAATACCTCTGAGTATCAATTAAGAATTTCTCTTATCTTATTTCAGTTTGTGCATATTGAAACCCATCTTCTCACGGTGTACCTCTGAGAAGCATTTGGCTCTATCTTCTCTGTAGCACAGGAGATATACAGCTCTTCAGTCTTGATTCCCAGGGGCCTCTTCCAAACACTAAAGGGTTTCTAGAAAAGTTCCAACTGACTTCACTGAGCTCTGGAGCTCTGTCTGACCGAGACAGCCAACCGTGTGCTGGGCTGCAGCAAGAGCAACGTGTCCAGCAGGGCAAGGGAGGGGATTCTGCCCCTTTGCCCTCATCAGACCCCACCTGGAGTCCTGTGTGCAGTTCTGGAGCTCCCAACACAAGAAGGGCATTGAACTGCTGGAGTGGGTCCAGAGGAGGCCATAAAGATGCTCAGAGGGCAGAGGGCTGCAGCAACTTTGCTATGAGAATAGGCTATGAGATTTGGGGGTCTGCAACCTGGAGAAGAGAAGGCTTTGGGGAAACCTTATAGTAGCCTTCCAGTATCTGAAGGGGGCCTACAGGAAGGCTGGGGAGGGATTATTTACAAGGTCTTGCAACGACAGGACAAGGGGCAATGGGTNTTTGAGCTTTGAGGTCCCTTCCAACCTAAACCATTCTATGATTCCAAATCTCCACTACAAGCCTGGGATTGAGCATTCTTGTTTGTCTGTAGAAAGGTCTCTGATCACCTGCTGTTGTTGTGGGGATTTAGCACAGAGGACTGAAGTGCTTCTCTTGACATTTAGAAGTATTTGGATATGAGCCAGAGCTGTCCAGAGAGTCAGGACATTGGTGTGCTGCCATGCTGATGGGGTCAACTGTATGACTTTTGACAAAAGTTGCCAGGTGTTTTGCCATCTTAAAGATGTTTAGAAGGAATTCAGACTTGAACAGACCTGTCTTGAGAATTTGTGCCCTGTCCATATCTGCCTGCGCTCTTCTTGGGATAGTGCAAGGATTGGATCAACCTGGTCCCTGCTGTGATTCCTACCTGACCTGCACAGCAGTAGCAGCACCACCAAGGGTGTGCAGCTCTTGCACACTGCTCCCAGGAGGCAATGTTTTGCCCTTTGGGGGATTTCTGTGTGTCCTGTCTGTAATCCAGATCACATAACGGCTCAAGCCACCTTTGAGCCATCACTGAGGTGATCAAAGAGAGAAAAACAAACCCAGACACATTTTAATTACCTTTTTTTTCCCCCATAAACAATGTGCACATTATTTCCTGTTCTAGCACTGCAAAGTTTAGCAGCAAAACACATTTCATTGGCGTGTGGCTTGGGAGGTGTTGATATCCCCTGCCTACAGCTGTCACTTACACCCACTCCTGCATTGCAAATTGCCTCCTGTCAAATGAGCTCACAAAAATACCAGCATTGTTGCATCTGCTGGGATTTGCATGATGTATTTGCTGCATCACTGATGTTTGTCTTGCAAAAATCCTTTTCAGTCCCAGCTGTTATTTTCAGGAGCTGACAAGTAGATTTCTGGAAATGAATCAAATTTATTCTGAACTGGGACATAGTCCTTCATCAAAAGACAATGAAAAGGCAAGAAATATGTAGCAGAATATATTCCAACCTGTGTCAAAACTGGCACTTGTCAATATGGAGAGATTTTAATTGAGGGAGAAGGGAGAGTAGGAAGAAAAAAAAAAAACAAAAAAAGAGGTTTTGAAAATTCTTTCTTGGTTACTTCTGTGCTCTGTGTTAAGGGACAGTGTGCCTCTGGGACTTATGAGATGGTGGTGGAAGAGAGGCTTAAACCACTTAATGTAAATAAGAACTTGCTACCTTCACAGTGTTTTCTCTGAAAGGCCACATTTTGGTTGCTTGCTGCAATGGAGTTCACTGGCAAGGTGTAATTTGTTTACTAAACAGGGAATGTAATTGAAGTGTCCCTTTTGAGTTAATGAAAATATAAAATGGCTTTCCAGAGTAGACCTCTAATTTAATTATCTGTGAACCTCGTGCATTAAAGGTATTCTTTCATCCATTCCTGGCAACCTGAAGTAGATAAATAACTGAAATTCAGAGAAAAAAAAAAGCTTACAGAAAGGAGACCTGGCTAATGAAAGGCCAAAGAGCCAAAGTGTAAGGATTTCTCTCCACTGAGATGCCTGTTGTCTTTATGACAACTCTATGTGAAAGCTGTTAAAAGTTTGGAAGCTCTGATACTCATTAACATGGCTAAGGGTCCCCATTGCCTGCACAAACCCCAAGCTGGCTTCTCTTTGGAACATTGCTTGCTGTGTATCAGAGGAGTTACTTTTTAAGGGTAAATTGCAACCAGCAGCCTTAAGCACGTGGGCAGTTGTCAGAAAAGCAGCAGGAGCGGTCCTACAGGTAGTGTTTGAGCTTGCTACAGTGCTAGTTGCAGAGTCAGCCTTTCAGACTGCAAATCTGGCCCTAAAGCAAAACCCAGAGCAATGCTTCTGGCATCCAGAAGCAGCCAGGGCTCGGGTGCACCCTCAGTGCTGTGAGGTCTGGTGTGTCTTAATGCTGTGTGAGCTGTCTGCTTTCTGCACTGACACACTTTTGTCCTTGGGTCAGCCAAAGGCTGATGGATAAAGTCTCCATGTAGTTGCTGAAATACAGCAGTCACCCTTGCACGCTTTTTGTCCATCCTCACATTTACTTCTGTTCTTGCTGTGCTACTGCAGTAATTGCCACTTTACCAGAGACCACAGTGTCCATACAGAAACACAGAGCATTTAGACTGGCTTTGCAGAAGCAACCTGTGGCAGAGCATCAACACAGGTCTCCTCTGGTGTCGTCCCAGGCCCATCCATCACATTGTTATACACAAAAAATTAAGTTTTACCCCTGCCATACATGAAATAATTCCTGAATTTGGAAAGGTGAAGCAGAGAGGTGTATCTGGGAAAAGGGAGTTTGTACTTCATGAGGTATGTGAGGTGCAAAGAGGTTTGTGAGGAGCAGAAAGGAGGCTTCACTGCCTTTGGAATTTTTTGTTAGAGTATGTTCTCCCATTTCAGGTTTGTACTGGAAGACTAATCTAAAGGCACAGTGTGTCTAGGAAAGAATGAAACCAACAAGTGGGCTTCTGGTATAAACATTTACAACTTCAGTGACTTAAAGTGGAATTTCACCAGGGAATATAATCAGTGACCTCTGCTGAGATGAGCAGAGTATGGAGAGAGAGAGCACTGGTACCTGTTGCCTAGAGTTACCTGACCAGTGCCTAGAAGGCAAGCAAAAATTCTGCCGATTCGTTTTATTTTGGTGGGAGGTTTGTGGACCACTGTTTTGGTTTTTTTCTAGTCCATCTAGTTTGGACCTAGTGCTTTTGATTGTGAGAAAGCATTGAGTTGGAAAATGTCTTTAGGGTGGATATGTATATTAACTGTCTGCAATACACATCAATGCACTTCGAATTGTAGGTGGGCAAGTGGGAACGGAGTGAAGAAGCTGCAGAGCAGGTGGCAGAATTCTGGTTAAGAATCTGGCCCTAAATGGTGCCTCTAAAATGTATTGCAGATGTCCCCTTGGACTCAATGCTGGTGAGACCACACCTCGAGTATTGTGTTCAGCTTTGGGCACCTCATTACAAGAGGGATGTGGAGGTGCTGGAGCAAGTGCAGAAGTGGGCAACAAAGCTGGTGAAGGGCCTGGAGAGTGACTGAAGGAAGGTTTAGTTTGAAAAAGAGAAGGCTGAGGGGAGACCTCATTGCTGTCTACAGCTACCTGAAAGGACCTTGTGGGGAGGTTGGTGGTGGACTCTTCTCACAGGTGATAGAACAAGAGGGAATGGCCTCAAGCTGCAACTGGCTAGTTTTAGACCGGACATTAGGAAGAATTTTTTCACAGCAAGAGTGGTCAGGTGTTGAAATGAGCTGCCCAGGGAGGTGGTTGAGTCACCTACCCTAGGTGTGTTTAAGGCTTGTTTGGATGTGGTGCTTGGGGATATGGTTTAGGGTGAACCTTGTAGAGTAGGGATATTGGTTGGACTTGGTGATCCTGAGGGGTCTTTTCCAACTGGAATGTTTCTGTGATTTTGTGATATACTTAAATTTACTCTAACAGAAGTATTTAATTCAATTTTTACAATATGTCAAATCCTAAAACCTTTAAAACTTGAATAAATCCTTCACTTAATTGTCCATAAGCAGCATGGTTTTTGCTTTGCAATTTGCTGTTGTGGTTGGTATGACATTTACTTGATCTGGACTGGATGAGGCACTAGTTCCATGGTCTAGTTGATTTGATGGGATTGGGTGATAGATTAGACTGGATGATCTTGGAGATCTCTTCCAGCCTGGTTGATTCTATGATTCTGTGGATTAATTTCCCATGCTGACTTGTTCTTGAATGTGCCCTGTTGGGTAGTTGTATATCACAGCCTCTCTTCTTTCTTTGTGAAATTTACTAGTAACATTTGTGGGACAGGGTGTTGTTCTCTTTGACACCTTCCAGAAGTGCCATCTGACTGCTGAACAGCACAGCATCAGCTGTTAAAGCCTGATTCAGACCTTCAGGAAATAGTAATGCTGTTCAAGGTTTTGAAGGAAAGGCAGCATCCTTTATTACATCAGCTCTTAGAGTCAGGAAAAAAAAAGAGACAAGCTTTCAGGCACACACATCCTTCTTCAGGTCTGAAACAGCAGCAGCACTGCTTACACCAGCATTCCTTAGCAGTGGGGCAGCTATGATGCTGCCAAGGTATCTGTATAATACCTGTAATACCTGTAATACCTGTAAAAGTGTGTGTGTTTGCACAGCCTCTCTTACTGGGGAGGGCTTCTTAGAAGAATGCAGGCAAACATTGTCCCCTCTCCTCCTCTTCCCAGCATACCCCTTAGTAGAAGAGATAATCCAGGATCTACAGTGTAGTGGTTTTGGTGTTACCTGCCCCCTTCCCCTCCTGCCCCCAATTCACCAGACTAGACTTAGTTAGCTGGAAGTTAAGGAAACTGTATTTACAGCTTAGCACAATTTACAAGCATATATATAAACAATATATTACAAATATTTACAGCTATATACAAGTTAAAACTAATACAGAAATACAACCCCCCTTCCCAAGCAACCAGACTGCCCAAGAAGGCTCTCAACCAATCCCCCTCCTTCCTTCCACCCTTTCCGCCCACTCTCAGAGCAAAGACTCTGATGCTGCAGCCTTTAGACATCTTCTACAGGTGGGTTTGCAGTGTAGATGCAGATCCATCAGTGATCTAGAGTGCACTAACTCACTGATGGATCAAAGAAATTCTGAGATTCTACTAAAGAGTGTCAGGTAGTCAAAAGTGTTTAGGTTAGATCTCTTTACACCAATGTACTTGTAAAACTGGAAGAACAGTGTGAAGCAATGAAAATGTGAACTACTAAGGAAGAAAGCATCTGCCCCCTAACTACTGTATTTTTACTACCTTACACTCTGTAGTAGTGACTGTGTTGCAGCATTTTTAACTTGTGAAAGTAGAAACTGCAGCAGCAGTGTCCAGCACTCAGGTTAATGTACCAGCTACACATGAATGGTGCACATTATAAATATACATTTAAGGTCCTTTCATGTATACCACAACCAAATAACAGCCAGCTCTCTCTCAGTGTTCCACTGCTGCGTTTATGGAGTAGCTTGTAGTAGGGGAAGGCTACAAAGAAGGCTGGAAATGGAGCTGCTAATGACAGCAGCAGATGTCGTTGCACTTTTACGCCATCTCTACTGCAGATGGTTATGAATTCGGGTGGGAGATATCAAAAAGGCAGAGAAGTAAAACTCTCTTCTGTTTATTTTCTTGTCCAGGGTTTCACGAGTTCCTGTCATCAAACTGTGCACAGCAGTAGCTTTGTCAATTGCTGTTTCACTGAAACTGCTCTTTTTCAGGTGCCAGGAGACAATGAGAAGCACTGGAAGGCAGTGTTAGTGGTCTTGACAGAGAAAGACCTCCTAATGTACGAGAGCATGCCGCGGATGAAGGAAGCTTGGTTCAGCCCTCTGCATACCTACCCCCTACTAGCCACCAGGTACCTGTGAATTTATTTTTTTTTTTAATGGTCACTTCAAGAGTGTAGAAATAGCTAAGACAGCTGGGAGCAGGTATAGCTGGTGCATAGCTATCTATCATACTTGAAATGTCATGGTTTGAATTGAGAATCAGATTCTTCTTCAGCAGGCCGATGTGCTTAGCTTATCTCCTCTCTTCTCACTGTGTCAAGTTCTGGCTGAGGCTGGTGACCAGAAGCATAGCATTTGGCCCAGATCCAGAGACAGGAGTGCTGAAAAAACCCAAGAGCTCAATCTCCTGAGATTTCCTGTCTCAGTATGCAGACCTGAGGGTTTGGCAGAAACTCATGTTTCTAATGCTCTTCCAGGTAGGAGAAAGTGAAATTGTTGCCCTGAGTTGGATTTTCTAGTGTGGCAGTTCTGCACCACCAGTTTGGGGCTTTTGAACGATGACACTTGGTGGTGACAATTTCAGCATGGCTTCTATTATTCCTGCTCCAGCAAATGAATTCCTGGCTTTTTTAGCTTACAGTGGTAAGCTTGGAAGACACATTCTTGAATCTAGCTTGAAAATAACCATCTACATTATTTTGAAGGTATCCATCAATATTAATTAAGAGAGAGCCTTCCTGTGGTTGTCTTTATACAGTGGAAACTGTCTGTGCTTCTTGATGTGAATCTTAATCACGTTTCTCTGCCAGTATGGTCAAAGGGCTTGAGAGAGCGCTGCTGTTCCATTGTTTTGGCCTTGCTACAGGCCTCTATTATACCATTTTCAATGAGTTCTTGTTCAGAAAGCTGGTTGCACAAAAGCAGTGGGTCTCTTACTGTACTCTCATTAGTTCATTTTTGTTCCCTGTCTCTCAGTTCTATCCCCAGATGAACTGAAATTTTGCTGCTGAGTCATTATATTAAAAAAAAAATTAAAAAATTAAAATCAAACTCAGTGAACTACCCTGATGGATCTTTTGTCCTGTTCTGCTTAGCTGTGATGGAGCTTTCAGACTCTTGGGAAGCCAGCTTTTGAAACATCCTTTGTTACCATATTGTGAAGGGAAAGCCCCAAGCTTTGCAGCCTGCTGCCCCTGAGTCAATTCCATGTGACAATTCTCAATCAAAACTGGGTAACCTGTTGGAGCTGGAGGCTGCATCCACATCTGTCACTAATCTTAGAGTTTCTGAAGCAAGAACAACTCTGTAGAAGGTGACAGAATGAGGGGACACAGTCTCAAGCTGCATCAGGGTAGGTTTAGGCTGGATGTTAGGAAGAAGTTCTTTGCAGAAAGAGTGGTGAATGGGCTGCCTGGGGAGGTGATGGAATCCCCGTCCCTGGAAGTGTTTAAAAAGAGACTGGTTGTGGCACTTGGTGCCATGATTTAGTTGGTTAGATAATGTTGGGTGATAGGTTGGATTTGCTGATGTCAAAGGTATTTTCCAATCTGATTGATTCTGTGATTCTGTGCCATTTTCCCTCCCCAGTGTTTGGGGTGTCATTTGTACATAGACCTAAGTCAACCTCCTTAAAGTGACCAGAGATTCTGTGGTGTGCCCTGCCCCTTCCTGCACACATCATCATGTGTCAAGACAGCCCTTAGGTGGGTGTCACCAGCCTCTGTCATCAGTCACCACCAGTTTAACAGATCAGACAGTCTGAAGCCCTCGTCTGGGAGGCCCTATCTGCTACTTCATTAGCTTTTCTCAGAAGCTCAGATTAGGCAGCAGACTGGCTTGTCTTAGGTGGGGATATTCATCTCTCTGATGGGATTCTCATGTGAGCCTCGAGTTGAGAGGGGTATGAGAAGTTGCTCGACATGGCTATCAGGCTGCTGAAGGGTGTTTACAAACTGGGAAAATAATGGCCTGTGAAGAAGATGGGCTGCAAGTCAGAAAGGATAATGCTTAGTTCAGTGCTGGGCAATAAACAGCAGCGCTGCTTTGGGGTGGAAAATGGGTGACAAAATAGTCACTGCTTAAAGCTACAGGTTGTGTTTTTGGCAGAGGTGGGGGGGGGAAGAAGCCTCAGGTGATATACCATCATGTGAGGCATTGCACTTCCAGATACCAGTTAACTGTGGAAGGTCTAGAAAAAAAAGCAATGCGAATACAAGACCTAACAAACACTCTGAGCAGGGCAATGCTCCAGAAACCAGAGCTGTTTACCACACAAGTCTATGGAAAACATGTTTATGGTTTTCAAGTATGAAAATGAGACATGAGGAGGGGCAGGGGCATGTTCTGCTTCAGGTCCCTCTTGGATGCAGCGTTTGTAGCAGGAAGTAGGGCTAGGGATAGGTGTGGGTAAGAACTTGGTGTGTGGGTGAGGTATTGGTGTAGATTCTCTAGGAAAGCTGTACAGTCCTCAGCGCTGGGGACTTTGAAGGAACAGTGACACCCTGACTCTCAGGAGTGCATCAGCACAGCTAGTCCTGCTCTGGGAAGTCCTACAGAGAACCTTTCCAGCCCTATGTCTGTGATTTCTTACTCAGTATTGCTGTGAATTTAACACTCTGAGGAAAAGACAGCAGGTAGACAGAAGCCGAGGTTCAGAATGGAGTCAAAGCCTGATGAATACATGAATCCCCAAGGTGAGCAGGTTACATAAATTGACAGATTCCTCAAATCATTACACCTACTGTTTGAGATTATTTTGATTAAAACCCTGCAGGATCCTGCTTTTATGATCTGTCACACTGAGTACAGTTAGACCAAAAGGATACACAGGCCTGGCTGTTGGTATTGACTGCTGTGTTCTTGCTCGGTCAGTGCCTACCCTCCTCGTGACAGATTTTTTAATCCACTCTGTGCATTGATCAGTGCAATTTAGAACTTTTCACCTGGAAAGTTTGCAGACCACGTGTTACAGTCTTGGCTGCTCCCATCTTTCAGATTTTTATGAGTCCTTGGAAAAAACATTTTTGCTTAGCTAATGCATATTTGAAAAGCTGCTGAAACTGGAAAACTTCAGTGCCAGATACTGTACAGAGTCATGCTTAATCTACCCGAGACATAATGAGCAGAGAAAATTGGAAAATGGTAGAAGGGTTGCAATCTTCTTACACTATTTTAACAGCAGAATTTCAGCATGCCCTTTCTGTTTGTTGATAAGTTCATCTCCAACCTACGGATGTTATTAAAACATAAAAATCTTTTCCAGTCACTCTTTCCCGGCTTTCTGCAGAATTGTATGGAATATAAGTAATAGCACAAATAAAACACAGATCAGGAGATTTAAGTTTGCACCAGGAGACGCAGCAACTGCTGGCTTACAGCCCTGACTCCAAGGACCTTCTTGTCATAATCTCTGTTTCAGTGTTTCCTTATGCCTGAATAACAGTGCCTCCCTCTCGCGTGGGAATGGGGCTTAAGTAATTACATCTTAACTGTTTGCAATCAAATTGCGTTATCTGTCGTAGCCAGATATGAAATGAAAGAAAAAAAGCACAACAGCAACCCATGTTGGACACTGATTAAAGATCAGGTTTTGTGTAAAGCTGAGGTCTGTGATCACAAAGTATTAAAGCAGTTTGGTAGTTAATGCCATGGCAAATTGAGAAAGAAGTGTAGGCAGTGGTTAGTCATCCATGCAAGTGCGTAGAGGAGCAGGCAGAGCGTGCTAGGGTCCCCTAGCACCCCAAGGAAGGTGCTATGCAAGCTGTGCAAGTTCTCTGCTCATCTGCCCAGGGCAGTGATAGTGGTCTGTGCAGAGCTCAGGTGAACAAAGGCCTGTGCATAGGTTTCAAAAGAGTACAGCCGCTCCAGAGCAGGTTTCCAGTGCTGAGTCAGGGGAAGTAATGGTTTAAGCATAAGAAAGGTCAGATAATAGTGGCTTTCTGCTAGGCAGAACTGCAGCACTGTGGATGGCATTTGTATAGACAAAAAATGAGCAGCTCAGCACTTGCTTTGAATGTCAGCACTGGTTTGACCGTTGATTTTGGAGGGGCCATTAGATTTTGGTGTTTTGGTAAATGATTGGAACGCTTTTCATAGCATTAGGAGGAGAAGCATGTCCTGGTGTGTGTCACCCTGCACCAGCACTTCATATTGGACCATACCTAACTTGATATCACACTTGCAAAGGATAATGCTAAAAAGGTCCCCAAGACGTAGAGAGACAAGAAAGAAATTAGAGAAGGTGAGAAGTATCTCTCTGGCTCTTGGGAGCAAGCTAAAAGTTGCTGTTGCCTACTATCTGTGCACTGTGCAAATGAACCTGAAAGTGATCAACCTTCTCCTGCCCTCTTGTGGCTCTGGCTGCTCTGGGGAAGATGCTTGGGCTCTCCATGCTCAGACAGCTCAGAAACCTCCATGGACCCCAGAAATCTTCAGGGTCTGCAGGTGGACATCACCAGAGGTGGCCCTGGGATGCCTTTTTGGCTCTGGGGTACAGCATGCACCATGCACACAGCCACTGCTGTGGCTGGAGCGATGGGACACAGGGGTGGGGGGAAGCTTTCTGTGAAGTTTTAAAGCTTTTTTTTTTTTTTTTTTTTTCCTTTTAAGGTATTTTTGTGGTCTTTAGGGTAAAATATCTTTTCTTTAAATGGAACTTTATTGAAGTTTGGGCATTCTTTGCCCTGTACCCAAATGCATCAGTACAGACAGCTGGTAGAGAAGTACTATCAGATGTTTCCCTGCTGTTTGTTTAGTTCATGTTTAGCTGCAAGGTTTTCCAAAGCAGAATCTGGAGTTTTATGGTAGAAGAGGAGTTTTCAATAGTAGACTGAAATTTTAATAATGAGGGGATAATGTGAATGACAAGACAGGCAAGGAACAATATTGATGATGGATGTGTCCACATACCTTAATTTGAAATACATCTTCATTCTAGCCATATGTTGGAAAACCTGCAATGGATAAAAAGCATGAAGATGTAGGGGAGTGAGGGAGTGGCTGACATGCACTGTGCAGAGCAGCAGGGATGATCTGGGGTAAAACTGGAATAGTTTCATTTTGAATGACAAACCTGATGTGATTTTCCAGGCTGCATTCCTACAGTCACCCTTGCTAGGGGAAGGCAGCATGGGAGTGGTGGCTGTGCCTGCACCTGTGTGACTGCCTGGGGGCAGGCAGGAACAAAAGTCAGCAGAGGTTTGGGTTCCTGGTCTTTTACCTGAATTATCAAGGTGTAGATTTTCCTCAAAGTTTGCAATTCCTGATGTCAGATTGATTTGATTGGGATGCAGATGAAAGTGAACTAAAGATTTTTGGGCTATTTCTTTGCCGCTGACTCTCCCACTGCAAAGTCTACCTGTGGTGCTATTAGAAGGCCTTGAATATCACAACTGAGCAGAGTGTTAACACATCCCTTCTAGAGATTAAAAAAACACAAAAAACATTTGGGGAGGGTAGTGGTGCATCTTTGGATGAGACTTCTCTCCCCAAACACATGGCACCTGCAGCCTGGATCCTCAGCATCTCTTCTTCTGGGACCATGAAATTAAGACAGGTGATCAAAATCCAAAAAAAGTTCCATAAATCTGAGCCTGAGCAAGTCTTGTGAACTTTCTAGCAGGATATGAAAGAAGGACACCTCTGTTCAGCACAATTTGCATCCCAAATGTCAACATTGACTGCCAGGGAATTGGGGAAAATTTCACATGTTCTATGGATAGTGTTTCAATAACTGAAAAGTTGAAAGTTTTGCTCTTTCTTTCCTTTCTGCTTTTTATTTTTCCCATGAAAACTTCTCTCCTGGTTGGCATAGTTCTGCAGTGTCAGCTAACAGGCAACCGTTCTTCCAGATGTACAATAATAATTTCAGGGTGGATGATTAGTAGATGATTAGTATCATGTAATGTTTTATCCTTCAGCACAAGTATTCTGCTCCCATACTGCACACTTTGTAGTCTTATTTGCAGGCTTATGGAAAGGGAAACAGGAGACACCAGACAGAAATAAGCTTTTCAGAAGAATTTCAATCATGACTCCCTCTGAGGGCTGATCTCTGAATCTCAAAGAGTGTTGAGCTCCTGCAGATTGTTCCTTTTAGCTGAATTAGTGTCACATCTCTGAATGAATTCCGTACTCGCTGTCCACACTTCTGCAGGGGGAAAAAACCCTAACACAACCCGAAAGGGCAATATTAAATAAGAAGTAAGTATTACAACAACAAGAGGTGTTGATTTTCTCACTCAGAAGTATTCCTTGCAATTACAGTTTGCCCAGATGAACAAACCTTTTGTGGTCACAGGAGATCGGGCAAAAAAAAAAAGTTAATTGCAGCAAAATGTGAGAGAATTTCAGATTACAAATAGGTGAAACATCGTGCATTTTATAGGGTCTTTATGGGAAAAGTATGCACAAGACAGTACTTTGGCATCTGTGTATTTTAGAGAGCTTCTTCCTTTATCCAGCAACTCTCATCCTTGAGCTACTCTGCAGATGTCTAAGCTTTATGGCAGATGCCACTTGACAGTGACAGCTGGATTCAGCTGCCTCATCTGAGTGACCTCTTGCACATGTGGACCAAACCCCGTTGTCAGAGGCCACTTGGTGATTTCTCTCAGTTCTTTATTCAAATAGGTGTTTTGTACAATTCATGAGGAAATTTTGGGGTGTCCTCATCATCACCTGCATGTTCATGTACTCGCCACCTTGGACCCTCACTTTCCTCAGCGTCACTGTAGGCTCAAATACAGAGGAGATGCCAGTTCTTGTGCTCCAAACCACATGTTTAGGAATGTATGGAGCAGAATGTATGGAGCAGTCAGGAAGGGCTTTTGGCAGTGTGTTGTTCAGGGCGTATGGAGCAGTCAGGAAGGGCTTTGGGCACAGTGTGCTGTGTCAGCATTGTAATCCACTGACCTGTTCTGAAATCCAATTGCAGGCTGGTCCATTCTGGCCCAGGAAAAGGCTCACCGCAGTCGGGGATGGACTTGTCTTTTGCCACCCGTACTGGTACAAGGCAAGGGATTGAAACCCACCTGTTTAGGACAGAGACTAGCCGAGACCTCTCACTGTGGACGAGGAGCATAGTGCAGGGCTGCCACAATTCTGCGGAGCTCATCACAGAAATCACCACGTGTGAGTAACATCTGCGGCACCGCGACTCCACACCTCCTTGTGACATTCGAGTAGCTCAAGTTCCTTCTCCTAGTGGTGATCCATTTGAAAAAGCATGCACAGCTAGGGTTATGTGTGGTTAAAATCATGTCCCCTTGGTTTCTGAGCCTGGCCCAGCTGGTGCGGTGCTTATGACCAGTGACTGTCGCTATTATTCTGACTTTTTGTCCTTGTTTTTGGCATGTGGGTTGCTTGGGGTTTTTTTTGTAGACACAAAACACTGTCTCTGCAAGTCTATAGTCAGCCACATAGCACCATGTGTCATGGAGGAGTGATTGTCAGAGGTTTGTCCAGTAACTCATAGAAAAGGCCGTTTTTCTGACATTTGGGAGACTCCTGAGCCTGGCAGGAGCTTCTCCTGCAGAGGAGGGAGGCAGAGGAGAACTGGGACATTCAAAAGCATGAAACAGTCATTTATTCACCCAGCTCTGCACACTCGAGAGGAGTAAAATGTACAAACCAGTCCACATTTTGATGGCTACTCATTTCCCTCCCTGGTGGTCAGGTTGTCACTTCTCAGCACTTCTGTACATGCTCTGAAATTGCTCTGGAGCAATGCCCTGTACAGCCAGGTCGCTGTAGCTTGTGGCGGCTCTGGGGCTTTGAGGCTGTGCCTTTCTCTTGAGTGCCCTGAGAATATGGGAGTCCTTCCCCCACTACCCCCACATTTGAAAGGGCTGTTCAAATTAGACATTATGTCCAGGTCATTGTCTCAAAATGTGAGAGCAACAAGCAAAGCACAAATTAACTGCGTGAAAAAGGGCAGCTCTGAGTTTGTGAGGCCCTCAGGTACAGCCATGTGCTGCTGAACATGGGGATGCCTGCTCGCAGGCTGCCAGACCCCATGCTTTACAAAGAACTCAGGATGCTTAGTGAAGGCCTCTGATGTGGAAACAAACCAGAGTGTTCCATGGGAACCACCTCCAGGGCCTGTCCATCTCCTCAGTACAGTGACATGCATGCTTTTGTTTCCAAAAGCAAGAGCAGGACATCAGCCCCGTCTATGCAGTGCTTTCATCCCAGTGCCATGGACCCTTCTCAACAGAGTTGCTCATAGGGAATTGTGGGATATGAACACCTAAAGTATTCACTGTTTAATTTGGATCATGGTCTGTGTTTCTGAGCCGAGTGGAAGACACAGACATCCTGCAGTAGCTATTAGATGCAATTACATGGGCCCCTTTTCAATTACCACAACACTAATGAGGACTCAGGAGGGTCTTCATCTTTGTCAAAATACTTAAGGGAAACCCTCTGCAGCTTCTCATTTTCGTATGTGTTGTGCTCTGCGTTTATTGATTTTGGCTATGTCTGCCAGACAGAAGAGGAGTAGCTGTGACTTTGCTGTCAAGCTGTGGAAGGAGGAAATGCCAGCCTGAGCTTTCTTAAACTTCAGAAGATTGCTTTTGTGTCAGATGTACGCCGCAACATGAAGAATGCAGCAAACACCTGAAAGGACTGATATCAGTGCTGCTGCTGAGAACAATTTTAGCCTCTGTGTTTACACCATAACTAACAAACAAACCTCGCTTAGGCCTTGCACAACAGAGAGATCTGTTGTTTTTCCAGATCTGCAGGTTTGCAGTTTGAGCAGGATTAGCCCTGTTCTAGAGAAGGACAGTTTCTGAAAGCTAGTGTTGAGATGAAGTGTAAAATGCAGATGGCAGCAGCCAAATGGAATTTGTTTCTTTTAAGAACATTACAGATTAGATCTTGTTTCCTCCTTCAGCTTGCACATACAAAAGCCAGGAGTGCCGCTTGACCATCCACTACGACCATGGATTCTCTCTTACAACTGAACCGAAAGATGGTGCCTTCTCCAAGACAATTGCACAATACCCCTATGAAAAACTGAAAATGTCCTCTGATGATGGGATCAGGATGCTTTATTTAGACTTTGGAGGAAAGGATGGAGAAATTGTAAGTACTGTCTTTTAGCAAAGGGATGCATGTTACTAGTCTCGACGGTGGTCCATCAGGCTGTGGGGATGGAGAAGCACTAGTGGAAGTTGGCCTAGGTGATTAGGGTAGGTCCCTTTCCACTGAAATATTCTGTTCCAACATCAACTGGTCTAATAAGTACCACTGTTTGGACACCATGCTTTCTAGTGCAGCATGACACTGACTGTAGGAGGAGATAAACTAAAAAGAGACATGAAATTATAAATCTATGCAAAGAGATGAAAGATTTCTTACATGTAAGAATAAATCGTGTCTCTGAAGAGCCAGATCATAGAATGGTAAGGTTGGAAGGGACCTCAAGGGTCTTCTAGTTCCAACCCCCTGCCATAGGCAGGGACACCTCCCACTAGTACAGGT
>VWZE01006848.1:545250-586316 GCA_013396675.1 Eubucco bourcierii | reverse complement strand
TGGCCTCCTCTGGACCCGCTCCAACACTTCCATGTCCTTCCTGTGCTGGGGGCTCCAGAACTGCACACAGGACTCCAGATGGGGTCTGACGAGAGCAGAGTAAAGGGGCAGAATCCCCTCCCTTGCTCTGCTGGCCACGCTTCTCTTGATGCAGATGTTAGAATTTGGTCTATATCCATTTGACTTTTTAAATTATTGCAGGTGGAACAACTTAAGAATGAGGTATTACTGATTCCAGTGCACACAGAGGGACTTAATGTTATGACAGTAAGCTATGGTTTCTACATTTTGAACATGTTGCTGATGAAAAAAAAGAAGACTACAGATGTACTGCAAACTGTCTGCTTAGGCCTCTAAGTTAGCTCTCAATGCCTAAAAATAGAGTGGTGTTCCTAGGAGCAGTTTAGGTGCCATGATTTATGTATGTAAATATGATCTGTCCTGGGCAATTTTCTTCAGCAGTTCCCAAGCATGTTGGGTGCTTAATTCTTCACACCACCTTTAACACATGCTCTATGAACTGCTTATTGGCAGGCTTTCAAAAGGAAATTTGTTCCTAGCTCTCAATAAAGTTGAACTATGACTGATGGAAAGGCAAATCTGGTTTGTTTTGATGTGAACCTCCTGTTGAGCCTGCTGTCCACACTGACAAGTCTCTCATGCTTATCAAGCAAGTGGTGGGATCATCTGAACTGTGACTATGGAAAAAAGTTGCAATTCAGTCACACTTAACACAGGAGCAGAGGAGCAACTGTGCAGCATCATTTGATGCCTTTGGCTATGACCAACAGCAGAAGCATTCTCACCACCATTGCTAGTCAGATACAGAGCCTGAGAAGATGGAAGAGTTGAACCTCTTGGAAAACTGCTTACAGCATTTCACTCAGTTGTCTGCTGCTTATTCAGGAGGATGCAAGCCCAGAAGTATCAGGATCTCGTTTGCTCTCAAGATGCTTATTATATTTGTAGCTCTGAGCAGAGGAAATTGTAATAAAGGGTTGATATTAATAGAAGCCTGTGCAAAATGTCAGACAGCCATGAGTCAAGTACCTCATAAACGCTTGCTTCTTTGAGCTGTATTCTAATCCAATAATTCTTGCTTTCTTTTAGCAACTGGACCTTCATTCCTGTCCAAAACCAATTGTGTTCATCATTCATTCCTTCCTCTCAGCAAAGATTACAAGACTTGGTTTGGTGGCATAAGTGGGGTACTTCTGTTTTGCAAAGGAAGATGGAGCGACCTTGCCTCATATGAAGTAGAGTCAACGTCAGCAACCTGGACCAGCTAGCAGCAAACACCAGCTTGGGGTTCAGCACTGGGCTTTGATCATTTCTGCAGTCTTCCAAGGCCCAGGTTTCATTTTGGTCAGCTAAAGAGGTGACAAGGAAGATGGTGGCTTTCATTGTAAATAATGGGGTTTTTTAATCCCATAGGAGACTGCAAAAGCCTGTAACGCCCTACATGTGAATGTTCTGGAATCAGAAATTGTGCCTATTGCAATGTACTTGTCTATACAGAATAAGGGCTAAGCAGACAAGAGTGGGTGTTAGCTGTGATGCAAGCTCAAGGTTGGTTGAGTAGAAGTTCTCCAAACCAAACTGCCCCACCACACAAAAGTAAAATGTGTTTTTTCCTGGTCTGACCTGTGCACCACTTAGAGAAGATTTCTCTTCTGGAGTGCTGTCAGAGCCTGTTGCTCGAATACCCAGCAGAGCATGCAAACGTGCACCTTTCAGCTGGATGTTCTAAAGCAATACAGCTGCGGCCAGTGAACAGCTGGAAGGTCCCTGCCAAGGGGCACTTTCAGATTAAATGACAAAGACAGCCTGTGTACATTCCTAGCAATGCACCCAAAGCAACACTGGCCACAGTCACTTCCTGAGAGCCAGCTGTCAGTGGGACATAGGTAGGAGTCACCTTTGTTAATGGAGGTGGGTTTTTTGTAGTGTTTTCCTGGACTGGCTTAACGAGTGTCAGTACCTGAGACCCCCAGCTCAGGTAAATATTACCCAAATCCATGCTGAAGTATGACCTAAGCTTCTGTCAGCACATTCTTCATGAAGTTTTCCAACAGGAAACCATTCTGAATCCCCTGTCTTTCTAACCCCTACTGTGCCACCCCCTCAGCTCCAAGGCTGGCTGCATGCTCTTTATAGAACAGATGTGGGTGAGGGGGGAAACTTGATTTTTTTTCTTTCTTTTCAGTTTTCTAGATTAGATCAGAAAAGTTATTCAAGGACCTCCACAACAGTGAAGAAACGCACTGGGGCAGGAGCTTGAACTGCACTGCCAGAAAAGCCTTAATACAGAAGGAGCTGCTTCTGTGACCATGGCTTGGGATAGGCCCAGATTTATTCCTTGCTGGTGAAACAAACATGGGACATTCACCTTCCTACCCATTACTAGTTCCTGGTTTGCACCACAGTTTACTGTTTGAAGTCAAAACATTCGGATCACTGCGTTTCAGTCTTCTTTGTGGTTATGTTGGGCACAAGACCTTCAGTGGCAGAGACCACACCTCCACCCTGCATCTGGAACTACCACACTGGCTTAATGCAGTTGGGTGGCAACAGAAAGCAGCAGAACAGGGGTGGCATTTATGTTGCTCTTGCTTTGCAAACTGAACTGCTTCTTATAGGGGTGGAGTTTTGTTTGCTTTTAGAGTTTTGTCCTAAATTCACACTTTGAAGGACAGGAACTGTACAGGAAGTAATAAGTCCAAAGTTTGTAGAAGTTTGCTTGTCATACTACATGACTTCCTTATTCTTGAGAAAGCACCTAAGTTTCAACTTAGTATCCCTGGGGAGGAAAATTAAAAACACAGTTTGGTTCCATGTTTTTAAGCTAACAGAGCTAGGTCTAGGAAATGCTGTTTATTCACAGCATAGGAATTAGTTTGTTGTGGTTGCCATGGGTAACTTAATCATCCAAACTAATTAAAAATAAAGATGATGGGATGAATTCACAAATAGAGAAAATAATCGTTGAAGAACAACAGGTAATCATCATTTGGAAGAGCAGCTGCACTCCCAGCACCTCTCACCAATCAAAAGCAAGCCTGTGAAGTAGCTGTGAACTTTCTCTTGTCATGGTACTTGCACTTAAAAACTAATTCCTCCTGTAAATTCACGAGGTAGGAGATAAAATGTTACCTAACTTACTAGCAATTTCCAGATGGACTTTGCTCATGTAGTGCTGCTGTTCACATAACATTCTGTGGTGATTACTTGGATCTCTTTTGGCTTGGAAGTTCCCAGGAGAAGATGTTCTGAGAAGCTGAGAGCAGTGGGTACGCTGGGGGGGCTGAGTCTCTGCGTGTGAACGCTCAGCACATCGCTCTCTGAACAGTTGGGCTCACATTTCCAAGCAGCGACCCTGGACCTTTTTACTGCTGCTCCAAAGTACAACTTCAAAAAACAGCAGATGCAGGTTCCAGAAGTTAAAGTGAAAATGTGCAGCCTGTGGGGTTAGGTTCAATACATATGTAAACTGTACTGCACTATTCCCTTATTCCTGTAACACAGATCACTGGAATGTTCCACCTAACATGTATGTGCATTGTAAATATTCCAAATTCCTATGTTAGTGCCAACAATTAAATGACACAGTATGTAACCTAAGGTGCTCAGTACTATATGAAGTATAACTGAGAGGAAAAAAAAAAAAAAAAAAAAGAAGCAACTAAACAGTTTGCAAAGAAAATTCATATTATATATATTTATAGGAAAAAAAAAAAGAATAATTACAGATGCTATTTCTTCATTTTCAGATTTTGGACTGATTCATATTTGGATGGGATAGACAAAAGAAATATAGACCTACTCCATGTTTATAAGAGTATAGTGAATATTTATATTTTAGAGGAAAAAGAATATATTTAATAAAGTCATTTATTGGATTTTGGTGAGGTGAACTTAATTTGTACCCAGACAAGGCACATTTTATCATAGCATGCCAACTCTTTCACAGCTCTCATCAAAACCACCACTATCATTTTGATCTTCTCCAGCATGGATAGAAATCTCAGAATTCTGTTCTGAACTGTGCCTAAGGGCTGTTACAAAGAGAACATACCTGAGAAATCCTACTGGAAATTCAGCTTGTACAACAATTATCCTTTCTATAGTGGGAGCTTACACCAAGTTTCATGAGAAACCAAAAAAAAAAAAAAAAGCACAACACAGATAATTGTGACTCAAATTCCAATTTTGGCTGCTTTCACCTACAGCATAGGAACTGTTCTTAATTACTCTATAAAATGTTAATGGTTGATGCAGCAAACAGCTGCTAATATAACACCAAAGAGTAATAAATTGAATGAAGGGCTTCACACAAAAAGGTAAAACAAAGTAGTTCTGTTATTAAATCTGGTGAGCTTTTTATTCACATAAAAAACAGATATACTGCTTTGAAAACATAAAAATGAAGCCAAGTCAAGCTATATTCCTTTCAACTATAAACCACAATAAATATGCATGTACAATAAAACATTTTTTTCATGTGACTCTTAAAAAATTAAAAACTTTTTAAGTATAAAAAAAATATATCAAAAGATGGTACTGTGCCTGAGAACTCAGTCTATATAATTAGCCTGAGTCCTGACCCAAGTCCTTGTGGTGTGTCTGTGTGCACATCTGTGTGTTCAGCAGTGTATTGCTTTGTCACATCAGAACTGCTCTGTCCTTGCAGAACAAGGTGTGAAGAGCAGCCATGCAGTACTTCTACTTTCCAGTCTTCTCCAAAACCCATTCGATCACCTGCAAAAATAAATGGGAAAAGCTATTTACATAACTCCAGTTCTTGAAAGCAACTTAAGAACAATCTCATACACTTTAGTACTTCTCTCTTTATCACCACTTTTATCACCATCTGTGTAGCAGTTACCAAACTGGGTTTAAAATTAATTCATTCAAAAGGAGTAAGAGTTAAGAAACTGAAAAGATACAAAATTATCCATGAACTGCATTTAATTTTCCAGAATGCCTTGTCTTCAGAAAAAGGCATTTTTAACTCCCCTGAATTGAGCTACTTCACTTCAGTCTCTCCATTTACTAGCAACAAGGTGCACACACCACCATGCTAACCAGGTTAAGTGCTTCCAGCACAAGAAAATTCCTATTCCACAGAAGAAAAGGGAAAAAAAGGGATAATTTGTGCACTACTCTATCTCCTGCCATCATTACTGCTGTTTCCCAACCAGGGCAGTTGTTCAGACCACTGACTATTTCTGGGAAATTGCCTTATAAAAAAATGTAGTCTCAAAGTATTCTATAATAGAGGGAGAAAAGACCAGCTTCAGAGATCTCAAATTTTAATGCCTATTTTGCCAACAGCAAAAACACATAGAACTACTACTGGGCTGTGCCCCCAGAGAAAGCTGGTGGTGAGCAGCAGTGTATCAGAGGGCTGGAGCAGCTCTCCTTTGAGGACAGACTGAGAGAGTTGGGGCTCTTCAGCCTGGAGAAGAGAAGGCTTTGAGGAGACCTTAGAGCAGCCTCCCAGTATCTGAATGGGCCTACAGGAAGGCTGGGGAGGGACTATTGAGAAGGTCTTGCAATGACAGGACAAGGGGCAATGGGTTTAAACTGGCAGAGGGGAGATTTAGACTGGATGGTAGGAGGAAGTTCTTTGCAGTGAGGGTGGTGAGGCACTGGCACAGGTTGCCCAGGGAGGTTGTGGCTGCTCCCTCCCTGGAGGTGTTCAAGGCCAGGCTGGATGAGGCCTTGAGTAACCTGTACCAGTGGGAGGTGTCCCTGCCTATGGCAGGGGGTTGGAACTGGATGACCCTTGAGGTCCCTTCCAACCTTACCATTCTATGATATCCCAGTTCAACACCAAACATAACTCATCTAGTTTTTGACACCTTATGATCTGTTGGGCCCAGTTTGCAAGGTAACACAGTACAGAATGCAATAAATACTGATCTCATAGAATGAATTCTTTGGGGACCTAGCAGTCTTCCTTGCAAGTTTGGGGTTTAGTATTTAACCTCCCCAGTCCAAATCCTCCCATTTCCTGTACAAGTTTGAAAACTATACCCTAAACATGCATTAGACTTCTTCTCAAATCATGGAGTCACTCCAGCATGTTTTTCAGAATTTAAATCAGAGGGTTACTTCATTTCTGGGAGACAGGAGTATTTATTCTTGTAATTTGCTGTGTGCTACTCTTCACATAATTCCCACCACACAAACAAATTCCTCTGATACCCCTTCAGGTTAGTTATTCCCAAACTCAAAATTACTGAATTTCATTGCTTCTTTAAGAGAAATCTGTTCCCTTTTATAGATCTCTTTATTGCTTCCTGCAACTGAAGATTTTTTTTCCCCCCCCAGTGGTGAGGAAACACTTATTTATTTCCTTGATTTCCATTTCTCACTATGGCACATCAAGTTGACAGTTGTAAGTAGAACACCATCTAAAACATGAATACATGCAGCTGGAAAATTTGCCATGGGACTACTGATTGAAAGAAAGTTTTTTTGAGACCAGAGTGTGAAATGAGACCCACAGCCAAAGGAATGGATGCCTTCACCTCTTAAAGGTGTGGACTAAACTATCCCACAGCCAAGCTGCCACAGCTACATTTAGCTAGTGACAGGAACAAGTAAATGAATAGTCTTACCTGTTTAGCATTGTTATTTGCTGTTTTCTTCATTTCATCAAAAAGTCCTCTAGAAGTTTTGAGATCCTAAACATGAAACACAAAGCCACAGAAATTCACAAACTGATACCTCACTCTAATTTGGATTATGAAGAGCCCAAATAACCAGGGAAGGTGTTACCATTTTATCACCTTGAACAGAACCACAGAAGAGTCACTTGACTTTGTGGGTTTTGGGGTTTGTTTTTTTTTTGTTTGTTTGGGGTTTTTGTTTTGTTTTGTTTTTGTTTGTTTGCTTGCTTTTTTTTTAATTCTAACTGTATTGCAATGGGTTGCAGCTTTGCCTAGAACAGTCCAAACGCAGTTAAGCATACATGGAGCAAGAAAATCAGTGCAAGAAAGAGAAAACCCAGAGTGGCTTCTTTGTTTTGCAGTCCAGTTAGCCCAACCTAGTCCAGTCTCTTAAAGCAAGCACGTAACTGCCTAAAGAGGAAGGCAACCTAATAAAATTATTTTACTACTTGTCTCTGAAGGAAAACAATGCCTGTGATAGCATTCTTCTGAAGCATACAGCACAGAAAGGGATTCAAAGGGCTTCTACAGATTTGGGGCTGCAAGACAGTTCTGAAGAACAAATCTCTGCTACATCTGTCTCTAGATCAACTTCCAGAAGGACAAGATCACTGCAGTTCTCTTTCCTTTTTGCTCTTCTTAGAATGGAATTGTGAACCTGTCTGATTTGCCCAAATCACTCATCCCTACAAGCAGTTCTTTCTGATTTCAGATAAGGTCTTCCTTCAGGGCACACTGCAGGGAGATTTTAGGAGTGCTTACAAAATAACTGTGCAACTACATCCTAATTCTTTAAGAAATTGGTGCTCAGCAGCAAGATATTCTAAATGCTATGTAAGCGTTCAGCTCTCTTCAACTGCAGCTTCATTTAGCTCAAATCACCTTTGCTGAAGCTGGCTAAACTAAATTCACAAAGACTGGTAGGCTAAATGTATGCCAAAAAACCAGAAACAGCTTTTAAACATCCTGTCCTGTAATTGAACTCGAGTTTGTGTCCAGATTTAGCAACATGAGCTCAAGCACTGATTTCACAAATCTCCTATGTTTTGTGTAAAGAATTCTCATCTTTTCCTACAAATGAGGCTGATGCAATTCTACAGGGTGCTGCTGAGTCACTATGTGTTAGATACTTGTGCATATTTATAATGTGTTTACAAGGACTTGTGTGAGTGAACTACAGGGAACTACAATTTCTGAGTCAGCTGCGTAAGCTACCTATTGAGCCAGCAGCCTTAGAACAAGGGAGAAGATGAGCTGCACAGCAATGGCTGGGAAATAGCTGCTACAGCTAAGGAAGCCCAATCTTATCTAACAGACCTGCTTTAGCTTGTTACTTCACAAAAAACACTACTGCTTTATAAGGTTTAACAAACAACCAGCCAGCTACCAAAACACAGCATAAAACGAGGTTCTGCATTTAAGAACAAGTCCAGAGGGTTATCCACACACTCTACATGCTAAGGCACCACTAGGAAATACTAGCTTAAGGCTGAATATCCCACAGTCTGTCTCAAATTTTACTCAGGAACGGATTCACTTCACTGAGAGCAAACAATTATAAGAGCATATCTTCTAGTTACCTTTAAGTAGAACTTTGATATCTCAAATAGACGCTGGCTGCATGACACAAAGCACTTGTGGTCCTCTGTAATTCCATGGTTTTGAAGAGTCTTGGCAACCACTTCCTTCAGCATCTTGGAAAAAACAAAAACACTCTCAAAAGTTCATCCCCATTACTACCATGAAATATTGTCAAAGGGAAGTAAACCAAGCAAGCAACAAAACCACAAACACCTTATCTTTGTTTAATCTTGCCCACATCATTAATCTATTGGCCAATCACTGAACAAAGCTGGGCAGAGTTATTTAACAACCTATTTGCATTTCCTTCCTCTCAAAAATTAAGGAAATGCTTACATGTGACAGCAATGTAAAGAATTACTGAATACTCATGTGGGGCTTGGAAGCCAGAAAATAATTGATAATGGCTTGAGTTTTCTCTTCTCTAAAACATTCTATACATATATTACTTTTCTTTATATTGATATTCTCTTCTTCAGCACATTTATATGAAAAATATAGTCAGAAAAGGACAACAGGATATTAGATTCAGATTAAAAGATACCTTGACATTGTTTACATCAGAAATGTTAAACCTTTGCTGTAGATCTGAATGAGTCAGACTGATTTATGCTTATTTGGGTCACCTCAACTTGCCTTTCACAGTAAAACATTGACATTCGTGCAGCGTTCTCTCCGGTACCACCAAGCCAGAAACAGTTTTGTGTATTGCATTTGAAAAGTGGCATTCCTAACATGTACAGCTCTTAATTAAACATCATTGCATCAAACTATTTAAGTGTTATCTCAATTAGTGGACTTGTACAATGATTGGAGTATCTTTTTTATTCTCAGAATAGTCTGTTCTTCAATGGTTTTGACCCTTCCAGCATAGATATTTCCTTGGTACTTTTAGGTTTTATATGGATTTTCTAGATTTCATAAATCCTATCCATTTACATCCATTCCCATCTTTATTACTTGTAGGTGTTATCTCTCTCAGCCTTAATTCCCTGGGCATGACATAATACACCTTGCATATTTTTTCACTCTTCTCTTCTGCAGCACTCTCCACAGTGCCTTCAAGAATTCATTTACACAAGTGTATAACGAGAAATGTAATAATCAGGAGATTATCAGTTCACTTCAACTTAAAAAAAGTTAAATTAAATAGAAATAAATTAATGAATCAAGTTACAGGGGAAGAAGTTAAACAAATGCTTTGTTACAAAGCAAATATCGTAGACCTTTACCCTTGTATGTTTCTGGGATCTTGATTCCTTAGTTGGCTTTGAAGTCTGGGATTCAGTTGCACTTAAGTGACTTGCAGAGCCAACCTTAGTTGTTGCTTTGTAAGGTTGACCAGGCTGTTTCAAGGGTAGTGAAGCAACAGAAAATGATCTTTCAGAGCGCTTCCTTGTCAGAGCAACTGTAGAGCGACTCCCACTATTTCCACTTGTCTGAGAGAGTAGGCAATCTGTGCTCTCAGATTTGGTTAGCCTGGAAAGAAAGAAAAAAAACAAAGCAAAAAGATAAAAGAAGTTTCAGATTGTATACAGCCTCCTTTTGTGCCTTCGTTTCTGCTACAGTAGCTGCTGCCAAGAGTGTCAAGTGTTGTACAGCAGACAGGGTTCTGTTATGTAACTTCATTTGTATTGGAAGAATAATTTACTGACTGATTTGCTCTCTGGTAACAGACCCATTGCACTGAATACAAAAGTCTAGAAATGAACAGAAGAAGCAAGATAGCCAAGGAAAGAAAGTGTTTGGAAGAAGGTCTACGTGCAGACCCTTCATCTAGATAGCTAGGAAAGGTCAGCTCTGCTGGCCTCCAGACTGAAGATAAGACAAAAATTCTTGAATCTATCTAATCTCTTTTGGTCCTATGGGAGTGTCACAATTTGTCTTTAACTATGCTAAGGTGAGTGTTACAATTGTACTGTGAAGTTTTTTCCTTCAATTGTAAGAGCATTTTTAATTCTGCAACTCCAGTTTAGGACTTGCTAAGTACAATCACATCTTCTTTTCTAACTATTCAATAAGCTGCAAAAGGTATGATATTCCTCTGTGAAAGACCTACTGTGATTAGACTGCACAAGGTATCAAACTGGAAAGAAGGAAGAAGTATTATAGTAAAAAGCGAATTGAGAAGTAGTGCTACACAGCAGTTAATTTTTTCTTGGCACAGAGTTTGCATCTTCAGAGCGAAGAACAAGGTACAAAGTGAAGCCCTAAAAGTCAGACTTCCAGATAAGATGTTAATAAATCATAGAATCATAGAATGGTAAGGTTGGAAGGGACCTCAAGGATCATCTAGTTCCAACCCCCTGCCATAGGCAGGGACACCTCCCACTAGTACAGGTTACTCAAGGCCTCATCCAATCTGGCCTTGAACACCTCCAGGGAGGGAGCATCCACAACCTCCCTGGGCAACCTGTTCCAGTGCCTCACCAAACAAGGCTGACAGTAAGTTTGAATTCTGATACGTCATCTTATGCCAGAAGTCCTTTGGATCAGGAATTAGATTATTCTGTTTGTACAGTGCTTGGCTTTCTAAATCTTTTTAGCTGTTTATTACTGTTGCAACATCAGTGACAGCTTTGGTTCTGGATGAGGCTGGCTGTTGTTCTTTTCAAACACATTGAGACTTTGCAAGATACAAACTCCCAGTCCCTTAAATAGAAGGTGTCTGTGCTGCATGATTCTGATTAATTTAATGTTACCAATAAGAGGTCACGCTTGAGAAAGAAAAAAAGAAACTGAAGAAAAGGATTAAACAACTAGAACATTTGTCTAGATAGCTTCACCAAAGTCATTTGAGATGAAAGAAAAGATGCATTTCGCAAGAGACTACTGAAATATTTCATGCCACAGATTTATTTCATTCGGTGCATTACCTTTTCTTGGGATAAAAGCAATCCAACTCTTTTGATCTGTGTTTTAGCCTTGATGCTTCTGTTTTGAATTCACTTTGTAAAGACTCTCCATCAGGGACACTTCCAGGCTCTGACAAGACTGCAGGAGATGGGAGAGGGCTCAGGACAACTGGCACAGGGCAGCACTCCTTGGTGCAAGTAGTCTGAGTTTCATAGCGAATAAGACGAGTTTGAAGTTCAGCGTATCCCACATCTCTCTCCAAGGCTCTTCTGTTATCTAGACAATAACTACAATTGAAATTGGTGAGAAATCTGTGAGAAAGAAGTCTCTACTTTCTTACCCAACGACTTTTGACTCTCATGTAATCTTCAAATCTCTTTTTGTTCAGGCAGCTGTATTGTTCTGAAAGGTACCTTAAAACAGCCCAGTAAATGAACGCGTGCCTGATGGGTTTAGCTGCATTTCAGTCTAACTCCAAAGAAGCTGAATCCCACTGCTTGTAAACCTTCACCCTGTGGTCTCACAAATAAGATTTCATGGACATCAGCAGATTTTTTTTCCCCTTGAACAGTAAGTGATGGATTAGGATGCTGACAGTGGATGTTTTGCTCCTTATAGTCAGCCCTGTGTTACATTTATATCAAAAACAGAGAGACTGGGGATACTGCTGGCTTTCATGTTCTGTCTGTACAGAACAGAAGCTGTCCCTCTCACAACACTGACCAGTGTGACAGTGATGAGGACAGCTCATGAGCCAGCACACCATAGGCTATACAGTAGCTTCAGACCTCAGATTTTGCAAGCATCCATTACAATTTTGAAATCCAGACAATATCAGGTTATTACATTAAAAATGCTAAACCCTAATATGATAACATTTTTATTTAACATGCCTCTGTTTCTTCCGTGAGCATCACAGCACCACAGGATGTCAGGGGTTGGAAGGGAACCAAAGAGATCATTTAGTCCAACCCCCTACCAGAGCAGGACCATACAATCTAGCTTGGGTCACAGAGGAATGCATCCAGATGGGGCTTGAAAGTCTCCAGAGAAGTAGACTCCACAACCCCTCTGTGGAGCCTTTTCCAGTGCTCTGGGACACTTACAGTAAAGAAGTTCCCCCTTGTGTTGAGGTGGAACCTCCTGTGCTGCAGCTTCCATCCATTGCTCCTTGTCCTATCACAGGGAGCAAGTGAGCAGAGCCTGTCCATGCCAGTCCTGACTCCCAGCCCTCAGATATTTATAAACATTTATTAAATCCCCTCTCAGTCTTCTCTTCTCCAGACTAAACAGCCCCAGGTCCCTCAGCCTCTCCTCATCAGGCAGTGCTCCAGTCCCCTAATCGTCCTCATAGCCCTCTGCTGGACGCTAGAGCAGATCCCTGTCCCTCTTAAACTGGGGAGCCCAAAACTGAACGCAGTACTCAAGATGCAAGTTTCCCTGTCAAAAAACCCCAACCAAACCAAACAATTCACCTACGACTTCTTACTGCATATGCCATAAGGGAATCACCTTAAATAGCTGAAAAAAATACCCTAAAGCACAACACAAGAAAGCTGCAAGTGATGAGGAATCCCCACAGGCCATGACACTGACATAGTTAGAGGAAAAGCCAGGCTGTGCCAAAAAACTTGGATGCCATGAGATTGTATTAATTAAATGTAACCAGAATGAAGACAGGGCACAATGAGTGTTTTAAAATGCTATTTAGTTTAGACCCTTTGCCAGCTGCACTGTTTGAATATGCAACCTGTAGCTGTGTCCAAGATAAGCACGGCTACAAGAGATTTATGCTTAAGTGCTACAACTACAGAAGTACTACAGAACGAGGACAAGCTTCCCAGCTTCCTACTGATCACAGAGGCTATATGGTTTAATCAAATCAAAAGGAGAAACTGATGGAAAGAGAACAAATGAATAGTGCTAACTCAATGAAACATGAGAGGACAACAATACAAAATGGATCTTAACTAACTTTTTTTCTCTTGTGTAAATCATTTCCAGAGATTCCCTGCAGGATACCAATGTCTCATTGCCCAATAACTTATTATTACTTCTACTGCAGGGAAATACAAAGGTATTATCCAGTAGTATTCCTTCCTTTTCTTGATGAGTATTCTGAACAATGTGAGCTATCTCTCAGCCAACCTTCCAAACTACTAGCAATTTTTCCTACCCTTAGGAACTCTAGACATATTCTTTACTTTTATCTCTTCACACAAAGTCATGTTAAATTGCTAGATCTGATTTTTCCCACTTTCTTCAAAGTATTTTCATATTCAGGGGGAAATTCACTTCTCTAATAACAGTCTGGAGAATCCATTTCTACAGCTGAGTAAGACTTTCCACTAGAAATAAATTCATTATCTGATAAGAGTAAGTTCTCTTAACTTACAAATTTCAAGGTATTTAATTTTCCTTATTTATATTCTCAGTCCCCTGAGTAATCACATCTCCTACAATGATAAAAATGGTTTTTTATCTTCTGAAGTCAAATTGCCATTTTACTCACTCTGCTTTAACAGCAATTACTTTCTCTCTGCAACACAGAATTCAAGTGTTTGGCACAGGTTCATTACACCAGAAATTTGATTTAATCATAACTGCTACTCCTAGCTTTGTTGACAAGACTTTACTTCCAAATATAAATAGAGCAGCTAGGCAGATGGAAATGGCAGTCACAGCTGCATGGTACAAACCACATCTATCTGCTCCAGAAGACCACCGTATGATAATCTTCTTACAAGATATTTTGATTGTACAGGTGTAGCCTCCTCCCATCCACGCTAGTTTGTACAGCTTCCCTCCCTTTTTTTTCTAGCACATTCCCCTTGTAACATTAACACACCAAGGTCTTCCTGCTCTCTACAATATCCAGGCCTCTCTGTAGTTGCTACCTGTCTTATTTTGCTATTAGAAGATGCAGAACAAGCTGTGCTGTGCCTAGTTTGAATCCCCATGCCCACTTCCCGCTGAGGTCAGGAAGGTTAGCAAGCTGCCACACACTCAAGAGACAAAAGCCAAGTGCTCCTTTCCCACACCTGGAACAATAAATCTCCATTCCTCCTATCCACCCAGACACTTCTGTGTCTCCTGTTACAAACCTAAAAAGGCTGACACACTCATGAGTTACCACTTAGAAAGAGAGAGGAAATACACAGCTAAACATACAGAATCACTGCTTCACTTCCCTAGAGAACCTGACTAAAATTACCACATTTAAACACAGGCTTAATCAAACTATTTGTGCAGTTGCCAGGAGAAAAAATTACCAGCAATACTATAGTCTGATCATCTGTAAATGTGATTTTAGGAGGCAGCAAAAATTTGCACAAAGGCCGAACCGTCTACACTTGGTATCCACTGCATCTCTTAATATATACTATATATAGAATCATAGAATGGTAAGGTTGGAAGGGACCTCAAAGATTATCTAGTTCCAACCCCCTGCCATAGGCAGGGACATCTCCCACTAGTACAGGTCACTCAAGGCCTTTTCCAACCTGGCCTTGAACACCTCCAGGGAGGGAGCAATCACAACCTCCCTGGGCAACCCGTGCCAGTGCCTCACTACCCTCAATGTAAAGAACTTCCTCCTAATATCCAGTCTAAATCTCCCCTCTGCCAGTTTAAACCCACTGCCCCTCGTCCTGTCATTGCAAGGCCTGTAGGCCCCCTTCAGATACTGGAAGGCTACTCTAAGGTCTCCTGGAAGCCTTTTCTTCTCCAGGCTGAAGAGCCCCAACTCTTTCAGCCTGTCCTCATAGCAGAGCTGCTCCAGCCCTCTGAGCATCTTCGTGGCCCTGTATATGCTATAACTAGACTAAGAGTCTGTCTACACAGAAGAGTTACTCTGAACTATCTGCTCTAGGATTTGTGTATGTCCTTTTTATCATCTCCTTGATGGCAGCATTATTTTCCCAAGCCATTTTTGTACAGCTACATTATATGATGTTTGCCCATCTGAAGCTTTGACACTGGCTGTCTGGGTCTAAGCACAGTTCTAATTATATTGATCCTTATCACTAACACCTGCTGGTGTTGTTTTTAGTTTCCTGAAGATGTAGGTAGCTTCACAGTTGGTCTCATAAAGCTCGTTACTATTTTTCTGAAAGTGCCTACAATTTCATATCAAAGTAGAAACTACCTATGTAGTTCAACTTGTGCTGCTCCAGGGACTTGATAGGTACCCTAGCCACTTCTACTTGTGAATTAACATTTACAGAGATTCTGAGAATAGTTACAGCAGTACAACTTAGAAGAAAGACTGAAATAATTTTACACTACCACTGAGGCAGGAGCGTCGCAATTTAAACTAGGCAATAAAATAAAGTCGCTCGTGCAAAGTTCTTCCAATGAAGAAAAAGGATACATAAAGTTTTCCATAACTAATGTTCAAGTTCCTTGAAATGTTTGTAGTCATACCTTGACCAGAAGGTGAAAATTAATTTTGGAGAAAGAAGCCAGGAAACTTACTCCAGTCCATGATAATGGCATCCAGCTGCTTTTTCAAAAGGTAAACCCCTGACTTTCCGAGGAGTCAGTGCTGGTGTCAAAAGGAAAGTGTTCTCACTGAAAAGAAAAAAGATCTATTTTCACTAGTTGCAATCATGAGAAATTATACTTTCAAAAGTCAAGAAAAAGCCCTCCTTAACACAGGAAGACCAAAACAGCACATCCTGTAGCTAAGTCCCTATAGCAGAGCATCAATGGAAAATTAGATCTTTACTGAAGTGAGAATTTAAGCTCAACTAATACCTCCTGAGATACTACTTTTAGAGCAGCTCCTAAGACCTTGCAACCGGTTTGGAGGTCACTGCTACAAATAATTTACTGATAAAATCAGGCAACTATGACCCCAGAGGAGACATTGAGAGAGCTGGGCCTCTTCAGATTAGAGAAGAGCATCCTGAGGGGTGACTTCATCCACGTTTATATAATACATAAAGGGTGAGTGCCAGGAGGCTGGAGCCAGGCTCTGCTGGGTGATGCCCAATGACAGGACAAGGGGCAATGGGTGGAAGTTGAGGCACAGGAAGTTTCATGCAAACATGAGGAGCAATTTTTTCAGTGTGAGGGTGACAGAACACTGAAACAGGCTGCCCAGGGGGATTATGGAGTCTCCCTCTCTGGAGATACTCAAAACCCGACTGGATGTGTTTCTGTGTAATCTGGTAAAGGTGATCCTGCTCTGGCAGGGGAGTGGACTGGATGAGCTTTTGAGGTCCCTTCCAGCCCCTGACATTCTGTGATTTCAAACCTACTTAGGCCATTCTGAGATGCATTTGGTCATTATTCACATTCCCCTGCACCAGTTCTGAGTGCGGTCTTCAGTGGTTTTTAATTTGCTGACTTTATACCGTTTGGGAATTTGTAGTGGCTGAAGATCCCCAACTGGTAGCCCTTCTGGTGTGAAATATTTCAGTAGCTCTTTAGCACCCAGCAACGTCAAGGACTCCCTCTGGCTGTCTTTATGCCCCAGCAACTGCTCGGAGGAATGTGCAAACATAGAAACTCTGAAAAAAAAGGAAAAGGAAAACAAACAAACAAAAAATAAAAGACCAATCTAAGGTTTTTTGTTTTTTGGGTTGTTTTTCTTTTCCATGTAGTGACCTCATTGTATTAAAAAAAATAAATAAATTTAAAAATCACTGCTAGTCTGGAGTAATTAAACAGATTTCTAAACTAAAGTGAACAAGGTTGCTCCTTAAAAATATTTACACAAATGTTCATGGTAAAGTATATTTGATGCAAGTTCTCTACAATTCTACTGAAGAAAGTACTTTCTTCAAGATTCTAGAGCCCAGTTATGAAAGTCAACATGGGAAGAATATTATTCCTCCCTTTTTTCAATTTATGAACCTGTAGGATAAGAAATTAATTCCTATTAAAAAAAAAAAAAACAAACCACAAACAATATGCAGCAAGGGAACCACAGAAACTCTAATGCCTGCATCTCTCCACTTCTTTTTTTCAGTGTCCTCAATCAAGTATAGCAAAGTTCTTTTCCACTGTTAAGCATGATGCTGTATACTGATTCAGGACAAACAGAACATAATCAGTCCAGAATACAACAAAGGAAGAGCTTTACCTGTTTGAGTTTTTTAAAAAGCCAATAATCATGATAATAATAATAATACCCACAAGAAAGCAAGGATCTAAATCTGAGAATTTCTGACATGCAGACCTCCAATCCAGGCTATGGCTGAGTATGGTATATGAAAAACAGAAATGGAATGGAAGTGAGTAAGAAAAAGGCAGTTGGACAGGTGGCTCTAAAGGTCAGTCAGCAAAAATGTTAAGATGCAGTAAAGATCATTAAGTCCTATATAAAGTGGCACCTAAACTAAAATCAACAGGCTATATTAAGTGACATATATTAAGATCTGCAGGTTTCACTTAAACAGCACTGAAGGAAAAACAAAGCTAAATATAAATTTCAGACATAAACCAAATAGAACCTTCTACTTCAAACTGACTTGAGACCTGATACAAAGCACTACCTAGGATTAGAAACACCTTGTACCTGTTGACAAAACCTACTGTACTATCTGCCTCAGGCATATCAGGAGGAAAAAAAACAACTTTATATTTTTCTACCATGTCTACTGTTTTCTAGTAGTGCCATTCTGGTGATTCAGTTTTGGGACTGTGTTACTTTTAGCTAACTTTCTGTTGCACTTTGTCAATAAAAATCAAAACAATAATGCTTTAAATACAAGAATATGCACCTTTAGTAACTGACAGAATCTTGGGTTTAAGCAATGTTTCCCCTGAAAGACTATCAATATATTTCAAAACAGTTTACAGAATGGTTATCAACATATACAATTCCTCTAGAATGATTTTCAATGGCCACTACAAAGAAAATTTCCAGTATTTAACCATTACCTCATTTTTTGTTTGTTCTTTTCAAAGTTTTCCAGATTCTGAAGAACATGTCTTTCTGGCCACTCCAATGGATTCTGCTCCATTAACTCAGATTCTGCAAGAAATATATGGTGGGTAACCCTTAACAGAACAATCCAAATCTTAATTCCTTAAAGAAATAGGTGAATAAATATGTGTGTGTACATGTAAAGTCCTTTATGTATCTAAATTTTATATATATATATACATATATACACACATATATATATATACACACACACACCCATATATATATATATATATATATGTACATATATATATACACCCCCATATATATATATATACACACGTGCAAAAAGCATCTAAGAAAAACCTGCCTGGTGCTGTGATCAGAAACATTTTCTGCATTTTTCTTTTATTGAGGTAAAGAAAGGAAATAGTCAATGAGGGTGTAATTGCACTGTGCAAAAACATAGAATCATAGAATGGTAAGGTTGGAAGGGACCTCAAGGATCATCCAGTTCCAACCCCCTACCATAGGCAGGGACACCTCCCACTAGTACAGGTCACTCAAGGCCTCCTCCAACCTGGCCTTGAACACCTCCAGGGAGAGAGCAGCCACAACCTCTCTGGGCAACCTGTGCCAGTGCCTCACAACCCTCACTGGAAAGAGCTTCCTCCTAACATCCAGTTTCAATCTCCCCTCTTCCAGTTTAAACCCACTGCCCCTTGTCCTGTCATTGTAAGACCTTGTCAATAGTCCCTCCCCAGCCTTCCTGTAGCCCCCCTTCAGATACTGGAAGGCTGCTCTAAGATCTCCTGGGAACCTTCTCTTCTCCAGGCTGAAAAGCCCCAACTCTCTCAGCCTGTCCTCATAGCAGAGCTGCTCCATCCTCTGATTATCTTTGTGGCCCTCCTCTGGACTCACTCCAATCTCCTTCCTGTGCTGGGGGCTCCAGAACAGCATACATTACTCTAGTACATCTAGAAAGCTACTTTATCTTTTCTTCTACTTTTTTCCTTTTTTGGTAAAAGACTATTCTATTAGTAAAGAACTGCTAACAGGTATGAAAATACGTTGAAAAAGATTGAAGAATGATACTCACCAGAAGTCACAGTGTACGAGCTGGTTTCATTGACAGCCTTCTGTAGAACAGGTTTAGGAAGAGTAGTGTTGCACATGTTCCAAAAACATGCTCTTGTAAGTTCTAACAAGTTTTTGAACTCAACAGTAGAAATAACTGGAGGTTGTTTGGTCAATTCCTTTCTCCCTGTAAAAGAAACAGCAACACTACTGCATCTGCTAAGTAACAAAGAATAACTAGAGCCTGTTAAAAAAAAACCAATCAAATCAAATTCTCACCCTGAAACAATTACTTAAGCAAGCTGACACTTACTATTGTACCTTTAAGCAAGGCATGGATGGTATATTTCATAGGCAAGTCAATAAACTGACCAGTGAGACTAGCTGAAATCATCTGGGAATCAACTTTTCACAGTCCTTTAATTTCTGTGTATGTGTTTTTCTGATTACATCCAGATTCAATTCCTCCAGAGACACATTTGAACATCATGAGCTTGATGAAAAGCTCCCCTCTGCAGAACCTCCTACCCACCCACTTTCATTGCTGTTGCAGGAGCATGGTTCAATATAAATAACAGACTGTTCTGGTCTTCAGTCAGACCCCAGAAGGGTCAGGTATTTCTGATATGAATGAGGATAACTAACAAATTCCAACTGCTCCTATTTAGTCTTCCCTTTAATGGAAATAGGTAACTCTCTCAAAATAAAACACAAGCTCTGAAGTGGCCCCAAGCTCAGGGTTAAAGAAGACAGGCAGCTGAGAATGAGGGCGAGCTGACAGGGCTGGGGGATGGACTATTAGCTGAAATCTTATTTTCCTTAAGCTGGTATTCTGTTAATGATAATGCATTCAAATTATCTTCACAGTATGCCATTTCCAATAATCCAGTCAATCTCTCAGAAGCATTTTTCAGTTTAATTGAGTCTCTTATATCAATGGACTGAGAAAAAAAATCAGAACAGTCCAATGTAGTCTGCTAAGTCACGAAAATCTACAGAGGATGACCTTTCGGTTACTATTATGAATGATCTATCATGATGCATGTAACAAATCTCCAAGGCATACTTCTCCTCTACTGTTTAAGATTTCTACAAAACAGAATAAAATAAAGAAAGCTCTGAAAACCTCAAAACAAGATCTTTTTTTTGTAGAAGTCACATCTGACATTAAGGGGCATTGGGGGGTGGGGAACAACAATGAAAAAAAGAGAAGTTAATGACTAGAGTATTCCAAAACGATGCTCAAGCACTCAGAGCATTAGTGTCACAAATAAGCAACAAGTTTAAGTTCAGCATTCTTTTTCCTCCATATTTAAAAGTCACAAACTGACACACAAGCATGGATACACTAAAAAGGTTTCTTTTTAAAGCTTCACTCTTTTCTTCAAATTTATTGTCCTTGGTTTTGTAAGGTAAGGCATCAAATTCAGTTTGAAATAAAGACCTGTTTAAATACTAATTTGAGAACTACCAGTGCTCTCCTCATTACTTACTGAGATACTCCTTCAAGGCAAGCACTTGGAGATGTGACAGTTTCTTTTCTCTCTGTACAATCTCCTCTCCACTAAAACACGGCAGAGACTTGATAAAGTCACCAACATGAAAGCCTGTAGAGATTAAGAGAAATTAATTATTAAGATTCTCTTACAGTACTTGAGACACCAAGTCATTACTTCTTGAAAGAAGACAAACTTATAGGACATAAAGACTTCTTATTTAAAAGGCAACCAATGAGTAATCAAACAACAACAAACATGGGCAATCATATAAAAAAAATTAATTACAGTTGAACATCCTGGGGAAAACTTGGAATAGATACCTGACCTCAGTTTTTGAATTTCTGTACAAAAATCAATACAACAACAACAGAATCCCCGTGACTGACATCTAAAGAACATAAAAAGATACAAAGTTTGACACCAGGAAAGAAAATTTTCTCCCAACATATGGTCAAGGACTTTCCATCTTCTGACACAGTACTAATGGGATTTTAATTAGGACAAATGGTAAGCAGTCAGTCATATCACACATGGATTTATTTCAATAATAAGGAAGTAAGTGGATAAGATGCAGGTCACTGCACTCTGCTTTGTCAGTGTTATTGAGAGCAAATACTAGATAACTCTGCTAATTTGTGTATGTGTAGCTGTAATAGGACAATTGCTCTAAGGTAAATGCTCTTTGCATACACACTCTTACATAGAGGAGCAACTATGACATGAGTGCTAGCTCTTATCCCCACCATCCTGCAGTTATAAGGACATCTGCAAATTTGATTTGCATTAATTATTACCTGGATGTCCATTTACATTAAAAAAATTTACAACTAATCCTAGTTATGAGATAATACTGACTACAACTTTATGTAGTCGATTGAAAAGATACGGTAGTAGTAAGTTGTGCAAGTAAGTAAGTTTCTATTCATAGAATCATAGATTAGTAAGGTTGGAAGTGACCTCAAGGATCATCTTGTTGCAACCCCCTGCCATAGGCAGGGACACCTCCCACTAGTACAGGTCACTCAAGGCCTCCTCCAACCTGGCCTTGAACACCTCCAGAGAGGGAGTAGCCACAACCTCCCTGGGCAACCTGTACCACTGTCTCACCACCCTCACTGTAGAGAACTTCCTCCTTACATCCAGCTTCAATCTCCCCTCTGCCAGTTTAAACCCACTGCCCCTTGTCCTGGCATTACAACACCTTCTAAATAGACGCTCCCCAGCCTTCCTGTAGGCCCCCTTCAGATCCTGGAAGGCTACTCTAAGGTCTCCTGGAAGCCTTCTCTTCTCCAGGCTGCAGAGCCACAACTCTCTCAGCCTGTCCTCACAGCAGAGCTGCTGCAGCCCTCTGAGCATCTTCGTGGCCTCCTCTGGACCCACTCCAACACTTCCATGTCCTTCCTGTGCTGGGGGCTCCAGAACTGTACTGTATTGTAGTATCAATTTGAAAAAAATATTGCTGAAAGAATAGATATTAACCAAAATGTAATAGTCCTTGTTTTCACTCCTTTAAAGCAGACTGGAATGAATTAAAGGAACATATAAATTTTAGCAGCATTTGCCTGCATTCAGATATTATTAATAACTCTTACTTGACTCTCTTTCCTCTGTTTTTGTCTTCAGCTTTCCATTTGCTGCAGAAAGAGTGGCCATACCATTGAGCTGGCTAGCTGAATGAATCAAGGTTGCTTTACATCCTCCAGAGTCATTGCCTTGTAGCAAGAAATAGTATCGGCAAGATTCTCCTTTCAGCTCAATTTCTGGAACTTAAAACAGATCAGGACGGAACAGTGAAACACCCTTAGGAAAACAACTTTCAAACAAGCTAGAATCCGCTCAAAAATATTTCACTGTCTCTCTTCTGTTCTGTGACAATCTTACTACCATATGTTTGGGGGACACACTGGCTGGCATCTACCCCTTAAGCTTTAAGATGAAGGGCAAGAGAAGGAGATACAAGACTGAAGATGAGTTGAATATGCTGCTGGCTTAAAGCTAGCATGCTACTAGCAGCAACTCCTGGGGCCAGCTTTCTAATGTAGGCTATAAAGTATATCTGGAAAGGAGTCAACAGCCCCCATAAGGAAGAAGTACATTGCCAATCACCAGCTAAGCTCTTAGGTGGAGGTGCCCAGCATTTCCTGATGTTCTGCACTTGCTCAGGAAGAGGCTGAAATTAAATGCAACTGCACTGAAGAGCTTCTGGAAATGCTTAAGTGAGAAGGGAAGCAACTGAGTGAAGCACACTGGCTTTCCATCTGCAGAAGCAAATCTCTTTGCCCAGGTGCATGGCAGCTGCATCTTACCTGAGATAGGACAGATAAATGGTTTAAAGGAGATGTGGAGATGTATTGCTTCCCTAAAGCTTACCATGACATTAATATCGATTTTCTTCTATGAGTCTGCATAGCTGAAGTCTGTATCATGAAGGTTACAAAATCACTGGCTTAATTTCATTGGAGAGAAAAAAGAGCATCCTAAATGTATAGAAAACTCCCACTATGTATTATAGATATACACACAGAGACACATAGAGGTAGAACTACACCAAAATATATCCATCCTCAATGTCCTTTTACCTACCAGTAATGACCTTGGGCTTCCTAGCCATATATTCCTTCCATTTCTTGGTGCTCAGCTGGGCAGGGCACGGGATCACTACACTGCTTACATTACATGGCAATGAGAATAAAGCTCCCACCTAAATAATGAAAGCAAATTAAAATGGTTGAAATATTATTGAAACGTGTTACATTTCACTCTTGAGCTACTGATTTGATGCTATTTCAAATGTACTTTAATTGAAGGGAAAAAATACACTTCTGTCATTCACACCAATTGTGATGAGACAGCATTTTACACAGGAGGACACTAATAAGGACACAAAATAAAGGCAATAATTGCCCTTATTTTTTGCTCCAGCTGAGAGATAATTACCTTCTGAATTTCTGCTTCCTACATAAAAAGGTATTTGTTACCTATGACAAGTCTTTCAACAATCTCTGTAAAAACCCTTATTTAGAGTAATATCCAGAATGAAAAGAGAACGCAAAGATAGTTGGCATGAGTGACTCTGCATTCCTTTGAAACACATGTAATTTTTCTCCTTCCTACATGTTATCCTTTTCAGTTCAGATTGGACTGCCTTTTGGGCCAATAAGCACTAAAAAAAAGAAAATGCATACATATTTGAATACTCAAGCAATACAAGAAGTAAGGCATGTACAGCTATTAGAAAAGCTTACAAATGTGTAATATTTCCAGTAGCAGACTGAAAAAAATGAATCCTCTGAGGAGCTGTTATTTTGAAAACATATTGCATTCAACATTTTTAAATTCTACAAAGTAGTCTGAGCTGTTTCAATTGTTTTGGCATTTCCTTCAAAAGAACTGGTAGAAATGTAAGCTCTTAGATTGTAGATGATATTTGACCAAATATTTAGTATCCTCATGTGAAATCAAATATTTACCAACTTAAAAGTATTCATAAAGATATTTTAGGTACAGCATTAGAAAAGGATTTCTTTGTTTTCTGGTTAAGCCTAATGGAGAATGGAGTGGCAATGGAGGAAAAAAAAAAGTTACTGAAAAGATAAGCAACAAGCTGAGGATTAAACAGAGTCAGATAACAGAACACAATCTCCTCAGCAAATAAAGAACATAAGTTACTCATTATAAATGCATCAACATTTTCACATTGCAGGTTGTGTTTTGATTGGCATATATGTTATAAATACACCAAACAAAGTTCCAAAAAAAAGCATACATGACATCAAACACTCAGGAAAACATATTCAGACTAATAATGTGGCTATGAACAATCATATTATCATTCCAAGGGAAAAAAGTAAAAAAAAAAACTACAACCAAAACCTAAAAAATGCAGGTTTGTAATTGTTTCATTTGCACATACATAGGCAAAAATCAAAAAGCTTACCACTCCAGACTGACTAGATACATTTTGTGGGCTGCACATATGTCTGTCTTCTGTTAAAAAAAGCTGAATATCATAGAAATTATTTGTCAGGATAGGATTAAAATTCAAAAAACGTTTTAGATGGAAACTTAGCTAAGCAAAAAATGTTCAGTGGGCTTACAAATTGTCAGGACCTGCAGAGCATTCACCTTTAAAGGCCGAATTTGCTTTAGAACTAATATTGAAGGAATTTACACAGAAACTGTCTTTAAAAATATTAATTTGTCTCTGTTATGAGCAATATACATTCTGCTATGCCTAAACAAAAAGAAGTTTTTACCTTTCCAGAGAGAGATGAAATTTGGTCCAAAAGCAGCATAGATGTCTCATTAATATTTTTTCTTGTCAGGCTCCTGAATAGAACAAGTAAAGGAACCTCATCTTCACCAAGATCTGTATCTCTATAAATGATGTTACCATCATATTTCAAATAAGGAGTGCAAATGTCTAATACTTGATAGCCCAGTACCACAAAATATATGAAACTTGCCTTTCCAGGCCAAGCAATACACCTGGAAAAGTTATAATGAAATACAACACTGATACCTTTAACACAGGCAGGCATAAATACACATTTATATATCAAAAATCCTGTCAGGCTTAGAGGCTTTAAGCTACTATTGCTACACTAAGGCTAGTACCAAAAGTATCCAGGTGTAGAACCTGCAAGAACACACCATGAGATCTCTGCACCATACACAACCCAAGAGGAAACTCTTCTGTTATACCATGGCACAGATTTTGCCATCTACACATTAAAAACACAATTTGTGGGAAAATGTTCCCATCTTGTGAAGCACTCCATCATCCCCATTAACAAGTCAGTTTTGGGGTTTAACAATGCCTGGCAGTAAATGTCTCTCTATTCTTTCCCCACAAATACCACACACAGCAACAGACAACATATATGTGCAATAACATAAAAACTAGCTGGTTACTATTAGTGTAATTTCAATTTCAACATTAATTCTAGTTATGAAGAATCTTTATTACTATTCTGGCAGGCTACAATGGAAGGAGTCCTTGTCAGTCTTCAAGTGATGCTAGCTTAGGTAGATCCTGATCATTTTTTTTCTGCTACAGACTGTTATCATAGTAGCTTAAACCCTTGAAAAAAAGGATACAACTCAAATTCCAGATCTGATACAAAAAAGGAAGGAAGATCAGAGAGCACCACCATTTGTAAAAATTCCAGTGCAGGACCATAGTAATGAAAAACCTGACAAGAAATAAAAATGTAAAACATCTGTGGCATTGTATACAATGTTATCTCAGTAGAACTTCCTCAAGTGCTCTGCTAGAGGCATTTGCCTTACAAGTCCCTCCGAATAAAGGAATAGAAAAACATTTCATGATATTATATTAAACATAACTATAGAAAACCCAAAGAAGGCATTTAATTGCATTTAATAAAACTTGCTTTCCAGAACATCCATTGCATGCAGCAAATAGATTGCAACTCTCACCCAAACTGAAAGGAAAATAAGCTCTACCAGGAACAGATGGATACAATCCAAAAAGTACATATTTTAGCAAGTAAAATAATGATCTCTTAACTGATACTGGCTTTCATAAACATCCATTTTTGTTTTCATCAAACGATGACTCAAGAGTTGCCATCAAATATCTATTTCCAGTAGAAAACATGAAACAGCAAAGATGACTTAGAAAAACTCTAACCCAAACTTTCAAACTTAAGTAGAAAAGGTTAAATAAATACAGGATTCATAAATTACACATTTTGAGTACTAAGATTGAACAAAATCTCAATTTTTACTTGAAAAAACATGTTGGTCTCGCATTCCTAAGAACAAACAGACGAAATGTGGACATGAGGACAGGCTGAGAGAGTCGGGGCTCTTCAGCCTGGAGAAGAGAAGGCTTCCAGGAGACCTTAGAGTAGCTTTCCAGGATCTGAAGGGGGCCTACAGGAAGGTTGGGGAGGGACTATTGACAAGGTCTTGCAATGACAGGACAAGGGGTAATGGGTTTAAACTGGCAGAGGGGAGATTTAGACTGGATGTTAGGAGGAAGTTCTTTCCAGTGAGGGTGGAGAGGCAGTGGCACAGGTTGCCCAGGGAGGTTGTGGTTGCTCCCTCCCTGGAGGTGTTCAAGGTCAGGTTGGATGAGACCTTGAGTGACCTGTACTAGTGGGAGGTGTCCCTGCCTATGGCAGGGGGTTGGAAATAGATGATCCTTGAGGTCCCTTCCAACCTTACCATTCTATGATTCTGTGATTCTAAATTTTAAGGACCTGTTTTGATATCTTTTGACATTTGAACACATATTCCTCAATCTCTTGCAATCATTATTTTCTAATTTTCAGTTCTGACTAAGGATTCCCCAATGACTAATTTTCTTAGAGAAGGAAAGATGAATTCTAGTGGCTCAAAGAAAGACCAAGAGTAGAACTTGCCTCTGGCAAAGTATCAGCATTTCTCCATTGTTGCTCTTTTTTAGCAGCAAAGCAAGAACTCAAATGTGAAGTGTTAAAGGTCTTTATTGAAGTGCTCTTGATACAAAACTCTGGAAATTTAACTTCTGATCCAAACTGTAAAAAAAAGGTGCAATAAATGTGTCAAAAGAGAGAGAAAAAGTATGCCACTTCAGCCAGTTGTCACATGTATTACTATTTAAAACAGACACTATTATATTTGTTTCCAGCAGATCTGTAAAACTAGGTAAAAATCTTACTTGGATAACCAGCTACTGTATCCAAAACCTTAATACTGAAAATATAAACATCACTGCCACAAAGCTGTCAGTCTTTGCAAAAACATTAGACATGGGCTTGCAACGATGACTTACAGAGTTACATGGTAACTTGGGACAGATACAGAAAAATCTAATTTTGAACAAGGACTTCTAAGGCAATTTTTTCAGAGGACAGCATCTACATTTCTGAAGTTCAAATCTTGATGCTTTGATCTCACTTATCCTTTCACCACACCAAAAAGTAAGTTGTCCCCCCACAGATACATTGCATATTGCCTCGAATTACATAGTCAAAATCAAATTTGGCTGAAAGTGCAAAACGAGCTGTACAATAAATGCTTTAAATTATGTCCACAGATGCTTAAATAAAAAAATAGCCATAGCTGAAAAGAGAGTGAATTTACCTTTTTTTCCCATATCTGAATTTTTCCTCTCCAGAGTTCTTTTAAATCAATAATATTCATGATATTATCTGAAGATACAAAGTCTGCTGACAGATAGTCTGCAATCTTTTGCCAGCTACTGTAACAATAAAGAAAAATGAATCTGGCTGAATTTATTATTACAAATTACCATGCAGTGCAATTTTACTGATTTTACCTATTACCTCTTAGCACTGAATGACTTCCTGTTAAGACAGACATCTATAGTTTTATATTCCAGAGAGTAAAACATATTCTAGAATTGTTGGTTCAGGCTCTCTAAAGGAAGTTGTTCCTATGCTCCATGAACATGACAGCAAAGAACTTTGTAAGATGTGAAATAAGACTGGTTATAGCAAGCTGCAGGCATGCCCCAGGAAGGTTGGTTGCCAGGTAGCCATCACTGGAGCTATCACTGGCCCATCTAGACAGTCTGTACTTAGCCTTGTAAGTAGACAGGACTGCAGCACAAGCATCACCCAGATCTAAGAGAGAGATAAAAGTATCTGTAGTCTTGCTGGCAGTCTGCCCTCTAAGGGAAATTGTCAGCACCAACAGAAGAGGAAAAACAAATGAGAGAACTTTTACCAAAGAAGCTGTGTGCTCCAATGGCCTTGTTTTACATAACAGACAGGAAAAAACAGTCGAAAGCTGGCAGCACAGGAAAATATGAACAAGCACTCATGAAAGTCACTGCAGTAAGTTTATCTTCCTCCACATGCTTTAGGAACTACCATAAGAGCTACCATATTGTAAGAGCTACCATATAGTAAATTGGATAGTTAGTCTATCTTATTCAATTAGGATCAAGTTTCACCACATACTATGTGAAGAAAATTTGAATCTTGGACATAGAGAGGAGGGGAAGTTGAAGAGACCTTGAAAAGTTATTTACTAACCCCAAAACTAATTACTGTACAGGGTGAAAAAACAAACCATCACGGTTTCTATCGAGACATATCATTACCTACTTATGACAATTAGAGTAAGGAAATTACTGGACTTAATTTCAAATTGAATTAGGAGTTTAAATGTTACAACTCTTAGGAAGTTTCATTTTCAAAAGGGACAAGTCAGATGCTTTTTCCTCCTTGAAATGTGACACCAAAAGCAATATAAAACCTAAAGTAAAACCATCAGTGATCTATTCACTTTAGGAATAAAATGGAAAAGTACAATCAATACAAGTTCTATACAGCGTAGTACAACTTCAAAGCATCATAAGCACACTGTAGGCACCAGTGACAGAAAAGAAAGGTAAAATATTTCACCTTTTGCTTTCATAAAAAGAATAACATCAGAGTACTTGCTTTTCTGCCTACCTGTTAGGATATGTATTTACAATAAATCAGTACCCTTCAAACAATTAAGAGAAGACAAATCTATGTATTTCCAAAGTATACATGTAAAGTACTCGAGATGCTGCTTTCGTTTTAAACCACTGACGTATACTAAATGCAAAACAAAAGTGACCTTGTTTATAGGCCTAAAATAAATGGCATACCCTTTAGAGTCATCTGCTGCAATAGTGATCTGTGCAGAGTGCCATTCTCTCAGGTGTTTCAGGGCACCAACAGCAAGTAAGCAGTCTTTTAACTTGGGTCCATCTTGTTCAACAGCCTGCAGAATTACATCAACCATTGCTCTGCCTACAAAGAGTTATATATGAGTCAAAGTACTATTATTCAGTAAATTAATTTGTCATTTAAAGATAGAAAAGTACTGATTATCACCTACTGCACTAAAATAGGCTTACAGATCAACTTCAAGTAACTTCAGCGAGGTTTAAGATCCTTTTCATGCATTTTATCTCATGTCTTGCCGTTTCTCATAAACGGAAGAGATTTTGTCATTTGCATTACATCTTGCTTCTCTGTCACTGTTTGACAGATAAAAGTTGTCTCCAGTACGACTGCTATATCATTTTCCTCCTTTTAACACCTCTAAACTGCTACTTCTCATTCTTGCTGCATTCAGTTCCTTTGCTATCCCAAATCACCAACTGCAGTACTATGCAACTCTAACATGCATGGTGACACGCAGCTCCAGTTCTGTTTTCCTTTGCAGCTTCTTGGATGCTACCCACTAGCAATCAGCTGGCAGCTAAGTAAGCCTGATAACATATTCATTTTTTTCCATAAAAATTTGTTGTGGCTGTATGCTGGACTTCATACTACTTCCTATTACTAATGTGGAGTTATTTCAGGTTAAGAGAAATAACTATATAAATAGCTACATTCAATGCTACTGAAATAGAGCCTTTCAAAGAAAGAGGTAGCAGACTACTCTGTAAACTGATCTGCAATGCCACTCATGCTCAATGTCCTTAAATGACTTGAAAGAGCTGCATATGAGTTAATTCAACTAACTAATGTTCTCTGAGCTTTTCCATTTGTTTATCACTTCACCAGCCCAGTTTTCACAGGAAGATAAACCCAAGTGAGATTGCTTTTTTTAAGGGAGATTACCTGGAGCAGGCAGTTTATCAGCTAACTGATGCAGACTTTCTGCAGCTTCATCATAGATACTGAAAATAAAGAGCAGCATGGTTGGAAACAAAATAGAAACAAAATAATTTAGAAACAAAAGTTTACAAGTAATGAGCAGTACTTGGTGTAGAATCTCGTGTCTTTAGAATTCTGCACAAACATACCCTGGCAGTGAGATATACTTATCTCCATTTTTACTGAGGCTGAAGTAGGCTAAAAGACCTTGAAACAACCTGCAGTTAAACTGGAAGTAGGAATCAAGACAGACTTGCAAGAAACTTCTTTTTTATATGTATTTATGTTGTACATATAATGTACATATTATATATGTATATACTGTTAAGAAACTGTTCAGTTATTCCATAAAAACTATCTATAGCTAAAAAAAAATAAAGCTGTCAAACAGAATAGGATTATTTTCAATAGTAATAGGAGATTATTCATAGTTAATTGTTAACCTTGGTACTAACCTTAACTTGATAAATTATCTTGATTCCCTTGGATTATTGTTAAATATCAAATCACTATTCTTTCAGTAAAAAAAAATAATAATACCCATACTCAGTCATAGACAGTGACTCTCTACTGTTGTTGTCCTCTTCCTCAAAATTTTGCATGGCTCCCAGGCATTCGTCAATACTCGTTTGGAGAAACTCTTCATTTTTGTGCGCGTCGAAATTTATTTCCTCCCAGTCAGAACTGCAGAACTAATCAAGCAAAAAGAATTAATTAAGCAAAATAATTTTGAACACCACAGTTCTGAAGTTTTAACTTGCACTAGAGACAGGCAGACAGTTGAGAAATTTATATTCTAAAAAACCTCATGCCTTACCTGATAATAACCACATATAACTTGACTTGCAAAATACCATTTCTTTACACCTGGAACACCAGCTACGGAACATGCTGCAAAGAGATAAAACAATTATTTAAAATAATCATTCCTTACTATAATGAACACCTCTGATGAAAGATTCTGAGAGTCACAGTATCACAGTATCACAGTATCGCAAGGGTTGGAAGAGACCTCAGAGATCATCAAGTCCAACCCATCACCACAGCCCTCAAGATTAGACCATGGCACTAAGTGCCATGTCCAAACGTGCCTTGAACGCCTCCAGGGAGGGTGACTCCACCACCTCCCTGGGCAGCCCATTCCAGTGACAAATTACTCTCTCAGTGAAGAACTTTCTCCTCACCTCCAGCCTAAACTTGCCCTGGCGCAGCCTGAGACTGTGTCCTCTTGTTCTGTCACTGGTTGCCTGAGAGAAGAAGGTAACCTCCTCCTGGCCACAACCACCCTTCAGGTAGTTGTAGACAGCAATAAGGTCCCCCCTGAGCCTCCTCTTCTCCAGGCTAAACAGTCCCAGTTCCCTCAGCCTCTCCTCATAGGGCTTGTGCTCGAGGCCTCTCACCAGCCTCGTTGCCCTTCTCTGGACACGTTCAAGTACCTCAATGTCCTTCTTAAATTGAGTCATTTAATGTGCTACAATGACTGAAGTTCTGGTATCCTCTAGCATGCTATTAAGGCACAAGTAAGTGTCTTGGCAAGTGTCTTACTATTACTGATCCTACTGGTGAGACACTGGCACAGGTTGCCCAGGGATGTTGTGGCTGCTCCCTCCCTGGAGGTGTTCAAGGCCAGGATGGACGAGGCCTTGAGTGACCTGTACCAGTGGGAGGTGTCCCTGCCTACGGCAGTGGGTTGGAACTAGATGATCCTTGAGGTCCCTTCCAACCTTACCATTCTATGATTCTATGATTCTATAATACTGGTCTCCATTTGCAGAAGTTGTACCACACCTGAACAAAATCACAACTTCCATAAACACGATTTGCAGTTCACAAAATAAGAGGCTCTTTTAACATTTCTATGCAATAAAAAGCACAAGAGTTGCAAAGAGCTTAAGATTCCCATCTTCATGAATTTTAACAGTTTATGGTAGCTTCCCCACATGAACTACAATTGTATGACAGTTGTGACAAGATGAGGATTTACAGCTCAGCACTAGATATCCAAACCAATTAAAGAACTAAGAAAGCATTTTTTAAATAGAATCCCAAACATCTAACCCATGGATTAGGGTTTTGAATTGATACTCAACCAACAAATGTTGCTTTAGCTGAAAAAATTAGAAGATAGTAATGAAACTATCAAGCTGCCCCCTGATATGAGAAGCAAGTCATTTCCTACTCTTTCTTCTTGAGCTTGATTGAAATTTGTCAATCTTCCAAACCCTTTCACTTCTTGTGTCCAACTGATTTGATTACCTCCTAACACATCTGCTGCTGAAATGGTATCAGTTCTCCACAAAAACTGTACCAGCAGGAGCATAGAATCATAGAATGGTAAGGTAGGAAGGGACCTCAAGGGTCATGCAGTTCCAACCCCCTGCCATAGGCAGGGACACCACCCACCAGTACAGGTCACTCAAGGCCTCCTCCAACCTGGCCTTGAACACCTCCAGGGAGGGAGCAGCCACAACCTCCCTGGGCAACCTGTGCCACTGTCTCACCACCCTCACTGGAAAGAACTTCCTCCTTACATCCAGTTTCAATCTCCCCTCTTCCAGTTTAAACCCATTGCCCCCTGTCCTGTCATTACAAGACCTTGTCAATAGTCCCTCCCCAGCCTTCCTGTAGGCCCCCTTCAGATACTGGAAGGCTACTCTAAGGTCTCCTGGAAGCCTTCTCTTCTCCAGGCTGCAGAGCCCCAACTCTCTCAGCCTGTCCTCATAGCAGAGCTGCTCCAGCCCTCTGAGCATCTTCGTGGCCCTCCTCTGGATCCACTCCAACAGTTCAATGTCCTGCAGTCTGACCTGCAGGTTTAGTCACACTATGGAAACTGGGCATCAGTTCCTGACCTGTTTCATCTAGATCATAAAACATGCCTAGCTCAGCTCCTTGATGAAATTTACCTTACCTTGCTGTACATTATTGTATTTACCTGGGAACGTGCTCGGATCTGCATGCACAGACGAGTTACAGCTTTCCTTCAGGAACTGACAAACAGTTGCAGCAGCCCCGGCTGTGAAGAAACAAACCCCAAACATTTTCTTAAGACTAGACATTAAGCCTTGTAGCCTTGCAAATGTAGTGCAAAGTTCAGCTTAATATTAGATTTTTTTTTTTTTTAATTCAACTGCAGACTTGCAGGACCTTCAAAAAGTCACATTTTGTACAATTCTCATCAACATCGTGGGTACCTCGAGAACTCTACCGAGCTTTAACAGCACCGTCGCTACCAAACATAGCAACCTCCACATTTCTGAAGGTTTAGGTCATCGGCGTCTTTTAGTCCGAAAAAAACATTTAAGGAGGCCAGGATACAGCCTGTACGGACACAGATCTTGGGCCAGTGTCCATAAGGAAAACTCTCAGAAAGTAAACTCGATCGGGCCCAGTGACAGGCAACAACCTACACGGTGCGACCTCTACCCTCCGGTCCCCGTCCCGCGCGGCAGCACCTGCCCCCGGGCCGCCCGCCGCAGCACCCTCGCTCTTGCGGTCTCCCCAGCTCAAGAGCAGGACGTAGCGGTCCATGGGTCCGGTGATTGAGCCGCGGTCACTGCTCCGAACGGCCCGCGCTGCCGCCCTTGCGCCGCCCCTCACTGTACAGTGCTTCCGCTTCCCGCCTGTGCATCGGCTAAAGGGCTCCACTTCCCTTCTCTGTCGCGGAGGGTGGTTGGTTATGGCTAGTTACACTAAAGCGGCTCAGGTGAGTGCTGCCTTCTACCTGGACCAGGTCGTACCAGGGTGGCTGCCGCTTCTGAGGGCACACCAGCGGCTTTCATGATGCAGAGAGCGACCGTGAGAGAGCGGGGTTGGGGGGGGTACCGGGACGGAAGGGACAGAAGGTCTTCGGGGGAGCAGCGGGCGGCCTGCCCTGGTCGCGGTGCGGCCGTGGTCTCCGGTGTTCTCCCAGAGGGGCCGCTTGGCAAGAGTCGGTAGCAGTCCGTAGGCGTGTGGCTACCGTAAGGGACAGAGCTCCCTGCTGCAGGCGCCTCGGGCTGTTTGTGTTCGTAGGCTGCGCTTGGGGCGGTTGTGCCCTTCACTAGAGAGAGAGAGCTGTTGGGCACGAAGCAGTGATTTTACAGTTCAGTTTGCAGTAATGGAAGCCTGCAGCAAGAGCATCTTCATTCTTAAAACAAAGGCCTCAGACCTGGTAGCGTTTCAGTGCTGTTACTACCACTTGCATCGGAAGTGCGTGCAGCGTGTGTCTAGTGCAGCGTCCTCCATCCATTCAACGGTTATTTGAGGGGGACATTGTTGAATGTTGATATTTCTCCTAGTGTTTTTGAGTGTTAAAGTGTTGATCGAAATGGGGAAGCTAGATTTATGTACAGTAGTACGAACTTCTGTAAGTGCTGTCTGTCTTTTCTCTTCAGCAATGGGCTACTTTTGCCAGAGCCTGGTACCTCCTCGATGCAAAGATGCAGCCACCAGGGAAATTAGCAGCTGTAACTGTGATGAGACTTGAAGGCAGGCATAAACCTATTTATCATGCATTAAGTGAGTATCGCAGGAGAAAACGCTAATTTGCTTTTCTTCACTTGTGTTATTCTTCTCAGTAGGTTGTAAAATCAAGCCTGATAAAACATTTTTTTAGTTGTTTGTACATTACAAATAATCTTCATTTTCCTTCTCCTGTTTTTCCATCATACCCCTTCACGGTCTTGTGTTATTGTCTTTCCGGTCCACATAAAGGCCATTATGAATGGTTAATTTTAGTAGCTGAGTTACAGTGGATTACAGAATCGCAAAATGTTAGGAGTTGGATGGGACTAGAGTCCAACCCTCTGGGGATTGGCAGAGCATACAGGAACACATGCAGGTGGGTTCTGAAAATTTCCAGAGAAAGAGAACTCACAGCCTCTCTGGGCAGCCTGTTGCAGACCTCTGTCACACTGAAACTCTGATATAATTCTTGATTAGATTTTCCAAATGTTACCTTCCAGTAGCTACACAACACCACAGAGACATGGAGTGATTCTTCATTCTGCTTGATGTACAGAGAAATCCTGTCTCCCTGAGGCAACAGGCACAAACTGAAACACAGGAAACTTTTTTTCTTTTTTTACTGTGAAAGTGACTCTGAAGTGTTGCCCAAGAGGTTCTGGAGCCTCCATCCTTGGAGATACTCAAACGCTGATCCCACTAAGTGGATCTCCAGAAGTGTCTTCGAACTACAGATACTCAGTGATGATGAGGCTGAAACGTCTCTGGTTTTTAAATAGATGTAGTCATTATTGAAAGGTATTTTCACGTGAAAAAATAATTTTGTCATTGGTCAAGATGTGTCTGTGATCTGTTCATGATTTTTAGCACTGCAGAGCTTGTCTTGTGGTGATAAGTATTTGATAGATAATAAAAAGGTGATCCCTTATATCAGTGGTACGGTGTTGCCTTAATACTCGTGAACATTTTTCAGGAGACATTACTGGAATACAAAGGAAGCAGTAAACTTTCCTTGTACATGTAGGATGCATGTACTAAAGTCATACTTGCACTGTTTTCTATACTAGAAGGTAGTATTTGAAGTGTTCCGAAGATGTTTTAGAGTTCTGCTGTTGCAAATTCTGTCTTACCCACAAGATGTCACTGGAGACTTGAGCTGTCTGGATAATAAAGCAGACGTTGAGAGAAAATGTATTTTATTGTTCTGCGGTAAATATCTTTGATGTTTTTATGTTCGTGGAGTTATAAAATCCTGGCAAGTCATTTCGAGAATAACTGAAGTGTTCTATAAATGCATAACACCTGAAACTGACATTGATAAGTTACTGCTACTGAGACATTTGATAGTCTCTAAGAGCAAATATGCAGGACCTTGTGGTTGATGGACGTAATGCGCTTCTGTTGTTGGTATTTTTTGTCCTCAACTAGCTAGAAATATTCTGGTGTCTCTGAGCTGGCAGTTCCTTAGAATAACATCGTGAGAATTTTTTTTTTTTATTTTCTATTGAGACACCTTTCCATAAAATAGGTTGCTGTTTATTGTGTTGGAAAGTATATGGAGCTAAACTTAAGCTGTTGTTAGGGATGGAAAGAAATTTGATTTCATATGTATTTACATTATTTTCTAGGGAAAATAAATTACAGATTACTATTTTATCTGTCTTTTTAGTGACTCTTTTGGTATTCAACAGTATTCTATTTTCAGATGCTTTCAGATCATATACCATAAATAAGAGACTACAGTACTGTTTGAGAGGTTTGAATCTGGGGTTTTAGGTTTTTTTCTGCACTTCCTCTTTAATCTAATTCCTTTGCCTCCTATCTTTATAAACAGCTTCGCAATACAGAACCAAAAATCATGTGCCAAACTGAAAAAAATAAATTATACAATTCTTTATGTGGGATTGTCTGTGGGTGTAGGTGAGCCACTTAAGTTGCTTCAGAAGTGTTCTCTGCATCTTCTAAGGAGAAGACTATTCTAGATGAAAGTATCGTGCAAACCTGATCTGGCCCTGCTGTTGCTCTAGATCTCGATATTAGTTATAATGATTAAAAGCAGCAGCTAAGATTTGTTTTCTAGTGGAAGATTTGGTAAGTAGTTTGTCAGTCTTGTGAGCTAGGTCAACACCATGATGCCTACTTTTGATTACCAGGCACTTGAAACATATTTATTGTGTAGCAGGAATTACTTAAGCTATAAATGCACAGAGATGCAATTTACTGTTGCAGCTTAGTTTTATCTGAACAGGTGCAATGTGTGTGGTGTATGTAACAAATTGCACATAGTGGCCTTGATTTGATGGAAAACAAAGTCATAAAAAAATACTTTGAGATCATAGCATAAAAGTAGACTAAAATTTCTTGCATGAGATTTTTGTAAATGTTTTTCAAAAGTAGGGTGCACCTTGTGTTTGTGGAGACGGTGAATGTTGCTGCATTCTTCCAACTGAGATGATGAGAGCAACGGTGTTCAAACTCTGTTTAAAGAGCAATGGAAAACAATGTATTCATTTGACGTTTCAGAAATTGACATTACCTGTTCATAAATTCTATCTACTTTAAACAGAGCAGATTGTATTAATTCAGGTAGTGTATAAGTATCCTGGTCGTTTTTCCTCCTGGCTCTTTGTTGTTCATAATTGATTTGGAATTGTTAATTAAGTGTTTACTAAAGTGGAAAACTGTGGCCAAAGATTTCCTTAAATGAGCTTACTCTGTCATCTTCACAGATGAAGAAAAGAAGAAAAGCATGAGCTCCTATGCCAGTTCCCTGATATGAATGTAGACATAGTGTGTTTGGAACAGATCTGTCAGTAGTCAAAGGCTAAATAGAGTGCATTTTCATTTTGGCTGTAATTGAAAGTAGAGCCTTACAAGATTAAAAAATGGTAGGAAATTTAAATAGGGTGTGAAACTTGGACTTACCAATTACATGCTCCTAAACAAAATACATGCTCAATGTAAGTCCTCCTTAGTGTTCCCTACTGAAAAATGTTGTAAACAGATGAGCATCTTCAAACACTTCAGATGTACTAACATGGGAATACCTAAGAGTGAACTTTGGATAAATCATTTTTCAATTGATTGAAATGGTTGTTATAGCTTATACAGCAGATTAAGATTATTATATTTGTCATGAAAACACTACTTATTTTTTCATATTTTCATCATATTTCTGAGATAGTATGAGTTTTGTTAACACTTTTGTTAGTAAAGAAATATCTGTTAAAGTGACTTTATAGCAAGATATTGGTGGTAATTATGGATGTTGCACTTGAAATGTTTGGTGTGAGTGTTAAGAGATATAACACTAAGCACACCTGTATGTGCTGTAACATTCACTTCTGCCTGATAGATGAAAATGGCAAGGGAGATTCCTAACAGAACTGGTTTAGTAGTTTGGGGACATTTTTCTTACATTTATTTAATTCTAAAATGTAATTATTTAATAGATTTATTTTACTTACCCAAAATACTCAGTCCAACAGTAAACATTCATGCTGGTTTTATGAGAAACTAAACCAAATGTTTAGGATTATTGTTTAGAGCTAATCTTTTTATTAGGACTTTTTTTTTTTTTGTAGTATAGGTGCACATGAAACATAGTGTTTTGAGTAAAATCATTTGCCTGTAAGATTTCCAGATCATAGTGAAATAATTGTTTCATTAGCTAGTCTAATAATGGCTTTTCACCCCCTCACCTGCCTTCTAACTTGACAGTACTGACAAACAGAGTAATTATGGTTGGTATTTAAAGGGCAGATTTGTATGATGTGATTCAAAAAGCTTTCTGAAATATGTATTTATGCACTACTACATATGCATTGTACACACAGTTGTTATTTGAACAGGCTCAGAATGTTTTCCACTGATTTCTACCTTGTAGATGACTGCGGGGATCATGTTGTCATAATAAACACAAGACATATTGCCTTCTCTGGTAACAAATGGGAACAGAAAGTATATTCTTCACATAGTGGGTAAGCTTGAGAGTAAATAATGAAATGACTTAGTGGTAAATTTGTCATTGTTTGTAAAATAAATTAATTTTTAGTGTATTGATCAAAAAGGGAATTCCTGTTTGTGTTTTGGATTTTGTTTGCATGTGTTATGTTTATAAATATATTTGCCTTGTTTTTGTGTTTTTTACATGTGTGTTGTTAGGGAAATAATCCAACTCAAAGGTAGTCATAGTAAATGAGTAAGTTAACAGGTTTGATGAACCAACTTGTTTTGTGTGAACCCATCAACACAGTGACCAGGACTAAGCAGTCCTGGTCCTACTGCTCTATTTACTAAGCAGTAGAAGACATTCCTGTTGGTACAGCACATTTAAGATATATACAGTTGCCAAGTCATTTACTGTAGTGTACTGGTACCTGTAGAACTGACAATAAATACCAAGATTGGTATATCACTAATTTGGAGGATGGAAAAAGAAAAAAAAGAAACTGGAAAAAAGTAGGAAGAAATTAAATGCTCTTAAGACATACTTGATGTACTCAGTAGTGTAAATATATATTATGCTGACAGACCTAACTTGTTTACAGATAGAAGTGCAGTAAAGGACTAGTGTGGCAATGATCAATTCACAACAGTTGTTCCTATTTCATACAGTGACAACACTAGATAAAAATATCTAAATTTTAAAGAATATCCTGTCAGGGAGATTAATGAAGCACATTAGTACTAGCAAAATTAGCTTTCTCCATGTTTCAGCCCTGAAATTCCTTCCTGAATGGCTAAGAATTTCTTGTTCAGAGTTGATGGAAATCAACTTGATGGAAGTTAACATACTTTTTTTCTCCCTCCCCACCATCCCTATGACTTCTTAAAAATTTTTACTAAAAGTTTCTTGTAAATTAAAGTAATTGTCTAAGTAGCTAGGTTGATTCTGATTAATTGGAAAGAATTGTAAAATTAAAACAAAAATATGTCCAGCTCCTGAAGTGGTTGTTTTTTCATGATGTTGAACTTAATTTAATTTCACTTGCACATAGTAGTGTAATTAAATCAAAATGAAACCCAGCTTTACCTGACATCCATGTAATTTCTTGCAGCACTGTATCATCCAGTTAAAGCACATGCTTTATGAATTAGTGCCTGTGAAACACAAACATTGTAATGCTCAAGTGAATAAGAAAATACAAATGGCATTAAACTTGGATGATGGAATCTTTCTAATACAAGATAGTTGTTGGCCTTCTGAGAACAGCTTCCCTTTTTGAAGGCTTGTAAGACCATTACGTTCTTAGGCAATGTGTGGTGACATTTCTGTTATCGTAATTGAGCATATAGAGTTAGGCTTCTATGTTCGTTCTATTTTTCTAGCTATCCTGGTGGTTTCAAACAAGTGACAGCAACTCAGCTGCATCTGAAGGATCCAACTGCTGTAAGTGTTTCTCCTCCTTGCCTTGAGTTTGTGCAGATGATTTATTTTCGTTTATTTAGTTCCATTAAGCAAAAAGAATCGGTTACCTGGATGTCTAAAGCTAAATTACAAACATTCTGCTACGAGCTCTTGGAAGCTTGGCTTGTGGCACTGTTTCTGTAAACAGCATGTTTTGAGGGTGAGATTGTAGGTTATGCATTTTTGTGATTCATCCATGCTGTCCAAATGAGCAAGTTAACTGCATTTGCTTCACTCATTTTTGACTGATTTGCTTGCTTTTCATTTCAGAGGTCTGACCTTTCTCATAAGCAAACTGCCTCAAGTAAAACTCAGCTTTACTTAAGCTTAACCACCCTGCTACTTTTTTAAGAGCCAGCAAGAATGATGCTAATCTTAAAAATGTTAAAATGTACAACTGCCTCTTTGTCCCACTAAAATTCAGCTATAGGTTTTGTTTTGTTTTTTCTTCTTTTAATATTTTCTGTATGCTCTGTGTGTGTGTGTGTGTGTGTGTGTGTGTGTGTGTGTGTGTGTGTGTGTGTGTGTGTGTTCAGGATTTGTGAAAGAATTGAAAATAGTGATTAGATTGAACTTAAGGCTCTCTACAAAATGCCTGTATTAGGCTATTATACATTCTAAATGCATTTGTTACTGGTTAATAGAAAGCTAGATAGGAGTATATTGGGATGTTGACTAACACAGTTATGAAGTAGCTTTTACTAGAGCTTTGAACAGCTCACATTGGAGGACTGAGTTCTCTAGCTTTAGTTTTTCAGAACATATGAGGCCCACAGAGATTAACCTCTGTTTATTTTTGGCTTTGAAATGCTTTGGTTTCATTGCCTTATATAGAAAACACAAATATGCTTCTTTCTTTTCCTAGAGAAGTTTTATGTGCTGTAAAATTCTCCAGTTTTGTTACTTTTTTTTTAATCTGTCATTTAGAAATCCTGATTTGTCCCAAGACTCTCTTTATACAAAATGTCAATTAAAAAGTACTCCGAATTTGCTGGGGTTTTATTTTGACTTTAGCATTTTCTCTTTCTT